>JAKSZT010053888.1:4385100-4520888 GCA_026826555.1 Tolypeutes matacus | reverse complement strand
GGGGGGGGGAGGGGGAAGGGGTGTAAAAATGGATAAAAGTAAATAAATAAATCCTTAAAAAAAAAAAAATGTTAAATGGCCTGTATCCATCATTGCACTGTCATACAGGACAATTCCAATGTCCTGAAAATGACCCTGTGTTACACCTATTCTTCCCTTGCCCTCCCCTCAGAACCTCTGGTGGCCACTGCCTTTATATCAATGATAAAGTTCTTCCATTGCTAGAGTAATAATAAGTCTATGATAGAATAATAATAAGTCTACTTTAGTCCAGTGTTCATTCCCCAATCTTGAAGATTTTGGGATGGTGATGACCACTCTGTTCCTAATTGTGAGAGGGCTTAGATCCCATGGGGTGGATGGAACTATCTTGCTTGCAGTTGCAGACATTCTCTGTTCCTTGAGATGATTGTTGTCCATCATCATCTCCTTGTTACTTGTCCTGGGTAAAGTCCAGTGAACTGGAGAGTAGATGTTGCAACTCTGCTGAAATTCAGGGCTCAACTGGCACATAACAAACCAAAGATTTAAGTTTCTGGGACATATATTTAACAAGTAGAGTGCTAATTATAGGTTCAAATAAAAGGGGCAGAAGAGCCACATGTAGGGAAACTATAAATGAGTCTAACTCTCTTACACTGGGGAGCATAAATTCCCAAATAAGGCCCACCGACAGGGTGTGAAATTCCTGAGCTTGTCTGCCTGCTTATAGTGTCTAGATGTCTCTAGAGCCCTCAGGAACCCTGAGGTTTGAGGCACTGTTTATCGTAGCAGTCAATGAGATCCTGCTGAGGCATGAATAAGCGTTAAGTGTAACCTCTGGAACAGCCTCCTGATGCACTTTGAAATCTCTTAGCCATAAAAACTCATTTGCATTTAATATTTCTCCCTTTTTTGACCATTTTTAAATTGGATTTTTTGTCTTTTTTGTTGAATTGTAAGGGTTTTGTTTAAATTTTCTGGATTAAACCCTAATTGGATATGTGTGTCCAAATATTTTCTCCCTTTCTGTAGATTGTCTTTTTAATTTCATGGTTGAGTCCTTCGGTGCATAAAAGTCTTTATTTGTTTTTTTTCTAAGAGGTACTGGGGATTGAACCTGGGACCTCATGCATGGGAGGCAGGTGCTCCACCGCTGAGCTATACTGGCTCCCCCAAATTTT
Organism: Tolypeutes matacus; assembly: GCA_026826555.1. NCBI lineage: Eukaryota > Metazoa > Chordata > Mammalia > Cingulata > Chlamyphoridae > Tolypeutes > Tolypeutes matacus. The sequence goes on along the minus strand of JAKSZT010053888.1, from coordinate 4,519,725 downwards.
TAATTTTGATGAAGTCCCACTTATCTATTTTTTCCTTTTGTTGTTCGTGCTTTTGGTGTAATGTCTAAGAAACCATGCCTAACAAAGGGTCCTAAAAATGGTTCTCTATGTATTCATCTAGGAGTTATGTAGTTTTGGTTCTTATATTTAGGTCTATGATAGATTTTAAGTTAATTTTGTATATGAAATAAGGTAAGGGTCTGCTTTCATTATTTTCCAAATGGCTATCCAGGTTTTCAGCACCATTTGTTTAAGAGACTATCCTTTCCCTATTAGGTGGACTTTGTCACCTTTATCAAAATCAATTAGATATGAAGGTCTATTTCTGAACTCTCAATTCAATTCCATTGGTATATGTGTCTGTCCTTGTGACATTACCATGCTTTTTTGATTACTATAGCTTTGTAATAAGTTTTAAGATTGGGAAAGCGAGAGTCCTCCATTTTATTATTCTTTTTAAAGACAGTTTTGGCTATTTGAGACCTTTTATGATTCCATATAAATTTGATGATTGGTTTTTCCAATTCCAAAGACGGCTGTCAGAATTTTGATTGGGATTGTGTTGAATCTGTAAATCGCATTGGATGAAATTGACATCTTAACAATATTTAGTCTTCTAGTCCATGAACACAGAATATCCTTCCATTTATTGAGGTTTTCCTTGATTTCTTTCAGCAACATTTTATGTATTTCTGTGTACAATTCCTTTATATTCTTGATTAAATTTATTCCTCGATATTTGATTTTTTTTAGTTGCTATTTTAAATGAAATTTTTTCTTGATTTCTACTTCAGATTATTTATTATTTTTGCATATTAATCTTGTACTCTGCCACTTTGATGAATTTAATTATTACCTCTGGTACATTTTTTGTTCACTTTAAAGGATTCTTTCTGTATAGGGTCATGCTAGCTGCAAAAGTTTTACTTCTTTCTTTCTAATTTGGATGCCTTTGTTTCTTTTTCTTGCCTAATTGCTCTGGCTAGAACTGCTGAATACTGTTGAATAAGTGTTGAGAGTGAACATCCTTGTCTTTTTCCAGATCTTAGGAGAAAACTTTTTGGTCTTTTACCATTGAGTATGCTGTTAGCTGTGGGTTTTTCATATATGCTTTTATCATATTGAATAAATTTCATTCTATTCCTAGTTTTCTATGTATTTTCTCAAGAAGGGCTGCTTGATTTAACAAATGCCTTTTTTGTATCAATTCAGATGATCATATGTTGTTTCTATTTCTTTCTATTAATGCGGTTAATACATTAATTGATTTTCCTATGTTGAACCAATCTTGCACACCTGGGATAAATCTCATTGGATCATGGTATATAATTCTTTCAATACGCTATGAGGCAAGCATCACCCCAACACCAGAACCAGATATAGATATCACAAGAAAATAAAAAGTCCAATATCTGTATTTACAAAAATCCTCAACAAACTGCTAGCCAACCAAATCAAGAGCATATTGAAAGTATTTGTTAGAATTCATCAGTGAAGCCATCTAGTCCTGGACTTTTCTTTCTTGGGATGTTTTTGATTACTGATTCAATCACTTAACTTTTTATTGATTTAGTGAGATCTTCTATATCTTCTTGAATAATGTGGATATTATTCAAATGAATTTCCCAGTTCATCTAGATTATCTAATTGGTTGGTATACCATTGTTCATAGAATATTTTTATAATTTTTAAAATTTCTTTGAGTTTGGTAGTAATGTCCCCTTTTCATTTCTGATTTCAGTTATTTGTGTCCTCTCTCTTTTTTCTTTGTCAGCCCAGCTAAAGGTTTGTCGATTTTCTTGATCTTTTCAAACAACCAAGTTTTGGTTGTATTAGTTCTCTTTATTGTATTTTGATGCTCTATTTCATTCATCTCCACTCTAATCTTTGTTTCTTTCTACATTTTTCTAACTTTGGGTTTAGTTTACTCTTCATTTTCTAGATCATCAACTGACTTAGGTCTCTGATTTGAAATCTTTATCATTTTTAATGTAAGCATTTACAGCTATATAATTTGCTCTGAGCTCTACCTTTGCTTTATCCCATAAATTTTGATATGTTGTGTTTTCATTTTCATTCACCTCAAGATATTTCCTAACTTCTATTGTAATTTCTTTTTTGACCCATTGGCTGTTTAAGAGTGTACTATTTAATTTCCCCATATTTATGGACTTTCCTGTTCTGTCTCTGCCATTAATTTCTAGCTTCATTCATTATGGTCAGAAAAGATACATTGTATAATTTCAATATTTTAAAATGTATTGAGTCTTCATTTGGACTTAACATATGGCCTATATTGGAGAAAGACCACACTAGGGAAGAATGTGTATTCTGCTGCTATAGGATGAAGTGTATGTTCAGTCTAGTTGGTTCAGTGTACCATCTATTTTGTTATTGATCTTCTGTATAGAAAGATCAATAAAAGTGGTGTATTGAAGTCTCCTACTATAAATGTAGAAACATCTATTTCTCCCTTCAAATCTGTCAATATTTGCATCATTTATTTTTGTGGTCTGCCATTGGGTGCATGTATATTTATACTTCTTATTTATTCTGTTGAATTGACTGTTCATTATTATTTATTGACCTTCTTTGTCCCTCACAACAGTTTTTTACTTAAATTTTATTTTACCTGATACTAGTATTGCTACCCCAAATCTCTTTTGATTACTATTTGCATAGTATATTTTCCCATCCTTTCACTTTCAACCTACTTGTGTCTTTGAATTTAAGGTAAATCTTTTGTAAATAGAATATAGTTGTATCATGTTTTCAATCCAATATGCCAATCTCTGCCATTTAATGGGAGGATTAAACCATTTACATTTAAAGTAACTATTGATTATGTAGATTTTCTTCTGCCATTTTGTGATTTTTGTCTTTGTAAAGTCTTATACCTTTTTAGTCCTTAAATTCTTCCTTTAACACCTACTTTCATATTTATTTGATTTTTGTGTTGTGACATTTGAATCACTTCTCCTTTCCTTTTGTACACATATTTCAGATATTTTCTTTGTGGTTGCCTGTATTAGTCAGCCAAAGGCGTGCTAATGTAAAATTCCAGAAACTGTTGGCTTTTATAAAGGGTATTTTTTTGGGGGTAGAAGCTTACAGTCACAAGACCATAAAGCATAAGTTACTTCCCTCACCACAGTCTGTTGCCAAGTGTTGGCTCAATATGGCAGGCGATGTCTGTGAGGGTTCAGACTTCCTCCTCCTCCCAAGGCTCCCAGCTTCTTCCGATGTCAGCCACAGGCTGGGACAAGTCTTGTCTCTCTCCCAGGGCTCATTTCACTCCGAACTTAGCTGCTCTGGTCTCTCCAAAAGGTCAGCTGTAGACTATCAGGGTCTCTCTCTTCTTGGGGCCTCTGCCATGTCTATGGATCTGTCTCTACTCTTCTGTGTTCTTCTCCTGTGTGTTTACTTCCCAGGGCTCTAGCTCAAACCTCCACACTCTGCTCTGCTGTGTGGTTTTCTCAGTGAGTCCCTGCCCACCAAGGGAGCAGGGACTCGACATCCTACTGACGTGGTCCAATCAAAGCCTTAATCATTATTTAATCAAGTAAAAGTGAAACCTCTGAATCCAATATAATCTAATATACCCAGTGGAAAAGACCAGTTCACAAACATAATCCAATATCTATTTTTGGAATTCATACAATATCATACTGCTACATTTCAGTATGTAATGAATTTAATATCCTAAATCTATAACATTCATATTTGATTTGACACTAACTAAACTTTAGAAGCATACACAGGCACTGTTGCTATACTGCACCAATCCCCACTTTTTGTTGTACTTACTACATATTATATCTTTATACATTTAATGTCCCAAAGCATAGATTTATCATACTTTTTATGCATTTACATTTTAAAACTAGTAAGAGGTTAAAAGTGGAAATCCATACCAAAAAATATAAAATAATAATACTGGCACTTATAATTGTCCATGTGGTTCCTTTTACCAGAGATCTTTATTTCTTTATGCTGCTTTGATCCACTGTCTAGTGTTCTTTTCTTTCAGTCTAAAGAATGCCTTTAGAATTGCTTGTAGGACCAGTGTAGTAGTGACAAATTCCCTCAGTTTTTTTTTTTTTTTTTTTTTTTTTGGGGGGGGGGGGAATGTCTTAATCTTGCCCTCATTTTTAAAAGACATTCTCCCTGCTTATAAAATTCCTGGATGGCAATTGTTTTCTTTCAGCACTGTAAATATTTCATCCCACTGCCTTTTTTACTCTATGGTTTCTGGTGAGAAACAGGCACCTAATCTAAGTGGGGTTCCCTTTTATATATCATGTTCATTTTTTCTTATAGCTTTTGAAACTCTCTCTTTGTCCTTGGCATGTGGCAGTTTGACCTCTATGTGTCTTGGCATAGTTCTTTTTAAGTTTATCCTCTTTGGGTTTCTCTGGGCTTCTTGCATGTGTATATTCATACCTTTCATTGGGAAGTATTCTGTTATTATTTATTTGATTATTGCTTCTGCCCCTTTCTTTTTTCTCCTTCTGGGCCTCTACTGATGTATGTATTGGTACACTCAATGACATCACACATATCTTTTAGGCTCTGTCCATTTTTTTTCCCTTTCTTTTTTCTTTCTTCTCCTAAGCCTGAATCATTTTAATTGTCTTGTTCAAGTTCATTGATCCTTTTTTCTGCCAGTACCACTGTGGAGTTGAAACCTGCTAGGGTGTTTTTCATTTCAGTTATTGTGTTCTTCAACACCAGTATTTCTATTTAGCTTCTTTTTAAATTTTCAAACTCTTTATTGAGATTATCATATTACTCATTCATCTTTTTTCCTGATACCCTTTAGTTCTTTTTCTGTGTTTTCCTCTATCTCCTTGTACATATTGAAGAGTTTTAAAAATTCTTTGTCCAGCATGTCCATAGTCTGGTCTTCTTTGTTGATAGTGTCTGAATTTTTATCTTGTTCCCTTGGATAACTATAATTTCCCATTTCTTTATCACAAATCTTTTCATGCACAATGTAACTTTTAATATTTTTATTTGTTAACTCTTCGATTTATTCACTGAGTTCTCAGTTCCTTAAGTTCATATCCAGCTAGTCATATGTAAGAGATTTCCTTGAGTGCCAGAAACTAACAAAAACACACAGTCCAAGACAAAAAACACCCTTTGTTGTCTTTGAAAATTTGTTCTGGGTTGGTTACTGTCCTCCTTCAGATTTTAACCATCTGTCAAGAAGATAAGCCTGGGGCATATTTGAAGTACAGGGTCCTCTCTATCTTTTCTGAGCCTGCACTTGTTCTAGGCATGTACATGCGCAAGGCCTTAGGAATTCCTGTTTACAGGAATCAGAATGTTACCTTTACTCCCTATGAAATAGATGCTCAGCTACTGAGCTATATTTGCTTCCCAGTGAGAGTTGTCTTTTTCATTTGTTTGTTTGTTTTTAGGAGGTACTAGGGATCGAAACTGGGACCTCATACATGGGAAGCAGGTGCTCAAACACTTGAGCTACATTTGCTCCCCTAGTATATTTTTATAAATGTTTTATTAACTATAGTCCATGGTTTAACCTATGGTTCACTGTTCAGTGAAATCCCATGGATTTTTAAAAAAATTAATTTTATTACCCTACATACAATCTAACATGTCCCCTTTTAATCACATCCAGATCCATGCTTCAGTGCTGCTAATTATGTTCACGTTTTACCACCATCACTATCATCACTTACCAAAACATTTACATCATTACAAATAGGATCCCTGTACATTTTAAACCTTAACTTCTCATTCTGTATACCCACCCCATCCCCTGGTAATGAATACTCCACATTCTGATTCTATGAGTTTGTTTATTCCAATTATTTTTAAAAAGTGAGGTAATACAACATTTATCCTGTTGTGTCTGGTTTATTTTACTCAATAGGACATCTTCAAGATTCATCCAAGTTATCACATATATCATGAGTTCATTCCTTTTTACAGCTGAACAATACTCCACTGTATGTCCATACCATACTTTATCCATCCATCCATCCATCCATTGATGGACACCTGTGCTGCCTCCATCCTTTGGCAATTGTGAATAATGCTGCTATGAACATCAGTGTCCAAATATCTGTTCGAGTCCCTGCTTTCAATTCTTTTGGATATATACCTAGTAGTGCATTTTCCAGATCATATGGTAATTCTATACTTCACTCTCTGAGGAGCCATCAATCTGTATTCCACAGTGGATGTACCACTTTGCATTGCTATTAGCAGTCAATGAGGGTTCCAGTTCCTCCACATTTTCTCCAACACTTGTTATTTTCCATATGGTTTAATGAAATAAAAGGTGGCAATTCAGCTGTAAAGAAGGACCATTCCCACTGTGGAGGTTCACTTCTGACAGCAACCCTGAGAAGCATGTGCTGAAGATGGTGAAGCCACAGGGGAAAGGAGCCTGGGCCACCAGTCACCTCCAGAAGGAGAGACCCACCCATACAGGAAGACTTGGATTAGAGGGGTACCAAGTGGCTCCACAGAAAATCCATGAAATTTTCAGACATTGCCTGTCCCAATGGATTCTCTAGAGAGTGTGATTGACATCCAGGTCTGTTGGCTGATAGTTTTGGTGAGACCGTGCAAAAGTCCTCTGTCCCGACTTGCCTTAAGGAAAAGGAAATCTGCAGAGGACGGAGATACGTGTGATGTCTGTAGGAAGGGTCATGCTTGAAAGGGCAGAAGGAAATTCTTAGTCAGGAGAATAAGCCCACACAGGGTTGTGGGCACAAGAGTCCTCTATTGGCATGTGCCCCACCATAATCCCCTGACATGCTCCTATGCAGGAGAGAGCTGAGGGTATGGCAATGCTTAATACTCTAGCCCAGGGGTTCTTAACAAGGGGTCAATGAGCTTGAATTTAAATAAAAAATAAACAAACATTTTACTTGTGGGGACATGTTGGTGTGGGTGTGATATATTTATTAAATAATACACAGTATAGTGTGGACTTAGTAAGGGGTCCGTGGTTTACACTTGACTGGCAAAGGGGTCTGTGGAATAAAAAAGGTTAAGAACTCCTACTCTAGGCTTTCTGTAGGCCTAGGTGGGGCACAGAGAGGCCAGAGCACATGGGCTCGTCTCCTTTGCCTGCCATCTGCCAATTCCCCTTTCATTAATGCACAGTCCAATTAACACTTTCTATTTGTACAATGAGCAAAGTTAGAGGACCCTGTTTTATAGAACCTTGCTGGTATCCCCCTCCTACAGCCTAACAGGATATTTTAAGCATAAGAAATGAAAATAATAATAGCAAGTAGAGCAGAGGAAAATAAACCTGACCATAACCATGTGCGTTGTCACTCTTCCTTGTTTGACCGCAATGAGTGGTTTCATCATAATATATGTGGTAGTGTGTAAGGAAACTGTAAATTAACATATTAATCTTCTCTTATTTTTCACTCTTATATAAGATCCATAATAGCTTAGATTTCATTTAATCTCATTCTTGTATTTTCAGAACAACTTGTATCTGTTTGGTCTAGGTGTTTTTTCTTTGTTTGTTTGCTGGTTTTTAATTTTTTTCTTCTTAAGAGGGTCTTCCTCACTGATATATATACATTCATTTTAGGAGGTCCCGGGGATTGAAACCAGGACCTTGTACATGGGAAGCAGGTGCTCAACTGCTGAGCTACATCCACTCACCAGTGAGAGGTGTTTTTTTCATTTGTTTGCTTGTTTTTAGGAGGTACCAGGGATCGAACCTGGGACCTCAGACATGGGAAGTAGGCACTCAACCATTTGAGCTACATCCGCTCCTTGATATGTATATATATATAATTTTTTTTTTTTTAAGAAACTCTTTTACATGTTTTCCCCCATAATTCTCTGTTGGATGCAGTCTACTATCTGATAAAAAGACAACAAATTTTCTCTTTCTGGCTGTCCTTTGCCTTTCACCTTTCACAGTGACTATCAATGATGATACCCTGTGGTTGTTCAGAATTAATGTCATTTACTGATAACTACTCCCAGTCCTACTCCTAGATTATTTTATTCCATAGAAAAATCTTTTCTCATGACAACATCTCAGCTTTCTTCCTTATAAGATTGAACTTTACATGTTGTGAATGAAAGTTAGCAAGACAAGTAGCAAAGTTAACATTGAAGACAAAAGCTGATGGAAACAGTGCTCGAGGAGATCTAAGTTCAAATACTTAAAGATATTAGACACGTTATTTAAATTTTCCTTCCTCACTATTTTCCTTTACAAAATAGAAATGTTATAATTTTTAGGTGTAAGAGTAAATGATTCTTTATAAAAAATATTTTGATAGAGCCTGATGTAAGAAAGTTGTCAGTAGAGGGGTAATTTTTATTTTTATGGTTTTCCTTTGTTAATGTTTGTCCAAAATACATCGACTCTAAGTAATTTATTGATCATCCAGAGAAAATGAAGATAAGTTTACAAATATAAGTAATAATAACAAGAAGCAGCATATACAGCACTTCAAAATATTCAAAGCACTTTTAAAATTTTATTTCAGTTAAACTTCAAAATAATTCTGTGAAGTGGTTATTACCAGCCCCCATATAATAGATTAGAAAAGTGAAGTTTGTGAATTTAAGTGTTCTAAGTTCTCACAGCTTGGAGTGGCCACAACTTGAATAGCAGCCCAGCTAGCTCCTGAATCTGTGCTTTCCACCTAGTAGCACACTTGAACCTATCCTGCTATCACAGTACAAGGGTCTTACATATTGGGGTAGTCTGGAAGGCAACCCTAAAAATCATCTCTGGTCTCACTCACCTTTTAACTCAACTGGTGAGGTAGAAACCCTGCATCTCATAAACTATCACAAGGGATGCTGGTGCCACTTCAAAAACTTAGAACATTAAGATTTTAAGAGCTATACCATATTTCTCATACAGTGCTGTACTATATTTTGTCTCTTTAGAAATTTTGGTCCAAATACCGAAAACAAAAAAGACAGTTGTCTCTGCTTTCTTAAATAGGTCCCCAAATAGAGAAAAGCTTCTAGAGGGAAAAACAGGATTCACAAGAATCCAACAACACTCTCTTCAAAACTGCTTCTGTGTTCATATGAGGTTGTATTTCAGGTGTGCACTCCAAGCTATGAATTTGTATTAGTTAAAGCACTACATCATAATGTCTATAACCTGCATAATACACTAAAGAAATACAATTGGTTAGACTGCAATTTCATTTTGTTGTTTAGTGGCTTGCTTTAGAATCAGTCTATTACTCTATTCCCAAACTTACCCTTCTTTGTATTCTAATGTAACTTAACAGATTTTTAAAATCAGTGAATATACAGTATTTCATTTTGAGAAGGAAAAAGCCATTATTAGATCATGTGATAAATCAGATTAAGAAAAATAACATGTGGTGTTTCAAATTGTTTAAAAATCAGTGATAAAAGCAAATTTTCACTGCTGACAGTTGTGTCAGATGCAAAGAGCTTGTGTCACCAGAATTGATAGATTTACTGAGCTAATGAACAGCAAATGTTGGGCAGATAAATATAGATACCACAGTTGCTTCCGTCATTTCAGTGTTACTTAATTGTGTGATTAGCACCTGAGTTCTTGTTAACATGCCCTAGAGGTGAAGGAAAATATTCTGATGTGGCATAGTATTATCTGATTTACAAATTCTATGACAGAACTCTTAGTATTAAAGTTTTTTTAGTTCATAAGAGTGTGATTAAATTTATAAAACACAACCTACATACCAGGTAAAAAGAGAACATTCTTATATTTTTTTCTTAGCAGCACAGCAAGCAATGACAGGGGATAAAAGTCTTTGATTTCAAAAGTTAAGCAAGTAAAATCTTTTAAATGGCTCCATAAAACAGATCAAAACAAAATAGTCAATTCCAGAGTTGGGGAAAGGGTAGGCATAACATGAGCCTGGAATACCTCGTTGTAGCAAAAATGAAGGAAGTGCTCATGAAAATAAAAACTATGGGAGGCATGGATAAGTGATACAGGAGCCAGCTTGAGTTGTCTCCACTTTGGCAATCTGAGACAATATAAGCATCTGAATGAATAAGGACAGTCATGCCATTGAATGAAATAGGAATCTATGAGTCCATGATGGAGACAGACAGATAAACAGTGAAGAGCAGACTATTGCTTAGAGTAGAATGACAATGGTAAATGTGGAAGGAGTGATGGAGTTGTAAAATCATTATTTTTTTCCCTTCATCATATTAAAAATTGGTTTGGGCAAGAATAATCAATGGATGCTAAATATGGGGGCAAGAGATGAGTTTGATGAGAGCAGAATACTTGCATGGCTTCAATGTGTCTTCCCATGGGTTGCTTGTTACTTGCAAGGGGTAAATTGATAATTATATAGTAGAGAAACCAGACAACATACTGACAGGTGATCAAAATTAACATCACCAAGGAAGGGTAGTCGGCTATACTGTGCCTCCAGATATAATGCCCTGAAAAGACACAACATCACTTTTGTAGCATTCTGGCCGGAGAGGCACTAACTGAATATAACTATGGGGAAACTAACAGAAAAATAAAAACTCAGGAATGTTCTATGAAATAATCTGTATCCCTCAAAATATCAATGCCGTTGGCTGAAACACTATTCCAGATGACAGGAGAACACAGAGACATGACATCTTACTGTGATGCATGATCCTAGACTGGTCCTATACTAAAGGGGAAAAATTGCTATATGGGTCCTGTAGCAGATTGAATAATATGTCCCAGAAAAACATGTTCTTAATCTTAGTCTATTCCTATGGGTGTGATCATATTGTAAATAGGACTTTTGCAAGATGCTATTTTTAGGTAAGGTGTGGCCAACCGAATCAAGATGGGGCTTAATCCTATTATTGTAAGTCTTATAGAAAAGGCCACAGAGTGAAAGCCACAAGAGGAGGCCAGAAGTCAAAAGACCTTGCAGGAGAAAGGAGGAGAAGTCATCGCCACATGTGTTACCACCTTACAGAAAAGATAAGGACCAAGGATTGCCTGCAGCCAGCTCCAGAATGCCAGTCTTTGGGGAAAAAGTATTGCTTTACTGACCCCTCAATTTTGAACTCCTATCCTCAAAACCATGAGCCAATAAATTCCTGTTGTGTACCAACTCAAATTATGGTATTTGTTTTCGTGCCTAGAAATCTAAAACAGGACATTGTGGAAAAATTATAGTATGGACTATAGATTTGACAAAACTATTGTATCAATATTAACTTTTGTGAATTTGATAAGTATACTGTGGTGATTTAATAGAATATCCTTGTTTTTAGGAAAAGTATATGGGAGTATTGAGGAGTAAAGAATTATAATATATGCAGCCTATTTTCAAACACTTTAGAAAAAATAAATCTATTTTATATAATAGATATATAATATAATAATATTTTATTTTTATAAATATATATATATATCTGAGACAGAAAATGATGAAACAAATGTGATAAATTGTTAAAAAGCAATTAATATGTATAAAACGCATATGACAGTTCCTTGATATTTTCTTGCAATTTTACTGTGCATTTGAATTTTAAAATAAGAAAATGTAGATAATAGAAAAGAACATACAAGAAATACATTCTATTATACTATTCCAATGGTACATAGCAGTTTATAATAGGTTGCTTTTGTAGCTCCAGCCACAGATCTATACACAATTGCACCAAATTAGCAGAAAACCAAATTACTTTACTGATCTAAACCAGTAAACATTTTTTTCAATAATGATTTTATTTCTCCCTATTTATGATCTGATTTTCTCTAAATTGTTTTCCAACTTTACTCATGCCCTATCCACATCCATTCAAATTTAAATTATTTTTATATCTCATATTGCAAGCTATGTATTGTAAATGGTTTCAGCTAATTAAAACATGGATCATACAGCGAAGATGGACCATACTTCTAATTAAGTCCCCCAGTTTAATGAACTAAGGGCATTAGATGTGTGGTGCAGCTATCTATTAATAGAGGAAATAAAGTCATTATTTAACAAATAAAAAGTTAACATCTGCCATTGTGTTTGCCTACTTTTATATTTCCTGATTATGGAGTTGGCAAAGCAAGACCATATACTAGTGTGAAAACTATTTTTTAAACCACTGAATAAAGCAGAACAGTTACTGTTCTGCAAGCGACTTAAGGGTTTTATATATTCGCAACAGTCCTAAACTGAACTCTGTGCTATATTTTTGGACTTGCTCAGACATTTCCATGACATGCACTATTCATTCTGTTTCCTGAGCTAGAAATCTTGGAGTTTCTTCTTCACACATCCAACAGGTCAAACAACTTCTGCTGCTGGTACATCAGCTGTATCTCTTTATTCTGCCCACATGGAAAGACTCATCATTTCCCTAACATGACTGGTTCCTTTTATGACTCGTGCCTTTTTACTTTCTATAACCAGCAAGGAAGGATCTTTCTCCTTTTTGTCTGGCCAACTTCTTTCATCCTTCAAGTTCCGGCTCATTTGTTCAACTGCCCCCAGCATCGTGGGCAGTATCCTCTCCTGTGCTCCAACAGCAACTCTTATCATTTTCGTGGTATTGTAATTTGTTTGCATTCCTGACTGATGTGCTAGACTGTGCAATCCTTCAGAACACTGAACATATCTTATGTATCTTTATACCTGCCCAGCACGTGAAATGTGTATCATATAAGGCAAGTGCTCAATAAAAGTGGAAGGAATTAATGAAAGATCGAAAGAAAACAAACAAATGACTGAAGAACAATGGAATGAAACTTTAAGAGATAGGAGGCAGGAATTTTTAACCATTTGCAATCTATATACATATGTGTACTGTCATCTTTTAAATGGAATCTCTCTGGGGTTCTGTAGAATTTCTTAGACGAAACTTAGACCAAAATTAGGAACAACTCAAATCAATGGCAGAAAGAAGCCTGGAGAGTCCTGTTTTCCCGAGTGAGACAGCCAGCAGGGTCCTGGCAGAAAACATCTTCTGTTCAAAGATGTCACCCCTCGTGTGTAGCAACTCACAGTGAGCTGTCTTTGGCCTGGGACAATCCTTGGTTTTTATGCATTTTTAGTACCCAGACCACATATCTCTGTCTTTTTACATTTCTTGCCTAGTACCTTGGCTCCTTTAACTGCATATTGTCTGGCCATTCCGTGTATAAAGCTCTGCCACTCTCACTTACTCAGGTTTTAGATTTTCTGCAGTTGTCCCTGCCTAATTTGGAACACATATCCTACTTTAGCTAATGGGAGAGACTTTCATCTCCGCAAACACCTCTCCTGCATTCTGTTTCCTCCTATTTAAAATAAGGGAGAAAAGCTCCAATGCCCCACAAGTTCCCTCTACTCTAAAATTTTGTGATTCTAATAAATTGTAATGCTAATGATGAGTTGCAGGTTACACTGATTAATACAGGTTTCCCAGTGGGTTGCCAGCTAAGATCACTAGTCTGTACCATGGATGCAGGTCTCTGGAGGTTGATATTGACATAATAACTCAAAGGGACTTTTGCAGTGGAAAAACTGAGAGAAGCCTTGCATTCCTAGGGAGCCACGTGGCATAAGAAGGCAGCCTTAACAGAGACAGTGTGCTGAGAATTCCTGCAGAAGACTGTGTCTTGGAAATGTCCTTGAGTCAAAGTGGCAGGCAGAGCTGAAATATTCTAATCAGCTCCACTGTCTCCTAGTCTCAGCTTTTGCAGATGTAAAAATAGATAAACATGGTGGAGTGGGTCTTTTATAAAGCATCAGATGGAAATGCCAAAACACAAGCTTCCTCTGAAGAGAAGAGGTAGGAGTTTGTCATCCGCCTTGTGTGAGGGAGGGAGCAGAAAAATTGACATCCATGTTATTTATAGTTGGGTGGTGATATCATGCTGGTAATTTGGCTGTATAGAAGACAGTGTATTTCATTTCCAAATAAACCCTGGGTCTTATTTAAATGATGTCATGCATCCAAATGAAAAAAGAAAATCTTATTTGACAAATGAATGGAAAAATGAATGAATATTGCCTTGCTTTTATACAGGCAAAGGGAGCTATATATCTGACTGAGTGTTACACAGCCACACAGATCATTCTCAACATTACACAGATGTGACCTCAGGCTTTGTCACAGATGAACCACTCATGGGGAGTTATGAGCTTTGGGAGGAAGGGACTTGGATGGGCTGTCTGAGCTGGTTTGCATTGCCCTAACTCTATTGTTGTAAAGTTACAACTTAGCTTGCTGGCACAAGTCACTGCAATGCAGTATACACCTGTCCTGCCAATTAGTCTGCATATGAGGAGTTCCTGGTGGCATTATGCCTCTCAGACAAAATATTCTTAGTCATGGGAATACCTTCAGCATTACAAAAATGTGTGATATTCTCTGCCCTGCACTGTTGTTACTGCCTTTTGTTCCCAATTCAGTCATGTTAAAGTGTCCAGCGATTTCTTGGCCCCAAAAAGTGTATGCTCTCATTTGAAGACAATTTCTGGCCTGTCTCTGGCCCCATTCCACAAAAGGTATTTTGAGTTCATTTATTTTATTAGATCTAGTAGAAAATAGAATGTCAAAATCTGTCTGTTATGTTAACTCATACTCTAAGAGAAGTTTTTAGTACAGATTTTTAAATAATGGAAATAGCAAATGTTAGGAATATGTTCTGCCATATATATTATGAGTCTCACTCTTTCTTCAAAATCTTTTAAAAAAGTGAACGTGTTCAAGCTTTCCTCTCCATTTTTAATAATTTATGCCACTGATGACTTGAATGCAGCTCTGCTAAATATTGCTTGGGTAATTTTCATTTGCCTCATACAAGGAATTGCTATTTAATAGGTAACTTATGAATCCCAGGAATTAATTTTGTTAAGTGAATTTTTAGTTTTTGAAAAGAAATTCAAACTAAAGCTAAGACAAAAATCTTGTAAGAAATGCACATGTTGGAAAGAGCATGATTTTTAAAATCAAACATCTAGTTTTTTTAAAGATTTATTTGCTTATTTACTTTTATCCATTTTTTGTTCCCTATTTCCCTCCTCCTTCCATCTTAGCCTTAGGTTTGTGTAAAAAAAAAAAATCTTTCTTTTGCCACTTGTTATTTGTGTACAAAGTAGAATTATAACTGCTTGCAGGCCTTACCCATTATTTTGTGTCATTTCCAAAGCTTCAAAAAAGAATCTGGTTTGGAACCAGGGGCCAAGCAGTTCAGCCTAGAGCACACCGGGGCACCGTTCTATCCAGATCTGCCCTGGCCCCGTCACAAATGGAAATGATGCTACGGGGTTCTTGTTCTTGCACAGTGCCGGTGTGTCACTGCACACGGAAAAGAATGTTAGTGTGGGACATTTTCTCTACTAGGAGCTTTCTTTGCAGATTAGTGCCATTCTGGTTTCTGTCTAAGAGCTCAACAGAACCAGTCCCTTATTACTTAATTACTTAATCAAATGAGAATGAATCTCTTTCAAAACTATCCATTTGGCCTTTCTTACAATATGTTCTTTATACAAGTTTTCCTTCAGTCCAGCTTTGACCCAGAGAAGAAGAATTTAAAGGGTATTTTGTTTGTCCAAACAGATATATTCAGTGACACATGAAAGCAGCATTAACCATTTGCACAGACTGTGGTGGTGGCAGTAGGCAGAGAGATATTACTTCTCCTTTGGCTATTGCCACTATTCTTCATGCAAGTCATGTGCAAGGCAGGCCCAGTTGATGTGCTCATTTGTCAAGCAAAGTCAAGAAACAAGAGCTCCCTCTCTAACTTCACAACAATTAAACTCCCTAAAATTCTGACTGCCTCTAAAGCCACAGTAGGAACTCCAACTTGACTCTAGACTTCATTCTCTTTAAAGTATGTTTACATCCATTGAATGAGCAAGAAAATAAAGCTCTATGAAGTCAAAAGTTTGCTCATGTGATAGAAAATGTATAGGGAAAAATGGTAATTTCAGTTTTCTGTCAAGCCATTCCCAAGGGAATATCAAATGTGCCCTAGGGAAAAGACATCCTCACAGTCAGGGTCATTATATATGTATTTATTTAATAAGGATAAAAAGGATGAAAGAATTTCTTGGCTTTGAATGATGTATTTTAAGATGTTTTTTAAATATGTAGTACTATAATGTAAATAAGGGGACTGATGCAACAAGAGATTATCTAGACAAGCAGGGACAAAATTATAGAAGACCCTGTTAACAACACTGCACATTACCTTGGGGAAATGGGGAGCCTTTTGAGACCCAAGTAAATGTCACATGATAGGTCTGAAATCACAGTCTACTGCTATTTCATCAAGCAATAGTCCGTGTTATTAAAGTGCCTAAAATTTCTAATCTGATTGATGAAACCTAGTTTATATGCCTGCACTATACATCAAAGGAGTTTGTAGGTATGAGTTTTCTGGTTTCTATGTTAGGAAAACAGGACTCATAGTGTGGGAAGAATTATAAAAATAAAGGGGATTATTCGAAGATGTTGGCCAACCACAAATGTTAAATGTCCACTCATGATCAAAAAGAGAAATGGATTTTACGGCAAGGTAAAACTTCTATACTGGAAATATTGAATTTAAGTTTTAGGAGAAATGGGGTGTATTAGTCAGCCAAAGGGATGCTAATGTGAAATACCAAAAATGGGTTGGTCTTTATAAAGGGTATTTATTTGGGGTAGAAGTCCACAGATACCAGGCCATAATGCGTTAAGTTTCTTCTCTCACCACAGTCCATTGCCACGTGTTAGAGCAAGACAGCTGCCGGCGTTTGTCAGTGTTCAGGCTTCTGGGGTTCCTCTCTTCCCGGGGCTGCGTTTCTCTCCGGGCTTAGCTCCTGTTTCCTCCACAAAGTCAGCTGCAGACGATCAGGCGAACGGCTTGCTTCTCTTCTCCTGGGGCCTTCTTTCCAACATCAAAACTGCTTCTCAAAAGACCGCTTCAACTCTGTTCTTTGCCTTGCCTTTTTTTTTTTTCTCATTTTATTTTATTTTTTATTTTTTTTTATTTATTATTTTTTTATTATGGGTAAAAATCAAAATTCTCACAATACATACAAACATTTGCAAAATGATATATAAATATATATGCATATATGTGTATTTGCTTACAAAAATGTTATTTATATGAATATATACATATATTTTAAGAGCCTTGTATTCGATTCCCCACCCACCAAGGGGCGGGGCTCAACGCCTAATCACAACCTAATCATGCCCAGATTAACAGATCAGTTTACAAGCATGATCCAATTATATTTTTGGAATTCATAATTACATCAAATTTGCCAACTGTTACATGGGGAAATACATTTAATAGACTCATTGTCTGGAGCTAAGGTGTAGAAGTGAGAATCACTAGCTTCTACAGATTTTTTTAAAAAAGCATCTAAGAAAGTGGTGGTACTTCGAGTAAAGGCTGATAACAGAGCCCTTTGGAACACAAAGATTTAAGGGGCAAGGAATGGAAGAGTTGCTTCCAAAGGAAACTTCGCAATTAGCAAGAACAGTTTCAATGGAGAGATAAAGATGGAAGCCAACTTCCATTGGAGGGCATAGGGAACATTAGGAGGTAAGGAGTTCTGAAAGGAAGAATATATAAGTTTTACACTACTCCTGATTGTCTGAGGGATTTTTCTGACACTTAACATGATACAGGGGAAAGGAGTTGGGTGTTGGAGAAGTGGTTTCTAGCTGACCCACTGCACTGTCAAGAGTGACTGCAAAGTACAAAGATTTTACAGACTTAAATGTCATGTGAAAGGGTTCATTGAGTTTAATAGTGCTAACAGACATGAGTCCTATGCTTTTCACAAGTTTTTTTTCTTTATTTTCTTCTTTCCTTCAAGTATTCTTTTTTGTTTTGAAATACACCAGTGTGTAAATAAGAATTGAATGAATAAGTCGAGTTGGTCAAAGAATGCACCTGCTGCTGAAGAGAGAACACTGGGTGAGCTCTGCAAGCTTGTGTTGCTTCATATTTAAGAAAACTGGCTCCAGAAAGTAAAGTGTGAGAGACGAAGTCCTTGACTGTGGCTAATTAATAGAGTCATCTGGGTGGATCAGGAGTAAGAGTACTGACTAGCCACCCATCTACTCTTACTCTTACTTTTGATGCTTCAATCCCTCCAATTTGTTACAATTGATTGACATATATTGAAGCATTGCTACTAACAGTGGACTATAGTTTACATCATAGTTTACACCCTGTCCCACACAATTTTATAGGTTATGACAAAATGTATAATGACCTGTATCCATCATTGCAATGTCAAGCAGGACAATTCCAATGTCCCCAAAATGCCCCCTTATTACACCTATTCTTCCCTCTCCTTCTACTCAGAACTTTTGGTGCCCACTCCCTTTATATCCATGATAAAAGTTCTTCCATTGCTGGAATAATAATTAGTCTATAATAGAATAGATTGATCATTCTATTTATCCACTGATGATTTAGTCCACTGATAATTCCCCAATCTTGAGGATTTTAGGATGGTGTTGCTCACTCTTTTTCACTGAGCAAGGGCTTAGATCCCATGGGACAGATGGATGGAACTATCTTGCTTGCAGTTGCAGACACTTATGTTTCTTGGGATGGGCATTACCCAGCATCATCTCCTTGCTATTTGTCCTGGGTAAGTCCAGTGAGCTGGAGAGTAGGTGTTGCAACTCTGCTGAGATTCAGGCCTCAACAGGCACATGAACAGACCAAAGATTTAAGTTTCTGGGATATATAGTTAACAAGTACAGTGCCAATTATAGGTTCAAATAAAATAGGGAGAAGAGCCATGTGTAGGGGAAACTATAAATGAATCCAACTCTGTTACACTGGGGAGCATAAGTTCCAGTATAAGGCCCACTGACAGGGTGTGGAATTCCTGAGTTTGTCTGCCCTGCTTATAGTGTATAGATGTCTCTAGAGCCCTCAGGAACCCTGAGGTTTGAGGCACTGTTTATCGTGGCAGTCAATGAGATCCTGCTGAGGCATGAATAAGCGTTAAGTGTAACCTCTGGAACAGCCTGCTGATGCATTTTGAAATCTTTTAGCCATAAAAACTCATTTGTATGTAATATTTCCCCCTTTTGGTCAAAGTCCTTTTCCAAATGCATTGTTAGTTGGTGCTTGTCAAAAATCCCTCAGTGCCAGGGAGGCTCATCCCTGGGATAGTGCATTTATATGCTGAGTTTGGCTTAGAGAGAGGCCACATTTGAGCAAAAAAGAGACTTTCAGTGGGTAACTCTTAGGCAATATATAATACTAAGCTAAGTTTCAAACTCACAAGGAAAGGTTCATACGTATAATCATCAATATCACAGGTCTGGTGTAATAGTCTGTCTTCCTTCGCTAGGCACTGCCCTTGTACTTGGGGGATTCTTGCTCCTCTATTAGAGAATATAGCAGGACTCCCTGGGATGGGAATTCTATATTCTTTTGGTTATTGTGTGGGTCTTCACGCACCGAGACAACACACCATGGCCACTTGAACATATTCGTATGCCTTAGAGGCATGCCTCTGGTGTACCCCTCCCCACACATTCCCCCATCAGTGACACCCTGTACCAGTGATCCTCCTCTGCCACAGTTGTGACACTTCTGTGATCCAAAAATCTCTCTAAAAATGAAGCCAACAAAATAACCAAATAAAATTAATAAGAAAATGAAATATAATAGTTTTAAAAATAACAAATAAAATACAAAAAATTAAAAAATTTGAAATAGTATAAAAATGTTTTAGAGATTGTGTTTTTCATCACTGTAAGATCTGTTGCCTTGTATGTACAGGGACAATTTCTTCTGCATATTCCCCCAGTGTCTTATTTGTTTTCTTGCTTTATCTTCAAAGAAGCTTTAGGTTACTGAAAGGTCACATGGAAAATATAGGGGATTCCCATATGCCCAATGTCCTCCCCCTTTTCCACATAGCAGGACCCCCAGGATGGGAGTTTAATATTTTCTTGTTTATTGTGTGGGTCTCCACCCACTGGGATAACATACTTGGACAAGATAAACATTTACATTTCATAAAAGCATGTCCCAGGTGTCTCCTATCCTGCATATCCTCCCCATACCCAACACCTAGCATCAATAACCCTTCCCTGTCATATTCACCAAAAGAACATTCCCAACATTATAGTTTTAACCACAGACCTGCAAATCCCCAGAGTTCACCTGCTCTTTCCTCCAAACCTCCCCCCAGTTCCACGGATAGTCCATCCCAACCCTCCCACCCTACTCCCCCATCACAGACCAGCACTGCCAAACTCAATCACAACACAGCACCACTCTCACACCCATCCACTGCCCAACCACACCCTTCCACCATATCTTAGATTTTGCCTATATGGGCATCGGTTCATCACCCTCTACTCCCTTTCTGTTTTCTGTTAATTTATCTTCGAGACTCTATCTCTGTGAGTCTGCTCAATTTGCTTAAGTCATATCAGTGAGGTCGTGTAATATTGGTCCTTCAGTGCCTGGCTTCTTCACTCAACATAAGGTCTTCAAGATTCACCCGTGTTATCCCATGTTTTGATACTGCATTCCTTCTTACAGCTGAGTAATATTCCATTGTCTGTATAGTCCACAGTCTGCTTATTCCTTTATTTATGGCTATAAATTTCCCTCCAAGCACTGCTTTTGCTGCATCCATAGCTTGTTGTGTTGCCATTTTCATTCGTTTCAAGGTAGTTACTGATTTCTTTTGCAATTTCCTCCGTGACCCCCTGATTCTGAGTGTGTTGTTTAGCTTACAAATCTTTGTGCCTAATCTGGTTCTCTGCCCTTTAGTGATTTCCAACTTCATTCTATTGTGGTCAGAGAAATTACCTTGTATAATTTCAACAAATTGAATTTGTTGAGAGTTGTTCTGTGGCCTAGCATGTGGTCTATCCTGGAGAATGAGCCATGTGTGCTTGAGAAGAATGTATATCTCACTGTATTTGGGTGTAATGTTCTGTATATATCTATTAGGTCTAAATCCTCCAGCGCATTATTTAAGGTCTCTGTTTTTTTATTGACCCTCTGTTGAGATGCTCTGTCTAATGGTGATAATGGTGTATTAAAGTCCCCCACTATAATTTTAGAGGCATCTATTTCTCCACTTAGTTTTTCCAATGTTTCCTTCATGTATTTTGAAGTGCCCTGGTTAGGTGCATAAATGTTATGATTCCTCTTTCTTCTTGATAGATTACCCCTTTTATTAATATATAGTGTCCTTTTTTGTCTCTTACAATAGTTTTGCACTTAAAGTCTATTTGGCCCAATATTAGTATAGCTACTCCCACCCTTTTTTGGTTATTGTTTCCTTGTAAAATCATTGTCCAACCATTCACTTGCAACCTCTTTATGTCCCTGGGTCTAAGGTGAGTTTCTTGTAGACAGCATATAAATGAGTCATATTTCCTTATTCATTCTGCCAATCTGTGTCTTTTGATTGGGGAGTTTAATCCATTAATACTCAATGTTATTAATGTCAAGTCATTACTTACATTAGCCATGTTTTCTTTAGGTTTATATGTCACATGTTGTTTTTATTTCTCTTTATTTTTTTAGTTATTCTTACCAATAATCTTCCTTCTTACACTCTCCTCCAACCATCTTTCCTGTATTTTTTTCTTTCAACCTGCAGACCTTTCTTTAGTATTTCTTGAAGGGCAGGTTTCTTGTTGACAAACTCTCATAATTTCTGGTTGTCTGCGAATATTTTGAACACTGCCTCATTTTTTGAATGCCAGCTTTTCTGCCTACAGAATTCTTGGCTGCTGTTTTTTTTTTTTTTTGTTTTGTTTTTCTTTTAGTGCATTAACTGTGTCATACCACTGTCTTCTGGCCTCCATGGTTTCAGATGAGAAATCAGCATTTAATCTGATTGAGCTTCCCTTGTATGTGATGGATCTCTTTTCTCTTGCTGCTTTCAATATTCTTTCTTTGTCTCAAGCATTGGACAATATGACAAGTATATGTCTTGAGGTAGGCCTGTAAGTATTTATACTGTTTGGGGTGTGCTGCGCTTCCTGGACATGTATGTCCATATCCCTCAAAAAAGTTGGGAAATTTTCAGCCATTATTTCCTCCAACACTCCTTCTGCCCCCTTTCCCTTCTCTTCTCCCTTTGCGATGCCTATAATGCGTATGTTTGTGTGCTTCATGTTCATTCAAATCCCTGTGTCCATGCTGGATTTTTTTCTATGTTTTTATCTCTCTGTTCTACTATCTGTCTGATTTCAGATGTACTATCTTTGACATCACTGATTGTTTCCTCTGCCTGTTCAAATCTGCTGTTATGTGCTTCTAGTGTAGTTTTGATTTCTTGTATTGTGCCGTTCATCACCATCAGATCCCTTATCTTTTTATGTATGTTTACAATTTCTTTAGTATGTTCCCCCTGTGTCTTCTTAATATCCTTTTTCTCTTCCTTCACTTCAGTAAGTTGATTCATGATATTTGTTTGGCCATCTTTGATTAGTTGTTCCATGTTGTGCATCCCCTCCTGGTTTTTAGTTTGCTCATTAGTCTGGGCCATATCTTTCTGTTTCTTAGTATGACTTGTAATCTTTTGTTGGTGTCTAGGCATCTGTTTTTCTTGATAGGCTTATTCAGTTGGTTAGCTTCTCTTTCTACTCTATGGCTTATTTTATTTTATTTTATTTTGGTGTGTTAACTTTCCTTTTTGACACTTGGTTCCTCTAATTCTATATCATTGTAGTTGTCTGTGTTCCCTTGAAAAAAAGATTAGGACCAGAGAAAAGGAGAGAGAGAAGAGAAAAAGAACAATAGTAATAATAATTTTTAAAAAGATAGAAGAGGAACCGTTCAAGAGCTAGTAAAATAAGTAGTATGAGAAAAAAATTATGAAAAATACAAAAGAATAAGAATAAAAAAAGTGGAATAGAAAAAATGAAGAAACAAAATAGAAAAAAATATATACTGAATTAAAAGGCCAGAAATATGAGAAGAAAAAAGAAAAGAGAGAGAAAAAGAATAAATGAAGGCCAAACAAGAAGAGGTGGAATGAAAGAAAAGCAACAGAAAATAGAAGATGGGAAAATGAAGGAAAGAAAAGAAATAAAGTAGATAGAAGAAAAGGAAACAAAGAAGGGGAAAACACAATAAACAAAAAAACAAAACAACAACAACAAAAAATAACGTGGGAAAAACAAGCTTCCCTATTAGGTCCCTAGGGACCTTTTTGGCTGCTCATCAATCACCCTGCAACCTGCCCTCTGCAAGTGAGTTACCTGGTTTTAGCAAATAAAATACAGAATAATAATGTAAAAAATGATATAAAATAAAAAATAACAGATTCAAAAATTCTAAAAGAAAACAAAATACTCAGTCTATATGTTCCCTGTCATAACGTGCTGGCTGGTGCCTGATAACCCAGTGGATCACTCTCTGGTTCCCTTCTCTTAGGAGGTAATGAGAATCCATGGTACTTGTATATGTAAGACAGGGATTCCTACACTGAGCTACACCCACTCCACAGGTTAAGTGACTTCTGAAAGGTTATCTGGCTCTTCCCATCCCCATTCCCTCAGGCGAGTTGGGCTTCTAACAGTATGCTGGAGCAGGGATAATTAGGTGCCTGCCTCTACCCCCTCATTGACCTAGTTCCTCTCTCTCTTAAGGCAGCAGGGTATGACAGCCTTCCTGCTCAGATCACCCTCCCTTCTCCCTGGGGCCACTTCAGTGCTGGTTGTGGTCTTTTTTGAAATTCAAAGGGTGCTCAGCTGCCCAAAACTCACTGAAAAGAGACTCTCTCCATCCTCCACCAGACCCCTTTTCCTCCCAGGGTATGTTATTTTCCATCCAGTTGGCTGCAGTGAGCCAGGGGTTTTACCAAGGGTATTTGCCTTGAGGTTGGGGTATATGTGCCGTTCCCAGCCACTGGGGTGAGCAACTCATGGATTTCCTTTGGCCTCTTTGTCTCTCTGTTCTGTTCCCTCCTGGATGATGTGTAGCACTCTCTTATTCTGTGAACCCCAAAACAAGCTCCCCCAGGTAGCTTTTTGCCCTTTCTCCATCATTTTTTTGCGAGAGAGTTGAACTTTGCCTACCTACTTCAATGCCATCTTTCTCAACTGTTACATGCATCTTTATTACTTTTGATCTTTGGTACTTTTGGCACTTCCATGGGCACCAACCCCAAAAGTCAGAAACAAGGGTTCCTAAGGGCCATATCTGTAGAAAATGGCCTTTTCAACATAACCATAGCTTTTTGATCCAAGGATTGACTCTTGAGCTAAGTCAATCAGAAGAGGAGACAGGGAGGCTGGGAGTTAATGTAGCCGAGCCCCTTAAATAGCAAGGAGGTCCTGGACAAAAAGGTTTATAGCCTCTTGCTACTGTGTTCCTGGATCTGCCTCATTCCTTCTGTTCATGCATCTCATGTTTTCTTTTGATTTTATGAAATATATCCATAGCCACCCAATGAATTACCTACTTCTGCTTCTGCTAGTCAAAATTGGTTCCCACTTCTTGCAATCAAAAGAAATTAATGAATGCTCTTACAATTGAGTTGACTTGTAGTTAAAGAAAGGCACATTTCCTGGAGCTCACATGGCAGAATTAACACTCTATGTTTTTCAGTGAAAGTTTGAGCCAGTGGTTGTGTACTGTTCCATCAGAGCACTATTATACACTACATTTTGTCTATTTAATTGTTGGATCCCCCACCAGATGGTAAGCTTCATGAAAGAAGGGAACATTACTGATTTGATCCTGAATGGATCCTTTGTGCTTAGCACAGTGGCTAGCATTTAGTAGGTACTTCACTGTTGTTGAATAAAAGAATTAATTAGGTAAATTTCTTGTCATCCTTACCACAGTTAAATGGGCAAAATAAGCTATTTTATATTTCTAGAACATAACTACTAATACTATTTTCTTTGTAGTTATTGAAGGGCTTCCATTTATATTGTCTTACAATTTTCATCTATACTAAAACTTAAACGTAAGCCAATTGCTTTGTTTTGAATGGCTAAATTCATTCCAAACCCACATCATGAGCATAAGACCATGACTTCATTCAAAACCTGAGTTTCAAACATGAAAAATGAATGAAATTAAGTGTAGACTGACAAAAAGTAACTCACAAATAACTACAAACAGCTGACCCAACAAATTACGCTTTCTTGTCCTTTCCCCTATGTGTAAGTGAGAATGCATTCACCATCTGAGAATCAGTCAGTGGAAAATCAGTCATCTGTTGGTAGGTGCCTAGTGTAACTAATGCAGTTTTCCAAGGCCTTAGAAATCAGTCTTCTCACATCCTGGGCTTGGCTGGAAGGAACGAGGGGGTTCTAGTCTTGTGGGTAATTGTGATCTGCATTAAAAAGCTGTAGAGCAGCTGGATCCTGCTTTGATTATTTGCATTTCCCCCCCTTCTCTCCAAGATGTAGTATGTGTAAACATCTGAAATAAGGATATGGATCTAACCATGATGTGTTGGTAAATGTTTTACAACTGGCTTTTGGGGTGGCGGGGGGTACCACCTGGGTTTTTAGCATTTGTTGATTTCCGTAGTGTACATTTTTTCAATCATGGCCAATTTCCACATACCAATGTGATGCTGATTAGCTCATAAAATTCCTGAAAATTTATCAATTGCATCTTGAGAGCTGGCACATATCAACTCCAGCACACCACTGATTCTTCTCCTTGGAGGGCGCTTATTATATAACCTCAGCCCATTACATAGTGTGGTTTCATATACTAATGCATACATATTTACATTTGTTTATTAAGCTAACCTTTATGAAGTGTCTTGTGGCAGGTATGACTAAGGGTTAATAGTCTAACAAACACAACATTTGTAACAAGCAAGTGTAATAATAGAAGTATGTACAGGCTGTGTGGATGCATGGAGAAGAAAGACTTAGATCTGTCTGGGGAAGTGAAGGAACACAATGTTAACAATTTAGTCATTTAATGAGCAGGCTTTTTAGCAATTACAATGTACTAGAAATGATTAGATATTGATTGATACTTCCACTGAGGGCTTAATACTATATGAGGGAAGATAAGTAAGTTATCATAATCTAGTGTAAATGCAATTTTAGGAGTGGATATTAGAAACAGTGATGTTACAGAAAAATCAGAAAATCCTCAGTTAGCACAGGTCACAAGACTCCCAATTATCGGTCCCTTCATGTCTCTCTAGACTCGTTTCTGCTCTCTCATGCAATCCATCTTCCAATCTAGCTCAACTTCTTGTTTCTCTAAAATGTCTATTACCTGCCACTGAAACTTGGTCCTTCCACTTCTGGAATCAAGTGGTCCTCAGTATTTCCTTATAATATTTTGAAGAGAGGCTTGCTAGATCAGTCTGTCTGTCTGCCTTCCTTGCTTTTTTACTTTTTGAAAAAATGTTATATTTAATTTATCTAATATTCACATAAAAGCATAATGAAAGATACCATTTTATTTGCTCAAAAATCTTTTTGAATTTCAGACCATGAGATCATCTTACTTCTTCTGAAGTATGCCTTTAAATGATACTTAATGCAGGGCTGTTGGTAGCAACTTTAGATTTTTATGTGTCAATATTTTTATTTTTCCCTCATTCTTAAAAGGTTTTGCTAAATATGTTATTCAACGATGTAAAGATGTTAATCCATCGCTTCTGGCTTCCATTGTTGCTGTTGAGAAGTCTGCTGTATTCCAATTGTTGTTGTTCCTCTGCTGTTTGGAATGGGAAGAATAACAATGAGACTTTACCTCATTCCTCTCTCCACAGAGACATCTGATGCAGGCATGAACCCTGAGCAGAACTTGAAACCATTGACTGGTAGATTTTACTGGCCAAGAAATCCATGAGGAACATGCAGGGTTTGTGTGTGTGTGTGTGTGTGTGTGTGTGTGTACAGAGTACAGATCTAGGGATGCTTTTAGTAGGGTCTATCTGTTCTGTCTAAATTGGTCATGGTAAATAAACCTTGTACTGTACTGTATGTACTGTATGTTGCACTATAGATTGGAAGGTATTTACAGTGATTTTCCTATGCTAACTTGGCTTATACTCAGCTCTCAAGACTCTAAAACCAAACATATCCTGGTGAATTAGAGATTTTGGAAATGGGGAACGATAGTTTGGGATCTCCTGGATATTGATCTTGCATACATACGGGGTATTTCGGGTGAGTCTCTAACAATTCAAGCCTTCACAGTCATGTCCTCTCTCTTTGACTAGTTTTCAGAGATTGTTTTTTTTTGCCTTTGGTGTTATGCACTTTCACAATGGTTTGTCTATGTATGGAGGGTGCCTCTCCATTTTGACTCATAACCAAACTATTTCTGTTAAATGGATAAGTAAAAATCAGAGGGTGGTATTAAGAATTACACAAAATTTGAGATTGAAATCTCACTTTTGAGCCAATTATACCTATGATACATAAGGAATTTAACTTTCCCAAAAAATTTCTTATAGGTAAAGCTTTAGCAGAACTCTTATTACTATTTTAGCAGTTAATTCTCTTAAACTTTAAAAATTAGTTAATAGACAATTACTTTCAGACTTCCAAGGATCCATATTTAAACCAGATAGTAAAAACATCTGGGATCATTAATGACAGTCGGATTCTGAAATCCTTTTAAAAAGAAATGTTTGGTCTGTCTCCAGACCCCTCTGAAGACTCGGGCCTCTATCTGGTTAAGAAGCTGGGATATTAAATTTTCATAACAGGATATCAACTAAATTTCTCATAGTCTGCTCTCTTTTTGATCAGAAATGTGAAATATCAGCACTTGAAGTGCAACATAGACATAACCATAAGTTGACTGTGACCCAACACATCACCATATTATTTTCAAAGTGACAGTCTAATGGACAGAATTATTTTCTAAATCCTCTGATTTCTCTGGTGTGCATCTGTGTTATAAATTAGCCCTCAAGGAAACAAAAACAGCCTTGATTTCTATCATTTATTGAACACTTTCTACATACCCTTTATTAACTCAAAACAATTTTACAAGATAGGCACTGGTATTATACTCATTTTACATACAGGAAAACTCAAACTTGGTAGGGTTAAGG
The DNA here is from genome assembly GCA_026826555.1 of Tolypeutes matacus. Taxonomy (NCBI): domain Eukaryota; kingdom Metazoa; phylum Chordata; class Mammalia; order Cingulata; family Chlamyphoridae; genus Tolypeutes; species Tolypeutes matacus. The sequence continues at coordinate 4,491,754 of JAKSZT010053888.1, read as the reverse complement.
AATGCGTTCAACAGTTATACAACCAGTATATTCAAATTCAGGATTGTTCACTTCTAAATTCCAAAATCATTTGAACAATAGCATTAAGTGTTTTGTTTTGTTTTGTTTTGTTTACCAAAATGGTGTTTAATTTCCCTTATGTAAGGACTGAGGTGAAAAATTCCACCTTAAATTTAAAAATTGCCATTAAAATCAGAACTATATGTTTTTTAATATAAGATCATGAAAAATACACAACCTCATATGATTCTCTTTGTATCTTATGCCAGAAAACTCAATGTACAATAGAATGTCATGTTTTACTGCAATAATAAACTACAATCATATGCCTGGTAGAAAATGTCATATCATTTACACTTTTCAAATGTTTTTGTTCTGCTTTCATTTCTTTTTCCTTTGTACTATAGTTCTTTTAATATTTAAAGAGTTTCAAATATTTTTATAAAATAGGCAAGATATGTCTTAAAAACTCAAGCTAATGTACTAGGTATGAGAAAATTTCATTGTGTCAATACTAATGACCAGTTCAGTTCAAACAAAAGTAATTATTTTCTTGTTTCAGGAGCCAACTTCAGTGCTGAGTATACAAAGCTGACTGTAACACAAGACCAGTCTCTAAAGAGTTTACAGATTCCTAAATGGTAAACTTGTTTCCCACTGGAGATGTGATCTTTTTAGGCACAAATATTAAATACTACCGCTAACAAGGAAATTTCCTTCCACTGCCCACCATCTTCACTATACCTACAACACACACCCCTCAGTATTTCAACTTTGGAAGCATCTGCCTTTGGGAAAATTAGACCCAAACACTGTGCATTACTATCTTTTATTTCATTTTTTTTGATAAATTATTCTAAAATTTGCCAAGGATCAAGAGAGAAAATTAATATTTTGCTGTTGTTGTCTTTTGTTCTTATGCAATTTGTAAATTTCTCTCTTAATAGCATTTCAGATCTCATCATTTCAAAGCATACATCTTTTAGAATGCACTAAAATGATTTCCATTTAACCAGTATTTATTAAGGAACTATTATACTTAAGTCTTATGCTATATATATTATGAGATCTATAGAAGCAATTAAAAGGATAAGTTAAAAACGATAAACATAAAAAGTATACAAAATATCAACCTAAATATAAATCTAAAGGCACACTAGTGTGATATATGCAAGCTACAGAGGTTCATTTTTGTATGCATAGTAAGGAAAAATCAATGTTTAACATAGCATTAGTCAGACAAGATGGCATTTTAATTGATAGTGGAAAGATGGGAGGCTCCTCTGGGTGGGAAACAGGATATGCAGGGAATTTGCAGGGATAGTCAAGAAGAGTGGCATATTTTGAGAAGTATATCAGGGAACAAGGACTCGTGAGTCACTGTAAACCAGGAAAGGGGGAAGGAGAAAGGACAACAGCATAGAGCAGTGTTTAAGGGTACCAGTTAAGCAGTCATACAACCTGAGTTCATATCTTCGAGGATGATGGACAGAGAAGCTTGAACTTCAGGTTAACACTTTTGAGAGATCATAAAGGGCAATATTTCATTTACTTAATTTTCAAAGGAGGTGGCAGTTAGAGTTTTTGTTTGCATCTTACTGTCTTTTAAAATATGAGTTGCTAAGTCACCTAGACAAAAACTGTTGGTGTTTAATTTAAAGAAAGATGGCCCAGAACATATTTTTCCCTATAAATATGGCATTCCCCCCCCCCCAGTTAATGACATTTTCTTTCCTGAAATTTCATTTTAAAAAATCTCAAGGATAACATTTCTAAAATATAAATGAAAATTTCAGTGGAGGAAAAAATTCTTTATGCTTCAACCTATTGATTACCGAGTTCAATCCTAAAGGACAATGAGTTCCAATTACAGATGGCTGTGTGTCCAAATATGACACAGCCTTCAACTCCAGAGGCTATGAAATCAAAGCCAATCTTACTTGGATGAGGAGTTGGTGAACACCTGTACAATATTCTTTTAGGAATAAAAGGATGCCAGTCCTTCAAAACAACACCCTTACCTATAGACTGATTCCTGATGATTTCATAGAGTAAAAAGCCTTTCATTCTCCATGAAATGAAGATTTATAATTGAAAATACCTGGTGTAATATGAAGAGTTGGATTAAATGTATCAAAGTATAAATGGATGAGGTTGATTCTATCATACTGGTAGAATTATCACTTTTGATCTAATGAAATATTTTGATCACAACTCTCTTTGCTCAAGGAAAAAGCTGCATAGTACACCTGTGTGAATGCAATAAATATTTGGTATAACTGATTTAGTTATTAGAAAGAACTTACTGAAATACTTTAGTAAATGCAGCTTCAGTTTTTCCTACCACCTATAACAAATTTCCTATATATTCATTCTATTGTAGGAAGAGAAAATGCTATATGAGAAGGACTCTAAGATGGATTTACTTTTAGATTCTGTATCTATTGTTGCAAAAGGCAGTTGGCATCTAAAACCACACAGCTTTCAAAATAGGTCCCATATGGAGCTACATGCAGTCTTTTCTAGGCAAAAGAAATATGGGGAAAATTCAACAGAGCAGCAGATGGAGGGCATGACAAGTTAGTATAATAATAACGTGTGTGCTGTTCGATTTGGCACCTATCTAAGTAGTTATCTATACAAGACAAATCAAATTTATACTTTATGTGCAACACCTGTAGTTTATTTAGATATTATAGATTGCAAACATGAGTTCCTGTTTTTAAATTGTAGTAAATATACTCAGAAAAGTAACTACTGAAGTGAGACAAACATCTTGATATTCTACTGGTAGAAGTTTTATTTGGCCTAATCTTCCTAGAAAACAAGTTGGAAACAAATATCAAATGCCTTTATATTTTTTCATGTCCTTTTGATACTTAACGCATCAAGAAATTTATCAGATATTTAAAAATATATATTATATAGGTGATTTTTCACAGCACTGTTCTTATCAGCAGAAATTAATTCCTCAACAAGGAAATGGTTAAATAAATCATGCTATTTACACATTAGGAAATATTGTGGTGCCAATAATTGTGTTTTGAAGATTTTTTAAATAGCATTTTAAAAGGTTTATGATATAATGTTAAAGTTTTTATAAATGGGTAAAATTTTACATAAATGTGACCAATGAACTTTGTAAAAAAATTATAATGCCATTCAAGTAAATGCCATTCAATTAAATGAATGGCATTTAGGTCCTTTACACTTTCCATTGCCAGAAAACAATGGCTGCTATGTTAATTAATTGAATGATCTTAATCCTGCTCATTTAGGCCATGTAGAACTATTCAACTATTTCAACTTCCTTACTTTTCAAATATTTAAAAACTGTTAAAAGCAATAAAAAACCTCTCAACAAAGGAAAGCCCAGAACCAGAAGGCTTCATTGGTGAATTTTATCAAACATTCAAAGAAGAATTAACACCAATCCTGCTCAAACTCTAACTCCTTCTTATAAGGCCAGCATCACCCTAATAACAAAGCCATATAAAGATACCACAAGAAAAGACCAATATCCCTTATTAATATTGATGCAAAAAGTCCTCAAAAAATAATAACCAACAGAATCCAACAGCATATTAAAAGGATCATATACCATGATCAAATGGGATTTATCCCAGATATGCAAAGGTGGTTCAACAATAAGAAAATCAATTAATGTAACTCACCACATTAATAGAATGAAGGAAAAAAACTACATGGTCTCAATTGATGCAGAAAATGCATTTGCCCAAATCTAGCACCCCTTCTTTATAAAAATGCTTAGAAAACCAGGAATAGAAGGACACAGCCTCAAGATGATAAAGAGCATATATGAAAGCCCACAGCTAACCTCATATTCAATGGTGAAAGACTGAACGCTTCCCCCCTGAGATCAGGAACAAGAACAGGATATCCACTGCCACCATTGCTATTCAAAACTGTTCTGGAACTTGTAACTGGGACAATTAGGCAAGAATAATAAATGAAAGGCATCCAAACTGAAAAGAAGAAGTACAACTATCCCTATTTGCAGATAACATGATCCTATATAGAGAAAATGCTGAAAAATCCATAAGGCTCCAAGAGCTGATAAACAAATTCAGGTTACTGAAAATATTTGGACACACACTTCTGATAAGGGTTTTATATCCAGCATATGTAAAGAAATCTTGTATCTCAACAACAAAAAGACAAACAACCCAATTAAAAGTGGGCAGAAGACTTGGATAGACCTTTCTCCAATGAAGATATACAAATAGCCAATATGCACATGAAAATGTGCTCAACATCATTAGCTGTTAGGAAATTCAAATCTAAACCACAATGAAATACCATTTCAGACCTACTAGAATGGCTACTATGAAAATAACAGAAAATACCAAGTATGAAGAGAATTAGGAAAACTCATTTATTGTTAGTGGGAATGTAAAATGGTGTAGCCACTGTGGAAGACAAATTGGCATCTCCTTACAATGTTAAGCATAGATTTACTATATGACCTTGCAATCCCACTTCTAAGCATATACCCAAAAGAATAGAAATTAGGGGCTTGAACAGATATTTGCACACCGATGTTCACAGCAGCATTATTCACAATTGCTAAAAGGTAGAAACAACCCAAGTGTCCATCAACAGATGAATGGATAAACAAAGATATGTACAATGGAATATTATTCAGCCACAGAAAGGAATGAAGTTATGATACATGCTACAATACGGATGGACCTTGAAGACATCATGTGGAATGAAATAAGACAGACACAAAGGAAAAATACTCTATCTTCTCACTTATATGAAATAATTAGGATATGCAAATTCATAGCCATAAACTAGAATATGAGGCAGAGGTAGGGAATGGGGAGTTAATGCTTGTTACAGTGTTTCTCTTTGGGGTGATACAAAAAAGTTTTGGTGATGGATGTGGTGAGTAGCAAAACATTGAATGTAGTTAAAACCACCGAATTGTATCTTTGAATGTGGTTAAAAGGAGAAATTTTAGGTTGTATATATGTTACCAGAATATAAACATAAAAAACCCATAGAACAGTACAACACAGTGAGCCCTAATGTAAATTGTGGACTATAGTTAATAGTATAATTATGATAATATAGTTGCATCAATTGTAACAATATTATCACACTAATGCAAAGAGTTAACAATAGGGAAAATGGCAAGTTTGAGTGGGTGTATATAGGAACTCTGTACTTTTATATGATTTTTCTGGAAACCTACAATTTCTCTGATTAAACAACAACAAACAAACAAACAAACAAAAGAAACGAATCTTAGTGCTTTCAAGCAACAAGCATTGATTTGGCTTGTGTTTTGATAGATCTGCAGCTCTGCTGGTTGGTTCTTCTGGTCTCTGAAAGTCTTATTCAACTGTCTGCAGTCAGCCCAGATTGACAGGTGGTTGGTCTGGGATGCCTTAGATGGCATGGATTGTCTCCTCTGTATGTGGTCTGTCACTCTCCAACTTGCTAGGCACATATGTTTGTTCACATGGGCAAGCTCCAATGTGCAAGAGTCATCTTTCCTGATGTCCCAGTCTAATGTGGAAAATAGATTCCACCTTCTGATGAAGAGGATCTGTAATGTCAAATTGCAATGACATGGGTTCAGAGAGAGAAAGAATTTATGGCCATTTTTGTAATCCCTCATTTTGATCTATATTTTGATATGAATAACACAAAATTATAAAGACTGAAAATATGAAATTACAAAGAATATAGATTATAAGTGCGTATTCTTTTACATAAATACAGATATGATAGTTCTCTCCTCTTCTGTTTCCTTGAACTGAAGCCTCCCATGCTATACCGTGGTATCTATTATAGTACTTAATTGAAGGTATAAACATTGTACGCATGTGATGGTAAACTGAGTAACGTGGACCTCTGTTGGTTTTTTGCAGATGCTCTTTTTATGCTTTTCTCATGTCTGTTAATGACAACCTGTTCTTCTGTGCTGGTTTGGAACTACGTACCCCAGAAAAACATGTTCTTAAACTTAATCCATTCCTGTGACTATGGATCCATTGTAAATAAGATCTCTTTAAAATGTTACTTCATTTTAGGTATGACCCAAATCAATCAGGATGGGTCTTCATCCTATTACTGGAGTCCTTTATGAGCAGCATGAAATTCAGACAGGGAGATAAAAAGCCATAGGAAGAAAGAAGCTAAAGGTAAATGGAACCTGGAAGAGAAGGGAGAGGCCAGGAGAGCCTGCCATGAGCATTGCTATGTGACAGAGGAGCCCAGGACCAAGGTTCACTGGCAGCCAGCCCCGGAATGCCAGTCTTTGGAAGAAAACAGTGCCTTGATGACACCTTAATTTGGACTTTTTTTTAACCTCAAAATCATGAGCTAATTAATTGTTATTGTTTAAATCAACCCATTGCATGGCATTTGCTTAAGAAGCAAAGGAAATTAAAACATTTTCCTTTTGAAAATTAGCACCCCCCCCCATCCCAAATTCAAAGTGGGCAGGTATCACATGTTTTCCAAACTGTGCCGATTACCATCTCCTGGAAATCTCAGTCTGAAGTGAAGTCAAACAGGCACAGAAAGCAGGGCACCAAAATGACCATTCAAGAGTTTCTGAGGCTAAAATTCCCAGAGACGTCCTGGCCCCTGTGTTTCTTGGAATCTAATTGTTTAGAATTTCCTTCAAATCTGTGAATTAGCAGTATCTTCATAAATATTCTGAGATTACATATATTTAAAGTTTCCCAGAATTTGTTTTTTCTTGTTTTCAGTCAAAGCACACTTGATATAACAAATTCTAAGAAGGGATATCAAAAGTCCTGAGTCCCAAAACTTCACTGAAGGCAATTAGTTCATTCGTCAAATATTTTCTGAGCATCAACTGTGTGCAGGCATTGCTTTAGGTTTTTGGGATATATCAGTAAACATCACGGATGGGAGTCCCTGGCCTCCTGGAGCTAACATTCAGTCAGACTAAGCTGAAGTGCAGTGGCTGTAAGAATTCACTCCTTCATAGCTCCTAAGGCCTGCAGTGCACAGCAAGGCTTTGTGAAGGAGGTACTGGTGAGCTGTACATTGAACTGCATGGCATTTAAGTAACCAGAAGGAAACAACACTACAGTGAATGTAAAGTCCTGAAATTGGGTATTTCTGTATTTCAGTTACTGTGCATTTTTAAGAATTAAAGTCCTAGAGATTTCATTGTCTTTGGTAACAAAAAACCCTGAAATCTGCATTTTTAAAGATACAAATCAGATAAGGTCTCTGATGATCTAAAATTTTCAATGGCTTTCCCTTGATCATAAAATAAGATCCAAAAATCCTTAGCCAAATCCTCCAAATCTGGTTCTAGTCTGTCTCTAAGGCATCTTCATTAACCCTTCACCAATGAATTCCAGTCACGTTGACCTACTTTCATTAGTTCTTGTCAAATTAGACATGCCAAGTTAGAGTTCTTATGATCCCTTTGCATGGAAGGGCCCTTCCCCATAAGTCTGCTTAACTAACTCCTACTCATGTTCCACCTTACAATTAAATGTCAATTTCTTAGGGAAGCCTTTCCTGGTGCCCTAGACTAGGCTGTCTCCCTGTCATTCACTCTCAACAACCTGTATTTTAATTCCCTAACATTTAATAGAATGTAATTTTAAAATGACCTGGGTAATTACTGGTTTAATATGAGCCTTCCCATGTAATTGTAAACACTTCTTAGGAAAGATACCTTGTCTTTATTGTTTATTGTTGAATTCCTAGTCCTTGCTCAGTGATAGAGGGGGCTCTCATTAAGTATTTGTTAAAGAAGTGAATGAATAACATGAAGATATCATATCTACTATGGCTGTTTCATGCTCCCATGAATGCAGACTTTACTGCAGAAACCGATGATGTCTGGGAAGAAATGACACTAGATACCCTCATGATGTGGTTTGCCAGCAAGGGCACTTTCTGCAGAGAGTGTAACCTCTTCTGTCTTATCTAAAGCAGGGTAGAGATGTGGAGACATTGGTATCTTGGGATACAAACCAAAGCTGTCCTTTCCTGTGAACCCTCTCATGGGAAGAGTAACACGCCCTCCTCCCCAGTGCTGAGTTTCAGAATTTGTATCCTATCCTGTGCCTCTGGGATGTTGAGAAGTATTCTTAGGATTAAAGCAGCATAGTGGACGGGAACAATCGAAAACTGGAATAAAGATGTTAATCAAAGCCATACCAGTAAATAAATATCCTCGAGAAAATATTAAGAGTATGAAAAGAAGAGAACCAAACCCTGTGGGACACTTACATTTAGGGGAAAATGAGAGGAAAGAGAGAAAAATACTCAGTGGGAATAGCTGGAGGTCTGAAAGAAAACAGGGAAGCTGTGGGTCATGGAGGCCAAGAGTCTTTTGGGATAACCCAATTAGGATGAGTTTCCGAAGGCCTTTTTCATTGGTCCTTTCCTTCTCAATTTTCTCTCTACCTGTCTAGAGCTACACATCAAATTGAATTGCTCGGGAAGACGAGTCCTGTGCCCATCTCTTAGAAGACTAGCTAGAGTTACTCTTCCTTTGTCTCCCACTTGCGCAAACAACATTTTCTTATAGAGTTGGTCAGCCACTGAATTTCAACAGCTCTTTTTTTCCCCCTATACTGTCACATCTTTCACTGCTCAGCCTCCTGGCCTCTGAGTTGGCCCAAGTCCCTGCCTGTGACTGTTGGGCACTGAGTCTGATGCCTCTGCTTTCTAAGTCAATAGTCCCCCTGTCTAAGTGCCTCTGTGCACTGGGCTTTTCTTTCAAATACCTCTTTATCACTTTCTTAAGGACAACAGGGGCCCTCTCACTTGTTTATCCCTTTGCACGAACAAAACAATTGCACCCTGGGTACAATTCTGGTATTTAAATTCTTTCAGGAAATACCTGAATTTCTTTCAGGTATTCAGTATTTCTTTCAGGAATACTCCCACAAGGGTTGTGTGTGTGTGTGTGTGTGTGTGTGTGTGTGTGTGTGGTAGGGGATGAAGAGGGAGAGGGCGGCACTGAAAAATAAAATCAGGTTCCCTGCCTTGTATTCATCTATCCCTGTTACCATTTTACTTTGTCCCCAGTCGATGTTGACCTTGCTTGGTTCAATGGTCATGCTGAGAAGCGTACAGTGTCGCTACTTGCCCTGTTTCCCAGCCTGCTCCCAGAGAAGGCAGGCCCAAGTAGGCTCTTCAACACCTTCTCTCCAAAACTCCCCACTGCTGGTGGGTAGGAAATCCACTCTCCTGGCATTTGTGATCAACCCCTAGGCCTGGCCCTAGGCCCACACATCTAGAATGTTCCAAATCCCTGGGGTACTTTCCCACTTCAAATAATCCAGATTAAAAAGAGAACTACTTAACTTTTTAAAAAGCTAGATTTACCAGCGTCTACTATCTTAACTCAAATTAGCCAGACAATAATTTCTACCAGTGCTATGCTTAAAGATACAGAATCTTTTCAGTTTCCAGGTTAATTCTGGGGGACTCTGAATCCCTTGAGTATCTTGTAAATATTATGTACAATTTTATGGGAGTTGGTTTGCATGTCTTCAACTATCTCTTGTGACTTTAGTGTAGAAAGAAATCCAACTTTCTGTGAGGGAGGAGGTTTTCCTGCATGTGGTTTCTGGGGTCTCTGAAATCATGCCATGTGCCAGGTGCTGCACGTTCTTCCTGTTCACAGAGCCAGTTTTGATTCTGAGTGATCCCCCTGCCCCAGTCTAAAATCAACTGATAGTAACTCTACAAAAAGGGAAAAATCAGGCTGCGGCATAGCCAGTGATGCCTTAAACTGAACTTAGGCCTCCTGATCCTGTGCTAGGTTCTTGACCTTGAGCCCTTCTGATACGTTCTTATTTCTGGTAAAAGAAAGGGGTGAAAGAGCAATGACCACTAAGAATGTTCTATCATCTTCTCTGCCTCAGAAATAAAATGAGAAGAGGTAATATCACAAATTAGTTTTAGACCACTCAGTGCCTAGTTTTATCTAAAATACATGAAAATAAATGTGAGCTATATATTTTAAGAGAAAGTAATTGAAGTAAATAGACCTTATTTTTATTAATAAACATATTGTTTATTTTCTCATGAGAGCAAGCAGATTTTCATCGTAGAAGGAAAAAGGAGGAGAGAGAAGTGGTTCAACCCAGACCTGCCAATGATAAAGTCCCTGCTGCTCACACTATCCTTTCATTCGCCAGGGTGGGAAAAAGCACTTAAACCTGATCAGCTGTTGCCTCAATGTGTGCAAATGGTGACAGGTGGCAAGGTTTGAAGGTGTAGATGGGTCGGTTCAAACTTTTATTACCATTCTACTGTCATGTGTGCAAATGAGGATACATTAGCCCCATCTTTGTATACCCAAGGGTAAGACATTTCTTTTTTTCAATTGATATTTAATACTTTTGTGGACTCCTTGTTTTCAAGACCAAAGGAGAATTAGGTGTTTAGATATAAAGATAAGCAGTTATTCTTTAAACCAAGTATAAGACCATGTCATTCCTTTGCTTAAAGCCTTTTAAAGGTATTCCATTTTTCTTAGAATGAAAGCAGAATTCCTTACAATGTCCTATAAGATCTTACATGCCCTGGAGTCTATTAACCTTCCAGTCTCCTTTCCTATTTCTCTCTGTCTTGCTCACTTTGCTGTAGTCACACTGGCCTCCTTGCTGTGCCTCAAACACACTAGGCATATCATGCCTCAGGACATTTGCACTTGCTCTTCTCTTTGCCTTAAACACTTTTCCCCAAATACCTACAGAGCTCAACACTTCTGATTTTATAAAATTCTACTTATCACCATCTGCTATCCTTCATTTTGTGTGTTTCTGTCTGTTTTCCTCCACTAGAATGCAGGCATCACAAGGAAAGGGATTTGATCAGTTTAATCTATGGTTGTATCCCCCAAAACCTTGAACACTGGCCGGGCATGTAAAGGTATTCGATAAGTGTTTGTTGAATGTGTAAATTACAAAAGAGACCTTTTATTCCCAGATGATTATGTATAACGTCTCTTTCCTGTTTGTTAAAGGGACTGTTTGTTCTTATTGGTTTCTATGAAATGATGGAAATTTCTTCATCCCACTGAGTGTTTTGGATATCTGTGTTGGAGGTTTCATTTCTTCTCAGGGCGGGCAATGTTGCCAGGGTTTTAGTCAAGACTGGCTAAAGAGGACCTATATTTTCTAGATCATAGAATGTGGCTTGGTAACACTTGGAACTCTGGCAAAATTCTCCTCTGTTGGCTGGGACATGGGAACCATCTGTAGTTAAAACAAACAAACAAACAAACAAAAACTATCACTCAGTCTATCTAGTCTATTATCTCTGCTCTGATTATATCATGTTTATATATTTAACTTGTGCTATCACAAAATTGTTTTCTGCTCACTGACCTGCTAACTTTGTACATGTTTTACAGTTTGTCAGTTTCCTAGGACTGCTGTAAACAAGAACCACAAAATGGGTAGCTTAAAACAAAAGACATTTATTAACTCACAGTTCTGCAGGCTAGAAGTACAAAATCAAGCTGCTGGAAGCCATGCTGCCTCTGAACTATCTAGGGAAGAATCTGTTCCAGGCCCCTGTCCCTGCTTCTGGTGGTTAAACGCAATCCTTAGTATTCCTTGGAATTACTCCTACTTCTGCCTCCATCTTTATGTGGCACTCTTCTCTCTGTGCCTGTGTCTCCTCTTCTTGTAAGGACACTAGTCATATTGGATTAGGGTGCACCCTAATTCAGGATGACCTCATTTAAACTTGATTACATCTGCAAAAACACTATTTCCAAATAAGGTCACATTCAAAGGGACCAGGGATTAGGACTTTGACATATCTTTTGAGGGGACATAATTCAACCTCTAACACAAAGCATGTATATTTTCTTTCCATAACCAGGTTTTAATACTTGAGGGTAGAGGACCAATTTTCTATGATGTCTAATATGTGGTCTCCAAAGAGAAAGTTCCCAATAAATGTAGGTCATCTTGAATGCAGTGATAAATATATTTTAATTATGAGAGTCAAATAATGCCATAGAAATTATAACCATAATCCATGGGTATCAATTATACCAGGCCATTCAAGATCCATGTAAGAAACAAATTCCTTAAAATATCCTTAAAATATCAGTAAATATGGAATCAAAGGCTAACTTTCTATTATTATGTTGCTTCAATGTTTAGCTCCAATTATTTAAATTATGAAAACATTTTCATGATTCTAATTAATCTCATTGTAGTGTTTCTTGCCTCTGTATATTGGTTTAAAATAATTAGTATAGTTTTCATAAAAACATTATAGTGAATCCTTAAAACCCATATGTATGAGTCAGGGTTCTCTAGGGAATCAGAACCAGCAGGAGATATATGTAAAGAGTATGAGATTTTTTTATAAGAATTGTCTTACACAACTGTGGGGACACATAAATCCAAATTCTGTAGGGCAGGCCACAAGTTGGGAATGCCAGTAAAGGTTTTTGATGAATTCCCCAGGGAGATGGCTGGATGAAGTAGAGATGACAATTCTCTCTCCTGACTGCTGAAATCATCACGTCATCCTTTAAATCCTTCAACTGATTGGATGAGACTCCTTTCATTGTTGACAGCAACTGATTGTAGATGTAATCAGCTATAGATTCAATTGACTTACTGATGATTTAAGTCCATAAATCCATGAAATAGCCTCACAGTAACAATCAGGCCAGTGCTTGCTTGACCAAACAACCAGGTACCACAACCTAGCCAAATTGACACATGAACTTAACCATCACATGATACTCTCCTTATGGTTCACAGGTGAGTAATTTGTTTAAAAGGGCAAAGTTCTGTTGGAGAATGCACCAGTGGTATACCTTTGTTATGTTGCCTCAGCAACATGAAATATAGTTGTTTTAGTTCTGATCTGGGAAAAGCAAGCCAAAAAAGGCAATGTTCCCTGACCCTCGATGCCAGTCTATTGGTAAATCTTAAAGCCTCACCCCATAGATTCCAAATCTGAAGTCACCGCTATGCCATTCACTTTCTGTCAGCCATGCCTCTTCCCAGGATCCTGGAAATCTCAAAACTTTTGAGAAAAATCACTGTGCCTCAGAAAATATTCAAGGTCCTTGATTACAGATACTATTTATTAGAAATGATAATGACACATTTCTTGTCCAAAGAAATGCTTCTCAGAATTTCTGGGTATTGATACAAAGAAACAATTGATATAAGTGGATGCCTCTTTGTTACTATTAACAGAACCCAAGCATCTATGAAGGGATTTGACAGTTCAGTGATAGCTGTAACATTTTTGCCAAGGTTAGAGCTCTGAACACTAATTCTGTTACAGTATGGAAGTCCTAGATTCTTAGAAGTAATTTATAAGTAAAAAAATATAGAACTCTTCTGACTTAGGTACCTAGTGAAACCTGCTGCCATTTTCTTCAAGGACATAACGTCATTTCCTTGTTCCAGAATGTTCATTAGTTACCCAGTGGTTTAATGAATAAATTATAAATGCTTTAATTTAGCCTTATAGTTCCAGCCTTGTTTGAAGTCTCTCCTCTAGGCAAGCTGGTCTACTCACTGTCCTCCAAATTCCCATTGGAGACCTTGAAAATTCACATTGCCATGCCTTTTCCAAAAACCTCCTGCATTTAGCCTGACCTACGTACCTAGGTCCATTCAAATCTATCATCCATTATAAATATTCTATTGATCAGGTCATGCTTCAATTCTGATTTTCTAGACTTTCAATTGCCTAGAATTCTCAGAATCATGAATTTGGTATCAGATCTTACCTATTGCCAGCAGTGAAATCATGGGCAATTCTGAATCTCCCTAAATCTCAATTTCTTCACCCATTGAATAGTGGTAATAATATATTGTGAAGTTTATGAAACTTTGTAAACTCTAGAGTTATAGATATATCATTATAATTTCTGCTCAATAGCATGTATTGTTTATTTGTTACCACTTTCTGTGTAAATATCTTATTTCTCCATCTCAGAGAGATTCAAGAAATCTCAGAGAATTTCTGATTAGTTCTTATATGTTGTCTCCTCAATATCCCTGGCCAAGTGTTCTCTCTATTCTATATGAACAAAAATATTTATAAATTGATGGAGAGGATTTGACCTAGTGATGAAATGCTTCCAGGGATCTTATGTTTGATAATCTATTGATTGGCTAGTAATATGTGAAGAGCACTTAACTATTTTTTGTTATTGTTGTTAATCACTGGACAGCTGGCTTAATTAAAAAAGAAATATTATTATGACAAAGAGGAGCTATGTTCTGCTTATTAATACAAATTTTGTATACTCTTTTTCATTCTGTGCCTGAAAACCAATGCTGGTTTTAAGCAGATGAAGCCTATTATTACTTGCTTCAGTGTTAAAAGTTAAGACATAGTCTTGAGTCTCTTTCTGTCTGGGACTGCAGGCTGACCTGTAAATCCAACCTATTAGGAGCTGGCTGGACATCAATACACAGTGGCTTTAATTAGAGCTTTCAAACAGAGCTGACAAAAGTGGAAAAGCTGGGGGATGGAGTGGGAGAAGAGAGAAAAGATGCTTTGTTTGAGGAACCTATTTTCTTATCCATCGATCACAGGACATCAATGGCTGCTTCAGGGACCCAGGCTAGTGGAGTTTCCAGGATTTACTTTAGTAGATCTTTGGGATAAATCTGACAAGCCGAAGCAGAACAAGAAAAATATGTGCTAGAACCAAATCGATTACTTGAAAAGACATCTTTCAGTTATTAACATAAGGCCCAGTGATCTATCTCTACATAAATATATAATTAATCACAAGTTTTGGTTAAGTCTTTAAACCATAGTCAGAGGCAACTACTGAGATTCCTTCTCCTCTTATATTTAATAGCTGCTATTGGGTGATTAGTGATGACTCATTGTGCTTCCAATGAGGACAAAGAGAACTGGATGTTTTCTCCCTAAAAAGGGAGAAAAAAGAACAGGAATATTCCATTTCACACTCTCCAATGGTTTTGAAAGTTTTAAGGCATTTAATTAGAATAAGAAGTAGGAATTGTTAGAGTCACTTTAAAAAGCAATTGCTTGAAAAGCAACCTATTCTATAGGACATAGTGTGTTATTTAGAAAAACAAGGTGTTAGCTATTCAGTGACATCTATCAAAATCCTTAAAATGTTCATTCTCATGTACTCAGAAATCCTATATATGAACATCTCTCAAAAGGAAATAATTATTAATATGAGGCTTCAGCAAGGCCCTGCTCTCTTTCCAAAGCCTGTAGCTTCTGGTGCTGGCTTGCCACAATTGTTGGAGTTCCTTTGCTTGTATCTCTGCCTCCTGTTCCATGGCAGTGTCCATGGTCTCCTCTTGTATCTGCTCCTCCAGTTTCTGATGACGTCTGCTTCTTTCTGTGACCTTCTTTGACTTTTCTTCATAAGGCTTCAGTAATATGGATAAAAGCTCACCCTGATTCATTGGGCCACATTTAAAAAGGATCTTTGAAGAATATCGTATTCACAATGAGCCCACAACTTAATCAATAATACATCTTCAAAGGATCCACTTTACAAATGGATTCACACGCACAGGAGCCCATATATAAGATTAAAAATAATGCCTCCTTGGGGAACATAATTTAATCTACTGCATACACCCAGGAAATACATCAGTACCATCTGGTTACAACCAGCTGCTGCACCAGCCTTTCACTGAGGTGAGATTAAATCTGCCTTGCCTTTCAAATCAACCAATTTAACATTAGTTCTGTTTAGACCTTCCTTTGATATCTGCTTCTGTTACTAAAGTTTCCTTTTTTCTTTCTTTCTTTCATCTATCCTGTGATACTCTTTCAAGGGCTTTGAGTTGCATATTACATTGAATGGGCACAGAATGACTCTATAGTTTAAAGGCCAATTGAGTGGGATACTTTTGAGATTGAAAAGGAGATGAGATTAATAATTACTAGGAAGACAGGTTTACACCAGGACTCTCCCAGGCAAACCTGGATGTATGTAGGATTGCCAGATAAAGTATAGGATATCCAGGTAATTTAAATGTCAGATAAACAATGAAAGTCCATTGACAACCCTACTTACAACCTTGCAGTTTGCCGTTCTAGAAGAAAATGGAGCAGGCTATGCTGAAGTTAAAAGAACCTGGGGTTGAAGGAGCTTATGGCTCAGAGTAGCATAAATCAACAATGTAGTTATGAATCAAATATTAATAAAAATATAAACAAGTAAACAATCAAATAAGAAAATGCGGTATTTGGGATATATTTATGCTAAAATATTTTTCATTGTTTTTCTAAAATTCAAATTTAACTGGACAATCTGCATTTTTATTTGCTTAATTTGGCAACCATAGATGTATGGTCATCATAATTATGATAATTGAAATTCTTTCCCCCATGTATGGTAATTTTTTCTTCAGGATTAAAGTGATCAGGTGACTAACAACATTTTGCAGTCTATTATCTAAAATAAGTTAATAGGTTAAAAACAATAAAACTAACAAATAAGGGATTTTCTTATTTTTCAGGAGAAAAATAAGTTAAATTTCCAATGAGGACACGGAAGGATTAACATTTGAAAGGCTACACAAAATTAATCAGATGTGTGTATTTTAATAATATTTTGGTTGGCTTATCATATCAACTTGCATGATTTCCCTTCTCACATTTCTGTTTCCACAAATATTTTGAGTAGAAAATATTTTGTTATATATAAATTATCCTATTACTTTCTTGGCATTCTACAATATAGCTACATTTTCCCCCAGAGACAAAAGAGTAAATGCCTATTTGCTACCAAATTGTCTTCTAAATTTTTCTCTCTTTCCTGACTGCTATTCTTCACACTTATAATAAGGAGACACAACTCAAGATAGCACTCCCTTTGGACGTGAAGTGAGATACTGGTCTCAGTTTAACAAAAGAACCAGCTGATAACAGAGCCTGAGCTGTGGGACTCCCCCTGTCTAACAAGATCATATTGTCAATGTCCCACGTCATTGTTAAAAGAAGCTCTCTTTATTGTGTTGTCCAAGTCAAGTAGTTTCCTATCTCTTTCTGTATCAATGTGTAGAGTGGTTCTATCTCCTCTGGGCGGTAACACTAGCCAATGGGATGCCGTGCACTTAGCTATTTTGCTGCTCATACGTTTCCTCAGGCCACCTGCTTTACTTTTTCGCTTCTGGTTCCTAATGTTGTATATGTGTGTGTGTGCCTCTATTGTGTGACATGTACTGTCTGAATTTGGGGAAGACGACAGTGGTGTGAGCCAGGACTAGATATGCCTATTCATTGTATTTTTAGGAGACCAAAGGGGATCTGACCTCAAACCCAAACTGAAACCCAAAATTCTAATCACTACATTACAATCAGCTGTAAGTCATCCCCCTTTCCATTCTTAAAATCTCCCCTTGCTGTATACAAAATTTCGCAAAGTAGAAGAATTGGTAAGGAGAGGGAATATTTTAAAAGATGAAGATATCAATTAATATTGCTCCTGTTACAAGCTTTTTTCTGCCTTTTAAAATGGGCTTGAAATTTAAATGATTATGGAAGCTTTGTTTAATAAGCCGCAAACATTTTAGAGTGAAAATTGCAAAGTAAGAACAGAGATATTAGGTGAGTAAATAACATTTACAGGTTTTAAGTTGATTACCATGGGTTTTCAATTGGGCTTGTGAATTATTTGACAGTGCTCTGCATTGGAGGAGCTTGCTTAGGGCACAGGAGTCAAATGTAGTTTAAGGAATAGTTCTTAATCTTCTATCCTCTTCTTGGAATGGATTGAATGCTTTTATAGTGCAAGTCTTAGTCCTTTCTCTTCCCCTTCAGACGAACAAGTCAAGACCCTGACTGCACGTTGAAAACAAAACAAAACAAACCTCTTTGATTTTTTTCACTCGCAGTTTGAAAATTCAGTGTAGTAGACCCTGCCAAGTTAAATTATAAACACTTTTCACTGATTTTATGGAAAACTCTAAGTCTATGATCTTATTGTCATGCTCTAAAATATTGGAACGAACAGAAAATCACCCACTAGAATTACTACTATCATTCTTTCCTATTGTTTAGTGCATTTTATATCAAATATTAAATTTTACAGGAAGTTTTACAGAAGCAGTTTGGATTTTCCCCACCTGCCATTTTTACTCTGTGTTGCCTGGGCTGGGAGACTCCAAACACATTTCCCAGAATCCTTTAGTACCAGCAGGAGATCAGAAGCTTTTGGCCTCTAGCTCCTACCCAGTGGTAGTTGCTGGAAGTTGTTTTAATGTCAGTGGAGGTAGGTTGATCCCAGACTCTATAGTCTGAGTGGAAGCAGCATTTTCTGTGTGAGATAATTCTTATTCAGTATTCCAGAATCAACCATGACAGTGTTTCCACCACTGGAGCATTGGGTGAGAGTTCTCTGACAGGAACATCAGCAGCTGCTGATCTGTACGTATTCTCTCTTCTTCTTTTTAGCTCCTCCGGCGTCCCCATCACCTTTTTTCTTTCCCAGACCTTACAGAACCATTTGCTAGTAACTGCCTGTTTGAAATTCTCCAAGTTGTTATGTACTTAAATTTCTAGTGTTGTTTCTGTTTTCCTGACTGGAAAGGAACTGCTAGAAATCCTACACTACATTTTCTGCAAACAGAAAATATTTATCTTTGACACCAGAATAAAGAGCCACCTCAAAAGTTACACTCATTTTGTAACAAGGTATACAGTTTCAGAATAAAGTAAAATGCACTACCTTCATGCTTCTGAATTGGAAAGATCATATAAAGTAAGGTACCATGTTATGAACTCAGTACCACTTTTTGGAAAATAAATTTTACATGAAGATTTGTATTTTAAGAGATTTAATATCTTTTTCACTCTTAAAAGTACCTGGGCTGATGGTTTTACTGGTGAATTATGCCAAATATTTAAAGAATTCTCAACACCAATCCTTCACTACCTCTTCAAAAAATAGAGGAGGAGGGAATACTTCCCAACTCATTCTATAAGGCTGGTTTTACCTGCATACAAAATCAGACAACCTAAATCACACACCTTTTGCAACTAACACAAAATGGACCATAGATTTAAATATAAAACTATAAAACTTTTAGAAGATAAGATAGGGGAAAATTTTGGGGATGTAAGATCAGGCAGAGTTCTTAGACTTGACACCAAACACAAAATCCATAAAAGAAAAATTTAATAAATTGGACTTTATAAAATTTAAAAAAAAAAAATTGTGCTGCAAAAGGCCTTGTTGAAAGGTTGAAAGGACAAGTTACAGACTAGGAGAAAATAATTGCAAGTCACATATCCAACAAAGGCCTTAGATCAAGAATATATACAAAGAAATCTCAAAACTCAACAGTACAAAAAGCCTAACTAGTTCATTTAGAAAATGGGCAAAGGACATGAACAATCATTTCACCAAAGAGAAGGTAGTATTTTCAAATAAGCACATTAAAAGATGTTCAACAATATTAACCATTAAAGAAATGCAAATCAAACCACAATGAGCTGTCACTACACATCATTAGAACATCTGAAATAAAACACAATAATTCCAAATACTGGGGAGGATGTGGAGAAACATCTCTCTCCTAATTGATATTGGCAATGTAAAATAGTAGAGCCAATCTGGAAAAGAGTTTGGTAGGTTTGAGAAAACTAAATAAGCACTTACCATATGACCCAACAATTGCACATTTTTATTTATAATTACTGATTGGAAAATTTGGTCCTTCTGTATTTTGGGACTATTATGATGTTACCATTGCAGCTCCAACAAAGGGGAAGAACAGACCGTGCTGTGGTTGTTATGGCTGCCCCAGTACAGGAGCTGAGAAATGTGATTTGTCTGTCCTCAGACACTGGCATATCCAGTCTTTGAGAAATTATTTTGTCACTGCATGAATCAGGGTTTTGTTTTAAACCTTTGATTACACCTCTCCCCCAAAATAATTCGTTCCACAATTGAATTTAAGAATCTCTAACAATTTATTCTTTTTGCATATTTTGCTTTTTAGTTCTACTTCCTGTCAGCAGAAAAAGAGTACAAAAATTTGTATTGAGTGTAATATAATTTTTTTTCATTTACACATCTAAAATATAATAATTTAAAAATTATGTTTCAAACAGGAAACACATTTTGTGGCTTAAAACAGGAAGATTTGATTGTAAGCTTGCTACTGAGTAAAAGAGGAAAGGATGATTTAAAATTTTCAGTACAACAAGAAATCAGTCAAGATCGGAGAGATGAAGCTCTTAGTTAAGTAAGTGGTAAAGATCATAGACTACTCTCCAAAGCTACTGAACTGGCAGTAGGTAGCTGCCACCTAAAACTTGTAGGATGTGCTTAGAGTGTATTTAAAATATGGGCTTTTATATTATGGATCTGCCAGTCGTCCAATCCATTATATCTTTCAGTGGATAAAACCCTGAGAATAACTGCATAAACCATTATTGTTATTGTGGTAACATTAAAAAAGCAGTCATTTAAACAACCAGCAAATGTTGCACCGACAAAGGAAAAAACTATTGACTATTAATATTATGATGAAAAGGACAACTGAAGAGGCCAAATTGCTTGATCATTAACTCAACGTCTATTTCAGAATAGTGTTAGAAAGTGAAGCTCACTTATCAGGAGAAAACTTGGTGAAGCCTCATGTAACAGTTATGGTCAAATCTGTTTGGGGCCTACAAAGAAATTGGTAAGGTGAAAAGAGTACACTTATTGAATGATGCTCAACCAAACATGTCCTAACGACACCCTGGAGTGACTAGTTGAGAGATGAATGTTAACCTTGCACTTTATTTCAAATTTGGAAAGTCTGGACACTGAATTCTCTCCCTTCTCTTTTGGATTTTGTTGCTTTCAGCTTTTAATAAGAGTGAATTCTTTTAATAAAATTGTGAAATCTTTCACTGAGTATAATAAGAGTAAAACAGAATTAAAGTGTAAGAGTTGTGAATAGTTGACTATGATTTCTTTTTATTAGAGAAGTTGTGAGTTACAGAACAATCATGCATAAAATGCAGGATTCCCAGATATCACCCTATTATTATCACATTATAGGGAAACGGGTGTGGCTCAAGCGATTGGGCCACCGTCTACCACATAAGAGGTCCAGGGATCGATTCCCGGGACCTCCTTTTGAAAGGCGAGCTGGCCCACGCAGTGTGCAGCACTACACAGAGTGCTGGCCCAACAAGATCATGCAACAAAAAGAGACACAGAGGAGAGACAATAAGAGACACAGCAGACCAGGGAGCTGAGGTGGTGTAAGAGATTGAGCACTTCTCTCCCACTTCAGAAGGCCCCAGGATTGGTTTCTGGTGTCGACTAAAGACAAGACAAGCAGACACAGAAGAACACACAGTAAGCACAAAACAAGTGGGAGAATAAATAAATCTTTAAAAAAAAAAACAACACCTTACATTGGTGTGGTACATTTATTACAATTGATGAAATCACATTTTTATAAATTGCACTAATAACTATAGCCCATGGTTTAATTTAGGGTTCATGGATTCTCTTGTCATGGTTGATTCTGGAACATTGAATAAGGATTCTCTCACATGGAAAATTCTGCTTCCACTCAGACTATAGAGTCTGGAATCACCTTACCTCCACTGACATTAAAACAACTACCAGCAACTACCGCTGGGTAGGAGTTAGAGGCAAAAAGCATCATGGATTTTTTAATTTTAATTTTAGTACCACAGATACAACCTAACATTTCAGTGTTGTTAATTATGTTCACAATGTTGTACTACCATCACCAGAATTTGCTAATTCTAATTCTTTCTTATCAGTTAGAGCATACAATGTTTGTCCTTTTGTGTTTGGCTTGTATAACTCAACCTGATGTCTTCAAGGTTCATCCATGCTATTGCATGTATCAGAACTTCATTCCTTTTTATGGCTGAATAATATTCCCGTGTGTGTGTGTGTGTGTATCATATTTTCTTTATCCATTCATCAGTTGGTGGACACTTGGGTTGCTTCAATCCTTTGGCAATTGTGAACAATGCTGCTTTGAACACTGGTGTGCAAATATCTGTTCAAGTCCCCGCTTTTAATTCTTTTGGGTTATACCTAGAAGTGAGATTGCCAGGTAATTCTATACTTTCTGATGAATTGCCAAACTGTCTTCCACAGTGCCTTTGCCATTTTACATTCCCACCAGCAATGAATGAGTTCCTATTTCTCCCCATCCTCTCCAACACTTGCAATTTTCCATTTTGGGGGTTAAAAGGGGAAATGTTAGGTTGTATATGTGGTACTAGGATAAATTTTTTTTAAAAATCCATGGAACTGCACAATAGAAAGTGAATCTTAAATTAAACCAATGACTATAGTTAACAGTACAATTATGAAAATATGCTTTCATCAATTTTAAATATTCCACACCATTGCCAGCTGTTGATAATCGGGTGGTATATGGGAATCCTGTAATTTATGCATGACTGTTCTGTAACCCACATCTTCTCTAATAACAAAAAGGCCTTCAATTTTTTCCTAATAAAATAAAAGAGACAATCTTACAATACTCTGTATATTATAAGCCCCTTGACCATTTAGCTAAAAGATAGCTACCAGTATTTTATTAGCAATCTGAAACATTCCAGAGTACTATCTCTTTGCTAGTGTTCGGGTCATCTTGCCTTAGTGGTTATGCTGCAAATACTTGCAAATCAATGAAAAATAAAACAAAAAAGAAACTGTTTCAATTTGTAGCCATAATTATTTTAAGGTAAGCAGGTGAAAAGGAGAGAAGTGACTATAAAATGTAAGTTCAGGTCAGGTCAATTTCATGAAATAAGTAAATTCAGTTCAGCAGGGATTAAATAAGGAAGCAGAGAGGAAAACATTTTTGCTTTTCCTGATAGGGAGTGATTAACATATTTAAAGGTCAATGAATTCATTCAACAAATATTCATTTATTTATTTTTTCCTTGAAAAATACTGTATTCACTACTGGTCACAGAATGCAGGGAAGCAAGGGCAGTGCCTGCGGGCCCTGGGGTGGCCTGTCTTCCCAGGCTGTGCATTACAAATGCACTCTGCACAGCCCCAGCACAGCCCTGGACACACAGGGTCTCCCTAACACTCCAACAGCTGCAGAGCACACCGTGGAACCGCATGGGCCCCGTTCACAGTTTAATGCACCCCTCTATTACAATTTCCCAGCTTACTTTTGCAAACATCGAAACCCATGTAACTGGTTGCTCCTATTATCTGCTTTTGTAAAATTCTCAGGTGGACAAGGAGGCCACAGACCAGTTGTGCCTGAGTTGCTCTCAGCTGCTGATCCCGTGAGCAGGGGACTCAGAACCCTCTGGGCCTCTGCACCTCCCTAGGCTTCTCAGCCCCAGGCTGCCCAGAGCCCTGGGAGAGGGGACAGTACTGCTGCCCGGGGACCCACACAGCCCAGGGTGGCGATGGAGGAGGAACAGGCAGGCCAGGCCAAGCGGAGAAATAAAGTCTGTATTGGGCTCAGACCAGGAGTCCATGGGTCTTGAGGACCTCTGTGTATCTGCTGATTTTCTGCTCCATGGTCTTCTCAGCCTGTTTCCGTAGCCTCGTGAGCTGCTGCTTCTTCCTGTAATGGATCTTGGCTTTCTCCTTCGTCTTCTCCTCCAGGGCTGCTGTCACTGCCTGGTACTTCCAGCCACCCTCAGGAGCCAGGCGCCCCAGATAGCAAGCTTTCTGGGGTGCTTCAGACGCACAACCCCGAGGGCAGCAGGAGCCACCACCCGCTTTTTCTTGTCGTAGGGGTGGGATCCCGTCAAGCCCCTCGAGGCGGTCCAGCGCAGCCTGGCCTGCTTGGTCTTGCAGGGCAGCACGCCTTGCACTGGCCGCCAGAAGATGCGGCTGGGGCCGGGCAGTGGTAGGGGCCGCGGATGGACTGGTGTTCATACAGCACGGAGGAAGGCCAGTGCTTCAATTTATTTCTGTACAAGTTGCCAGAAATGTTGATGCCCTCGCAGCGCACAACCACGAACTTCCGGCCCAGCAATACCTGCTTGGCCACGATGGCCGCCAAGGCGCCCAGGAGATGACCTTGGCCACCGAGCACCAGGACCTGCCCCTCTGCCATCTTCGGCTGCTGCCTGGGAAAGCTCAACAAATATTTATTGAGTACCTACTAAGGGCCGGCACTCTTCTAAGTGCTTGGCACAATTCTTAAATGAAACAGAGTCCCTATGTTTGTTTATGGACTGTAAAAACTATAAATGTAAAACCCCCAAAGTGCAAATAAAATTTTCCCTATAGTGGACTCTTTCAGACACTGTCAGAAACATTTGGATGGATATTACTTTTCTCTGCTAATAGAGCAAACTTTCTGGAAGCATTCAAGAAACACTGGTCAGAAGCTCCTTGTCGAAGTCGTGAGCCAAT
This sequence comes from Tolypeutes matacus, assembly GCA_026826555.1. Taxonomy (NCBI): domain Eukaryota; kingdom Metazoa; phylum Chordata; class Mammalia; order Cingulata; family Chlamyphoridae; genus Tolypeutes; species Tolypeutes matacus. The sequence goes on along the minus strand of JAKSZT010053888.1, from coordinate 4,467,387 downwards.
GGAATTGGGTGGCTTCTAGGGACATCTGTGTGGCCACGGATCAGTCTGGCAACCCATCTGGTCCCACAACAGAATGGCAGTCCTGCAGCCAGAAAATTCATGTTCTCACACCTGGCCTTTTCCACTGGACAGCAGTGTATCAGCACTGGATATTCTTGCTCTCAGGTCCCTTCTGGGTTTCAGACAGAACTGAGCAGTCAAGTTTCAACTTCCTCAGTTACAATCACATTGCATTTCTATTTATTTGACACTATATTCTATTCTCCCCTTTGCAATTTGGGTATTCCCAATGTTTACCTACTTCATGTGTGCAGATAATTTCATGCAATTTTGTTAAGTTTTTCTAAGGTCTTCTAAAAATTGTCTCTTTATTATGTGCCTAATTAATTAATACCACTTTTAATTTCTGGGGTATCTAATTTTGCTCGATGGGATATACAATGGTCTGACTACTGTATAAAGGTATAGAGAGCTTATTTTATTATCAGATTATCTCCATAAAATGTATGGTTCTGGGGATAGAATCAGAGAAAAATAACAATAAAGGGCAGGTAGATAGAAAAAAAAAATTAAGTATCGGTTCCCTCCTCTTCATCTTTGCCTGTCTTCTTCAATCCCTCAGGGCAAGGTCCTCTGCTGGCCTCCTATCAATTCTAGCTTTGGCGAAAATCCCAGATGAGGGCTCAAAAGCATTTTTTTTTTCAGCCTAATGGTGGTTGCTGACCTGGCTGCCTACGAATGGATCTTTCATTTGTTCCCCAAATCAGCTTTGGCTCCCAACTTCGTTAAAGATCTGGTATTCTGGAATGACCTTTGCACTCCTGTTTCCAATGGCACCTCCTTCCCTCTCCCTAGCTATAGCGCTCAACTTTCCTCCCTGCTGGTTCCCAGGTCCGGCCTTCTGGATCCTTTGTTTTGCTTTTGCGGTTTTCCTTCCCTGGACGCTTCATTCCTGCCTCACACCCTGACTCAGTGTCAGGTCTTTGCAGCTTTATGAAGGAATTTCCTTAAGGGTGACTGTGCCTGACTCCTGAGCACTGCCCAGCCTGGAGTCCTTGAGGCTGTGCTTTTCCCAGGCCCTAGATCTACCTTGGGAAAAGCCTACTGCTTGCTTTTGCAGAGCTGGACACCTTGTGAATCCACTTAGCCCCACCTCCCTGGGCTATGTGCCACCGCCCTTTTCCGTTTGACCATGGTGACTTGCCAGGTCGCAGCGGCTCCCCCCTGGTCTCTGTCTGGTCTTCCTGGGAAGAATCTTTATGCCCAATGGTTCACCTACTAAATTTTAAGAGACTGTTGCCCCCGTTTTACTCCTCCATGTAACTTACTTTAACAAATTTTGTAGATGGTTCTCTGGTCTGTGTTGCAAATTAATTATTTCACTCCAGATATCATAACCTCATAAAATTCCTTACTTGGTTAATTTTAACACAAAACTTCTTGTAAAGATTGACCAACGAAAACATTATCATTCATATTAGATAATTTGGTATTATTTTGAGGCTGAACAGCAAGATGTTAAAAAAAAAAAAGCACCCAAAAAACAACTGCAAATCCCAAACTGCTGGTAAAGTTTAATGATTTTTATAAAATAACTTAATTGGAGAATAAGTTATTTTCATAACTTAATAAAATAAATTGGTGGAGTAAGATTATAAGTAGGAAATAACTGCAGGCTTCAAGTGAAATGCTCTCATTTACTCTGCAGCTAATGTAAATCATATGACATAGACCTTTTCCAGGATTCCTTTGAAGTGTGAGTAGGTCATGACTCAGAGTTGGTGCTATGGATGAGGATTGCTTTGGCTACTTACTGGTTTTACCTTCCACATTTGTCCCACATACAGAATTTATATAAAATCAGAGCATAGGCATTAAAAGCAGAAAATGTTCTATGGGTCTTGTTCATGACTTCTTGAATACTACCTCTTGTCTGTTGAAACCATAAAAATCATAAATTAAGACTTTTGGGTAAACTCATTGAAAGGCAGAATTAAGAGAAACTCGAGAATAAAATAAACAAATTCAGTGCTACGAATAAAAGAGAAGCAGAAAAGAACTGTTCACTCTTTTCCTTCCCTTTCCTCATCCAAAAAGTTATGCAATCTCATTTAAGCAGTTTAACTTTGGAAAAGAAAGTTGAGGAAGGAGCCTGAATTAGGAGTCTGAAGAACCACCTATTTATTTCTATTACCTTGGGAAAGTGATAGTTTAATTTTTTCCTTCTGTAATTAGAAATCACAATGCCTGCATTGAAGTTATGTTGTGAGAAATAAACAAGTGAGGAAGGTGAAGATGCTATGCAAACAATAAAGTCATAAAAGCACCTGGGGCATTTATACTGAGAGGCAGATGGTAGTGTTTGAGCCTTGATTAGGGAAATTTCAGTGTCGCCTTGGTGGACACAGCCCTCTCCGAGTCTCAGGTTCTTCACCTCTAAACTGAGATTGTTCTGAGTGACTTCTAAGGTCCTTGAATTCTGGACTCTTCCCTCATCTCTAGACTCCTCCACAGCTTCGTATAAGCCGACGGGCCCCCCCCCCCCCCCAGAATTTGCCAATCATAGTATCATTGCAACATGTATCAGGTCTAAGTATTGTGATCATTTTCTACTGAAACAAAAATTACAAGAATTCATTTACAATAAAATTGTTTTAAGTAGAAATCATCTTAGGCACTAGCCTGTAGGACCATGCCCCTCACGTTTTTTTTTTTTCTTTGTTTTTTGATTTTTCACTTTATGATGCCTATGTTCTGAAGAAGCATATCTTCTGAGCTATAATAAGATGAATAAGTCAGAGGTGGTATAAATTCTGGTAAAGGTGCTTGCTACTTAAACACGCAGAATTTGAAGCGAAATAGCACTATAGCAGAAATCTGAGTATATAACCAATTTCATCATGTAAATTCAAGTTTCAGAGGTGTCTGCACTTTACAAACAAAAATTTAATCAAACTCAATCAGCAGTCAAGTGGGCACAGAGTTGATGTCTGTATGACAATCTATTTGGGGTTGTACGGCAGGGTGCAGGAGTTCAGGCAGGCTTGGCTTTTGATCCTACTAGCTGGAGCGGGATCTTATCCTTTTTTGTTTCACGGACCCCTTTGCCAGTCAGGTGAAAACCACGGACCCCTTACTAAGTCCACACTATACCGTGTATTATTTATTAAATATCTCACACCCGCACCAACACGTCCCCACAAGAATAATGTATTTTTGAATTTCAATTCAAGCTCACAGACCCCTTAAGAACCCCTGACTTAGAGAGATTTGGGGAGAGGAAAGGTTCAAATATATGTATATATTTGAATTTAGACTTTATGAGACTCTCAGCTTTTTTTTTTTCCACTGCAGAAAAGGAAGAATATAAAAATATTCTTAATGTATATAATATGCCACACTGGGTGTTTGCATACCTATTTTATTTGATAGCTTCCAATGGTTGAAGGAGATCAAGTCATTGTTTATCAGCAATGTGCCTAAAGATAATTTTTAAAATCTTTGTAGGAATGCAGATTCTCTTTTATAGGTCTAGGTGTTTTCGCAGGATGATATGGAGTCTGGTTAAATTCCCCATGTAGAAGTAAAATGAGGTTTTGTAGTAATATCTGCAAAATGAAATATGATCATGTTCACTGTCTATGTAAAAAGATGAAAATTATGGATACAAAGCATTATGTAGATTTTCATACTTGGCTTTGGGATATAAGGCAATATAGAGAACTATTGCGAAGGGGTGTGCACGCACACACACAAACTCATGATCTCGTTTCTGTGCTTCATTCTTATCCTTTTCTGAGCTCATCCCATGATATTAGTAAACCCCTGTTGAAACAGTCTAAGATTTCCCCCAAAACACCCAGCAAGGGAAAACATCTATTCACAAAAGTGTTTCTATTCAATATTTCTGGAGATGTTTATAAACCCCTTCCTTAAATCCATCATAATCAAGGGTATGGTGTTGAAAGGAAAATGTCCACCGAAAGTAGAACAATTAACAGTTAAAATCACAATACATCAAAAATATTTTTCAAGGATAATTTCATTTACCTGATAGTTTTCTTCATAAAATTTATAAAATACTTTGAAAGCGAGAACAGTCAAATGATCTGTTTTAATTTCTTCATCTTTACAATCTAGGGGTTGAACTAGATGCTAAGTTTTTAAAAAAATTTTCATCTATAATAACCTATTATTCTAAAAAAACACCAGAAAATTTAAAATGTGTCCCAATATTTTGTTCAAATGGAAATACAAAAAACAGTGGCTTAAAATTGTGAAGCCTGACAATATGACCCTTCAATTTACAGATAACAAAGGCAAGGACCAGGGAAGTAAAGTGACTACTCAAGAGAACCCATCCATTTAGGGATGTGTTGTCAATCAATGTCATTGGTTCCAAACCTGCCTGACCATCAAAGGCTTTGCTTTGCTTTGTTTTATTAAAGACTCCAGCTTCCCAGGCTGCATCCCCGGGAATTCTGCATTAATAATTATGGAATGAGGTCAAGAATCTCCAGTTTCAAAGAGATGCTCAATATTCTGATTTGAGTTAAGGGTCAGAACCACAAATCTATATTAGATCTGTGGGCACAGTAATGCAGAGGAATAGATCAATTGTGCTGTCCTTGGGCAGGTTCAACAATGTTACACAGCAGCATCTTGCTAACAGTTGCACTGTTTTATGCCACAGGCTACCATCTCCCCAGTATGGTCTCCCTTCCAGATGAATATGAAAGTGACATCAGTTGGTGTCTAGTTTTTTTTTTTTTTTTTGATAGTCTTCCTGTGGAAAACTATAGTCCTGAAAGAAACAAGAATTAAAGTGGGTCTACAGCCCTTACTTAAAATCTCTTTAAACCTCACATTTTAGAAATTAATTCAACTTAATCCTGGAAACTCTCTTAATTAATGAGAAAGTTTGACTCTATTACCATGCTACAGTCTTGGTACTAGCCTTTTAAGGTAGTCTGGAACTTGAAAATTAGTTTTTACTTTACCTCAAGTCATGGTGTATAATGAAATGAATTTCTCTGAATGGTTATAAAACCTTCTCCTCCATAAAGAGAAGTTTCTTTGAATACTTTTGGCATAAAAATTCCTTAAACATTTTTGGTAGTAAAAGAGAAGAAGCTTAGATAGAATTAATATCTAACTAATAATATATCTGGTATTACATAGAGTTAATAAGATCTTCCGTGTAGAATTCCAGGCACTTCAAGTTCACATCTCTGTCAGTTCTCAATATAGATTTTATGTCTTCATTGTTTGTAAGTTGTGGTCCGTCCCTTAGGCTATTGATGAATGCCAAAGTTTAGATTAAGGCTTTTTATGTAGCACACTATAAGACAGATATTATAATTCAGCTCTCAATGAAATATCATTTCTGCTCATACTGTTAATAGGAAGGTGAAGTAGTCCTTTAGCTAATAATTTCAGGGAAAGGGTTAGAAAAATGATAATAAATGACTTACCTCTAGATGTGCATGACTCCAGATAAAGCAACTAAACTAAAAGCTTATTATAATTTTAACAAAAAAAAAGGAGAATTCAACATAATTTAATTTCTTTTTGTATCTCATTTAAGGAATGGTTGTTACTGACATTGACAAAGGAAACTGATTATTTACTCATGTCATTTATAAGGTAGTCTCAAGATACCAGGCTCTGAGGATCAAGTATAAAGTTAAAGCCATTATAGACTACCAAAGATATATTAAAAGTATTTGTGAACATTTTATATTTGCTTAAAAGGCTGTTCAGTTAAAACTGTGACATTTTTATTTAAAAGGGAAAATGAAGAATATCAATGTAATATTAGATACCTATATATGAGTTAAGAAACTGAGTTGTATTTAGAAATTCACCAATGTTAGATACATGTATAATTATTTTTTCAATGTAGTTAGGGCCAAGGAAGTGGTTAACTAATACATGTACTTCAAATGCCTTAAGCAGATACCTATTAAAAGGTATACAAAATATAAATAGAACTGTATATTTTCCAATTTTTAAAATAAACACAAAGAATATATAGGTATACGTGTTATAATTTCAAAGTCAACACTAGCACGTAAGGTTTTCTCATCTAAATACATACTAGGGTACTTCCTATTCAACACATGCACCTACAAACACAAGACCATGCACATAACCTTGCTTTCTGTCATTTGCAAGAAAGTTAGAATATACATTATTATACAGTATTTCAACTTAATCAAACTGGCAAATTAATGAGAATGGCATTAAAAATTCTGATCTAAAAAAATCAAAATACAGGAAGATAATTATTCCATGGATTAAAAACACTGAAGACTGATGGAAAGTTAAGATTTAAATTGCTTGTCCCAGTGATCTGGAAAGACACAGAAGAGAAAATGACTGGCTGTAAACACTCAGAATGCTCTGCTTGGCAGTTGGGTCTAGAGCTTTCGCAATCTAGCAATCCAGGCCAGAGACTCAGACCATCGATGCTTCGGATCTCAGAAAAACAGTATAGCTATGGGTAGTTCTCCGCAAGGCAGGTGGCGCTGATGGAGATCTGGAGGCCCATCTGGATGGGAGACGGCGATTTGCTGGCCTAGCGGGTCGGGAAAATCCTTTTCCAGGTGAAGATTTCACTGCCATGGATTCCTAGGATGCAAATGAAGACATTCATCTCACTATATGGGCACCAACAATGGCTTTATATAATATGGATTCCAACCATGAGATTACTATATTAGCATATTTATAAGGAAGTATAAGTATAAAGAAGGTGTTTGCCTAATAGTTTGTGCTCTTGGAACATTTTAATCAAAGCAAGGCAATTCAATTTTAATATGGAACATGGCATTTGATTACCTCTTATATTTCACACTGAAAAATTTTAATACAACCAGTCTCATGTTGGAACTAATTATGAGCTCAGGATTCAAAAAGTTCACATTGAGTGATATGATGGAACCACAGATATTTGTTGGTGGAATATTAGAATGTTTTAATGTTATTTAAGAATAGCAAAGTTAAATATTTTATAGAAGAAACTTCTCTCATTTACATTGTTAATGACAATTTTAGAGGTCTTAGGCAAAAGCTACAAAACAATTTGTCCAATGCTGTTTTCTTTTTTCACTAATAATTCTGTTATAGATCTCTCAAAAGTTTCAAAATTATTAAAATACTGTTAAAACTTTGGATATAATAGCCAGAAACAGCAGCTATGTACAGTGAGGGAAGTATAGAAGGACTGAGAGGTGGGGAATTTTCTTGTTTGTCTGCTTTATATTTATTATTATTACTGAAATAATGAAAATGCTCTAATGATGAAGTGATGAACGCACAACTATGTGATTATAGCAAATACCATTGATTGTACAGTCTGGATGAACTATATGTTTATTAATATGTATTAATAAAATTGATTTGTTATTTTAAAAATACTGTTAAAAGTAACATCCTGATTATTATAAAGAATTGCTATGTGGGGATCTTCTGGAGAGTGAAAGCCTTTTCTTTCCTATCCTTCTTTCCTTTTCTTCCTCCTTTTCTTTGTTTTTACTTTAATGTAAAGTAAGTATTCTGTGATCCTTGAAATAAAAAATGAAAAGCTTCCACAACACATTTTAGGTCCATGGTTCTTCTTGACCCTCTCAGCAAAGGCCTTGCTCTTTCATCTGAGGTGGGCAGTGAAGATGGCCTTGGTTTCTGACAGCAACCTGCATTTTGTTTTTCTCTATATAGATACTTGTTTTATAGCTGTTCCAAGTTTGAAAACAAAAACAAAACTACTCCTAGGGATCTACAGTAAAGGGCCCCCTTTCCCATCCACAATCAATGCAAAAAAGGGGAAACACTGAGTAATATTTCTGCTTAGCTCATTAGAATTTTGGTTGGTTATTGTACACGTTTCCATTTCCCTTCTCCAGCTACAGAACCTTACAGGTATTTCTGGGTGCAATTATAAAAATAAAAACAGAGACATATAAAGTCAGGGTACTTAATTTGTAGAGGCAAGTAGCATAGCTTAAAACTATGCTACATATATTCTGCACCTAGTAAAACTAGGACTTTAGAAGCTGTCTAAAAATAGTAATAAATTACCCTGTAACATTTTGTATGTTATGTTCTCAAAGATATTATGCATAAAATGGGACTGTTGCACAGTTCTTCACTGTAAATACCAATGTCTTTGGTCCTCCATTTTCCTATAATGAAGGAATATCACAGTATTGTGTAAAGAGACTGGGAAAAAAAAGGATAATAGCTTATTTAATTACCAATGTTTACTTTCTTTTTGGCAATTTCCATGGTAAGAATATATACAAAAGAATGGCCTCAAATTTTAAAAACAACTATAATACCATCTTTATTTCCCATGAGTTTATTAATGAAAAAGAGACCTCAATAAGGTACTATTTTAAATGATGTTTTTTTAATCCATATTCACATTCATGTAACTAATCCTATGAGAAAACGTTTGAATCAAATGCTGAGAATGGTTGAACCAATCATGCTAACAAAAAGTGCAAGTTATTTAAAAATCATTCCATGTACTTTACTTAACACTTTAAAAAAACAAAATTCTATACATCAACAAATGTACATTCTATTTTTTTTCAACAAACATTTTATCTTCTTGAGGTTCTTAAGCTATTTATTATATTTAAGTTATCCCATTTCAGAATTTTAAAAAGTTTTAATGCACTCTTCTCCGTTTTAAAAACTACACTTTGAAGGTTATGTTGAGTTACAATCCTGGGGTATATATTTATTCATAAAAGAAGGGCGAAGAAGTTAAGAAGATGCCAAAACATGTGACAACAATTCTATTTATATGACTGGGCAACTGACTGACTAAGTTCTGAGCCATTTCTTAATGTGGAAACTGTTTTACCAAAATATGTTATTTGCTTTCTCACCTCTGTTATCTTTTTCTGGTCTATTCCTTGCTTCACTTGCTGTCCGCCCCACATAGCTGTCTTTTGCTCAAGCTCTTGTTCCATTTGGAGCATTTCTAAATGTTGATGTAATGTGGGCCCACCACTGACATCAGAATTACATTTGGTCCAATTATCCTGGAAGCATTTAGAATTTTGCAGTGCAGACCCTGTTGATGTCTCATAGGTTTTCAGCAGCTTTTCCACAACACCATAATTTGACCGGGGATCAGCTGACCTTGGACGGCCAGACAAGTTACTTGGTCTCCAGTGATGCTCATGGAGCATATTCCAATAACTGCTAGGACTTAGGTGTTCCTGCATTTGCGTGGTGAGGCCTGTCGTGAACTTATTGGTGGGATTATCAGGCACGTTCTCCATGGACACAGGCGCATGGGCACTGGTTTTCAGAATACCAGACACATTGTCAATCTCTGATATTTTACCTGTATGACTAATTAAGGTACAATAGGGTTTAGGATCTTCAGATGATTGTGAGTAGCTCTGATTTTGCTGAATTGCATGACAACTTCTGTCTGTCCTAAAAACAGTCCTGTTAAATTCATCAATCTTTGCTGCCAGCTTTTCATTCCTGGTGGTCCTTTCAAAGCTGTGATTGACACTTGTAAGTGGGCCACTACTCCGTGTCACCACGGCGCTACAGTCATTGTTGACATGAAGATCAGGATGAGATTTAGCAGGGCAATCTGGAATCACCGTTTCAAATGTTGGCTTATTGGGGCTAGAGCAGGTTTCCTGAAACCACAATGTGGAGGGGCTATTTTTTGCATCTGTCCCAGTGCTGCATGACTTCATGCTAAGTCCAGCATCTTCACTAGATGGAAGCTTGCTATTGATTTTGGCTTCTGCTACTGAAGAGGAAAATATGTTACCATCATTCAAAGTCCTCCCTTTATGCAGAAACCACACAGGGATCTGATGCTGCCTCAAAAGGAAATGAGGATTGCAGTTCCTTTCAACTTGACCCTCACAGGCCAACCGGATATTGTTGTCTAAACTTTCCTTCCACCCATCATGGGCTTGTACACCTTCAGAATATGAGCTGGGGAAATTTCGAGATGTGCTTCTTGGAGGAGGAATTGGTGGCATTTCATTTCTGTGTAAGTCAATTGTATCAGTCCCACATATTTTCAGAGAATTACTTTGGAGTATATCCGTACAGCTCATATTCTTTCCATTTTTCTGTTTTTCTAAGCTGATTTGAGGAATGCACTGGTCATTGTTGATCATGTGGTCCCCATGAGGCATATTAATTACATTTGGCATTTCCTGGAGAAAAGAATCTGACTTCATCCTAAAACAATGATAAAACAAAGCAGATTAGTGATCATTTTATTTCGGATAAGCTCTCAAAAGAAACCAGGGCTTAAGCAATGAATTTCTGCCACAGTAAAAGGAGTTGCAACTTCCTCACACATCATTTTAACATATCCCTTATTCAAAAAATTCAAGGTTCTTTTATTTGCATATTAAAAAAAAACATTTTTAATGAACACATCACCATTCATTCCTCTCTTTCTGGTTTCAGTGCTCTTGATACAAGGTTCTTTTATTGCAGGATAAAGCCCACTTCTCTGTGTTATATTCAAGACCCTACATCCTCTGTTCCAAAGTATTTTTCCAACCTTGTCTGTCATTATTTCCATTAACTGAATATTTACCTCCACTCAGATTAGACTGTATAATGTCTTAGGTTTCCTCTGTGGGCGTTCCCATTTCTGTAAAATTTTCTCTGGCGATTTCTTTACCTGGAATGCCTCTGTCTACTGAATTCCTACTCATTAGTATGGTGAGCTCAAGTTCTGGCCCTTGAATTTGAAATAACATTTTAAGTTGTATGATAGAAACATGAATAAATGTGCAATGAGATGTGAGTGATTCCAAGTGGAAGGTGTCATTTGGACAAGGCCTACAAGAACAATCACCTGGCTGAGTAAAGTAAACGACATGTAAGCAAAGCGAACTGCACAAAAAATAGGGTGGCTATTAGGAAAGAATGAATACTTTGGTGTAGATGGATTATAAAGCAGAGTGGGAAGGGAGATGGGAAAAATAGGAGTGAGGTATTAAGTCAGTGTAAAATTGTAATGTCTTCAAATTATATATGAAGGATTTTGAACTTTTTTCTAATGGCCCTGGAGCAACAGTGAAAGCTTTAAACCAGGTGTCATTTGTACAAGAAAACTGGCAAGTCTTTTTTGAGTTATCTAAATTAAAACTTAGGTTTTAGAGCAACAATGTGGATTCACAAATCCAACTTAATTAATCATGTTGATTTATTCATATCTATTCAACTTATAAAAGATTATGAGATAATATACAAAAAAGTGCAGATAAATACCAATTAACTGAGAATAGTAGACAAAAGTGAAATGGGCAAGTACAGTGCAAAAGCATGTTTGACTGAACAAATATAAAAGTATATGCAAAAGTTCCCTCTGAGCTTTCTAAAAGCTAGAGAAAAATAAGGAAACACAATTGTTTCAGCTTTCATAGAGAAGAATGTAGTTCCACCAGGAGACTGGTGTTGATCCTAGAATAATCCATCTTGAATTCCAATTCTATTTTTTTAATTTGACTAAAGTTTCTCTTACCATTATGCAGTGTTTCTGAATTGAAATAACAATTTTATGGCATTGTATATATATGTGTACATATTCACAATATCATGTTCGATTGAAAATTAAATAAGAATCTACTATATACATAATAAATAAATAGGAATAAATGACACACATAAAGGCTTTCAATAGAACATCATGTAATTAAAATATCACATTACTAAACCTGACATAGATTAAAAATTAATTTAACTGGATTAGTCCAGTTGTATACTCTTCCACAGGCCAAACACTCAAACTGAAAAAAAGAGCCACACTAGAAGATACTTGTTAATTGACCAAGGGGAGGGGGATCTCACTTACCTAAACACCAAAAGAATAAAATATTCCTAATTGTCCAATTGCAAAGAGAATTGGAAAATTTGAGGTAGGAATTAGTAAGCAGAGAAACAGGCAATTACAAATTCTCTCTCCCATCCAAGATAACAAATTTTTATAATTCACTGGTAATTCCCACTAAAAAAAGTGTACAGAGGAGGTAGTTAGGGCTTATTAACTAAAGACAATAATCTTCTTGGTTTTCCAACATAAAAGAATAAGATGTACCCAGCCTACCTTCTGTGGTTAGATGGCTTTTGAATTTCCTCTTGAAAGCTGCATAATTCTTCACTAACCTTGGCAAGTTCTTCAAGAGCCTTTATACACATAAGAATAGCACATTAGCACTTTGAAATGTAAACATTCCTTTAGAAACAGGTCTAGGACAGCCATATCTGACTTACTGTGTTGAGGGTGCCAGAGTGGCTCCTGCTCTCTTTCTCAGAAATCCTCAGGTCAGGACAGGCCTCACGTTCTCTTTGGCTGGTTGTGGTCACAGGATCTGTAAACCCGACTTTTGGGTTTTTTGTTGCTTTTTGTTCCTTACACTCTTGATTTCTTTCACTAAGTAAACTCTGCTCTGTTTTCTTTCCTTTTTCCAGACCGAGTATGTGATTCATCCCTGTAAATTCACATTGTCCTGAAGTGGGGTAATTTGGAGAAGATTCCACCATTTTGTCTTGAACAGTCTTCTCAGGATCAAGATCAATGGTCTTAGCACGTTCACTCATGTTGATTTTCCTCCGGAGTTTTACTTCCTGGCAAAGCTGTAAGGAAAACAAAGATAAAAAGTTTCCCCCCCTAATTCAGTACGCCAATATTTTTTTATACTAAGCAAACAGTGTTGAGTTCTCTTTGCCATACTATTATATACTATCTGAGGTCCTAATGCTTATGCCTCCAAATAATGCCTTTAAAATCTAGGTTAGCTGGAACAACTTTGATGGATCATCAAGACCGCTTTTATAGGGCAAAAATGATTTCTGACTAGAAATCAACTCTCTCAAAAATAAAATAGGGGAGTGGATGTAGCTCATGGTTGAGCACCTGCTTCCCAGTACAAGGTCCTGGGTTCAAGCCTCTGTACCTCCTAAAATAAATTAAAAAAATAAACCTGTTCCTATCCATAGATAAGATGATGATACAGAAGTTCTGTCACAAAAATTGAATGATCTACATCAATTACTGGCCATGCTCTCCAATTGTTTTCAGAGAGAAACAAGAGTTTAACCTTAAATTCATTTTTATTTATATATTTGACTCTACTTCTACACCAACTTTTAACTGTCTAAAATAGTTGGCAACCTCAAATAGTAAGTTGGTTCATTTCATTCCCTAAGTAGACATTTTGCAATCAAAGGATGTTTCCCTTGGATGTTACATTGCTGAGGGCTAAATATTACTGAGATCCTTTTTAATGCCAAGGCTATAGACATTCTTAAAAAGTTCCTCATTCAGACTAAGATAAATGCAGCCATGTCTAAGTGATATAACAGAACTGTAAGGTTTTGCTCATCGATTAGTCAGTATTAAAATGGACCCCAAATTATCTTTTGATTAGATGTCAGTTATGCCTGCAGGCACTCGGACAGCTCACCCCTGAAGAGAGGAAAGAAGTGGTCATCTGTTCAGGCTTGAGTCCTGGGGAAGTGTGTCAAATTTCAAGACTGTCAGATAACCACTGAAGCAAGTGGCTCCACATTTTATAGGGACAGCCAACATATGCACTACTGGTATTATTCAAGGAATATAATAACAGACTTATTGCTGTTCAGTATTTATCCAAATCTCAGTTGAGTGAAGCACTATACAAGGCCGATGCCTGCAAGATATACAGTCCACTTATCTCTCTCTATACTTACAAAGCTATGGATTAAGTCAGGGTAGCATCAAACTGCAGCCCCGAATCATCTGTTTTAGCCCCTATAAATTGTTTTCACTGAATTGCTTTGGGCATTATGACTTTGCTGACCTTGAAGGGTATTATATAAAGCAGTCCCAAAAAAGTGTTTTCAATCTATGGATGCTGCTGGTGACACTGTCCTCTTTTTGAAGAGCGATGGGAGAAAACACAAGTGCTTTAGTTTCAAAACCAGAAAAAAGTGCTATTCCTGGGAGATAGGTTTGTTTCTGTCTTCTGGATATTGAGAAATAGGCATCTGACAATTTTTGGATGAGTCCCCTGAAAGTGTAGACTCATCATGTATATTTCACATATTACCCTTCCTCTTGTCTTCACTTTTGTTTTTGCATACTTTATCTTATACGTAATTTTGTAGGCCATCTTACATCTTTTTCGGGAGTTAAGTGAGGTACAAATAGGTATCATAATATAACTGATGGAAAACAATTTATTTTGTATGAGGAAATCTGTGTGGCCTGGTATGCAGCCCTTGTCGATGGTTATCTGATCATTCTACCAAGGGAGAGAAGCAAGAAAGAGTGCATTGCAATGAAAACCTTCCAGATGTCAGTGTACTCTACCCAGAGTTTCTATCTGGGTTATTCCAGGTTTCAAATGATCCAAGTATGGACATCTTGGTTTTGCAATAGCAAATGCAATGATTGTAAATAGTGGCTAACAGAGACTTAGAGTCTTAATAAGTATCAGTAGAGCCTCTCACTAGGCAACAGTATCATCTGAAATCACTGAAGTTTTAAGTCTGTGCTGGGGATCTATAATTCCCTAAGACATGACTTAAAAATGTGCATTCAATTTAATACACAGACGTTAGTGGGAAATGTTATGTAAACACAGTGTATTGTACTTATGGAAAATAAAACTTTTCCAAGTGTTGATTTCTTAATTTTGTTTTTAAGAACTGTCTTGATCCTCTCTGAGACATGTGAAGATGCTTACCTCCTATTTTCTTCAGTCTTTTAACCCCCAGCCTTGCAGCCGGTAAGAAGGTATCTTCTGTACATATTTTGAAATATATTATAAATATTTCATATGTATTATAGTTATATGTATGTATATATGTACACACATGATAAGGCAGGAAGTAGAGTGCTGGTATTTAGCAATTATAGAGCATCACCTAGGGCATTCTGGGTAAGCACATTATCTAAACATATTCTGTTTCCAGCTATGGAGATGTACACCACAGGCTGCACAGATGTCATCAGGCCACAGGCCATGAATACAGCACTAGCAACTGCCCACGATGAAGAAAATATTTCTTCATTATAACCCTTCTATCTCCCTTTAAAAGGACAGTACCTATATGAACCACAATCCTATGTTTATAGTGTGTTTAATGCCTGCTAATTGATAAGGCTAATCTTTATCATAGGTGGAATCTACAGAGTTGTCAGAATGATTATTTGACAATAACAAATTTAACCTCTGGTTAGAGGAACTAAGGGAGCAGGCCCAACACGTTTTCCAAACTACAGAGAGACAAGAGGATATTCTCCCAAGCAAAGAAATTACATTTCTTTGCCTTTCAATCTTTAATTATGTACTCAATACAGGCTTGCCTTCTTGGCTCTATTTTAGAGAAAGGTTTAATAGCTACTCTTTTTTTTTTTTCCTTTTATCATGCAATTTGGATTTTAATCACGACCAATTAAGTGGTTGTTAATAAGAGAAATATTTGTGCTACAAACACATAAAGTGCTTGTTTTGATTGCCTACAAATAAAGGCTAATGAATTTGTTAAAATAATCACTTTGGTAATGTGTATAAACCCCTAAAAGTCAATACTATGGATGTCACCAGAAAAAAGTATAAACAATTTTCAGTTGGAGCAAACCTGAATATACACTAATGCAAACCCCTGAAAGAAACATATCAGGCAGAGGGAAGGTTAAGGGAGATGAAATGACTATGTGTGTCAATCATGTCCTGTCATTTTCCACCACCCCCTTCCTAATAAATGCACTAATAAATGTAGCCTACCTTGCCAGAATAAATCTCATATCCAGTGCCATTTTGTTTGAAATATGATACTCTTTTTTATTATACTGAGTTATTTAGCAGGTAATTTCTCTTAGATATTATATAAAAATCATTCTAGGAAAAGAAAGATCTATACTTGCCCAATTGCAATTTTGCTCAAATATGGCCCACCAATTAAGTTTTACCTCTTGAGTTTTCCTCATGGGACCTGGTATTGGAAAATTCATGCAAAATACATACCTAAGTTTTGGTAGCAAGGCACTATGGCAGCAAACTAATAAATGGACACATTTTAGAGTGACATTTCAAGATTTTAATTTCCATCTAAGGCTATAAAATAAGCCTAGGCCCTAAGATACCACTGGATAAGTTTATGCTATTTCTGGTCTAGTAAATGTCACTGAGACATGCATCTGTTAGGCTGGATAAGGAAAAAAAAATAGTTTCCAATTCAAGACAAAGTTTAACAAAATTTTCATCTGAGTTGGAAGTTTGCAATATATTCAAAACAAATTAGCTTGTACCTCTTCTATCTTCTTCTGCATGATCTTCCATTGACTTTCCCATTCCTTTCTTTCATTGTCAAACTGGTCCAGTAATTCCATCTTTTCTCTGTGCCAGTCAGTGTCTGTGTTCTCCCACTGCTTATGGAGGTCCATGGCAGCTGCGTGTCAGTGAAGAGGTGCTTTTGCTCGTCTCTGCCTTCTCTCAACTGTTTCTTGGAAGCCTGGAGTTTTGTATTTGAAGCAATCTTGCTTGCCTTAAAATAAAACCTAATATAAACATAACAAGAGAGTTCCAAATCCATGTGCTTTCTAGAGACATTTTATCATATGTCAAGAGCCATTAACATCAACAAACTATAGGAAAATTGGACTTAAAAGAAGAGAAATATATGACAACAATCTGCTTAAGAATCTGCTTAAGAACAAGAAACTAACACAGTCTATAAAGAAGGACTGTCCAAAGTTTCCCCCCTCCCCCCATTTCTGAGACCAGGCAACAAAATTATACTAAGCAAGATGGTGACATGCACGTGTTAGATATGAGTATTCCTTTACCTAAACACCTAACCTAAAGATAGATTTTTTTCATGAATATGTAAGTGCAGAAGTATCAAATTAAACTGTATGGCCACATCTACACATCTGTGGCAGATTCTGCTGCAATCTAATTACCACTTTGAGGCAACCTGATTATATATTTCTGTGACAAAATTCCTGAGCCAGTACTGAACTACAGTCTCAATTCTATATGCCCAGACCAATCCCATGCCAAATGTGATACTGTATCAATTAAGACTCTAAAATTGGTAGTCAGTTGTGAACTGATGTATCACCAAGAAACCAGACTAAATTATACAAATATATTTTCATTACAGTCTTCACCAAATAAAATCGGAAGACATGAAAACTATGCTGTGAGTCATGAGTTAAAATTTACCTAGGCTTTCTTTTCCTTTTCATAGACTATACATCATAACCTGTTTAGGATATCAGAATACAGACAATGGAAGAAAATGTTTTACTCAGTTCTCGGAGAAATCCTCGATTACAATAACAGTGATGGAAACAGATTTCCAGCATTTGGAGTATGTGTATTTAGGGTTTCAAGATATAGTTTAATACATTAGATCTGCATCTCTGTTTCAAGTCACCTTAAATTCCTGGTTTTCAGTTCATTTACATTAAAATAAGGATTTTCATGGGGTTATTTATAAAGATAAAATGACATGCTGATTACAAAGTATTGTCTAAAATTTTAAAAAAATTCCCTATTTTTGCCTTAAAAACTTTTGCTCTGCTTTAATTTGATTTCTATAGTTACAGAAGATGGTTGCATATTTCATATCCCAAATTAAGATAAAAATTGCATGCTAATTTCACTTCTGTCATATGGTTCTGAACATACATATCAGAGTGGCAAACTGTTCTGAACATATACTTTTGGTCTGCAATTTATCAATGAATTATAATATACTAGTAAGAATAAAAATGTTATTAGTCAGATATGTAGGATTCCACCTCCAAAAGCACCCTACTCAAATTGGAATTTATATTGTTACTATTCTCTCAATCTGCGCAGCTCTAGAAACTGCTTTAGCTCTGGAAAGGGGAGGCTTTGTTGACCGGGCCTTTTCAATATTAAACGATGAGTTGGTGATTTCTGAATAGGTGAGTTTTACCTCTTTCCTTGGCACTCACAATATTATGAATAATTCAGTTGTGAAAAATGAGTATTTTCGGATTAAGCCATTAAAGATGCTACCATGTCTCATTTTATCCACTTCACACTTATCCATTTCTATCCTCATTCGCCATCCCCTCTGCCACTTTTACTTCTTTTATGCTCCCCTCTACCCCTAGTAGGCAGTGAGTACAAGTATCTACTCTAGCAAATGCACAGTTGCCCAAAATGAATCTGTCAAAGTGAAGAATAAACAGAATTTAGTTTTTGTTTGTTTTGGTTAATGTTACTCTCACTGATCTTGACTACCTTGTAATCTTTTAAATTCACCTAATAACTGCTCATGGGAAATACAGGCAACGCTTATTTTTAGAGGCTGACAGACTGCTTTAAAACTATATGTAATGAACTGTGAGCAGAATATGTCTTGCTGACTAGAAGGTATTTGCCAATGTAACTGAAGATATTTAACACTTAAGGAAGCATGAAGTGACTATATATACACATATATACATTTGAGATACAAAAGTCAAGAAATAGTTGCTGGATATTTATATATCATTTTGCAAATGTTTGTATGTATTGTAAGAATTTTGATTTTTACCCATAATAAAAAAAAAAAAGAAAAAAAAAAAAAAAAAAAAAAAAAAAAAAAAAAAGAAAAAAAAAAGAAATAGTTGCTGGTTAGGGAGTGGACGTAGTTCAGAGGTTGAGCGCCTGCTTCCCATGTGCGAGGCCCTGGGTTCAATCCCTGGTACCTCCTAAAAAAAAAAAGAGAGAAAGAAATAGCTGCAGATTTAACCAAGCAAATTATAATATGGGAACAGACCAATTTCAAATGATCTGGAAAAGAGGGACTATGAGAATCTGGTTTATCTGGTTTGTCCCAACCATCTTTAAACATTGACAATATTCAGAAATCATCATAAAGTTTCTCCTACAATTAAATGGTTCTAATTTTTCTTTTCTATTCCTAACCTTCCTTTAACCACTTCCACACCAGAGCCAAACTGCAAACTGCAGTCAGACCCTTGTCTTTTTACCTGCCAGAAGATTATCCAGGGAAACTCTAAGCCAGGCTTGCTCCCAGGACTGGGCCTACACCAGGTAACATTCCTGAAGCAGACTTGGTCCCTCACTTAGTTGTGAAGAGCCAAACTCATCACTTAATATAGAGAAGGGCCAGTTGACAAAGCATCCCCTTTCCAGGGCCAGAGCAATATCTAGTGCCAGGAAATGTGATGGTTATGGATCAAAAACAAGCCCTTGAAAAATCCAGTGAGCAGAATTTGTGCCAACTTTTGTGGCAGAATTTATGTGGCCTTTTTAGCATCTCTGCCTTTCATAAATATCAAAGTAATATGGCTGAATACATTGCTTCTTCCTCTAAATATAAAGTGAGGAACTGTAGAGATGTGAGGATTTCAAAGAGAGATGATTCTTACTAAAAGTACACAGCCCTATTTTGGTTCACAGTCAGTGCTTGATAAATGCCTGTTTCCTCTTTCTGTCCATCTTTTTTCTTGTCTTCCCTCACTTCTTCCTTCCTTCCATATTTTTTCATTCATTTTTTTCTCTGGAATATAACTTATGATTTTTATCTTTATTTAATCAAGCAATTTATAGAAGCAAGTCCAATTGTGTGAAATCTCTTTTATTATCAATGGTTTCACTTTGCCCTCAGTATTTTTTCAAATACTTTAAGGATACATGACAGATTAAATATTAGAAAAAACTTTATTGTCAGTAAGAATTTGAATAAACAAATCTTATATAAAACTGCTTTTGTTAGAATGCTAACTTAAGTATTTTTAAAAAACTGAACGGACAATTTTGTAGAGATAGAATGTTGTGTAATGAGAAGTTATGGGGTAAAGTAGTTCAGCAGATGCAAAAACTCAAACTCAGTGCTTTCTACTGAGGCAAACATAAAAAGTTCTCTTTGTTCCTAGTTGTCAGCCTTTTTCTCCCACAGATATTGGCATCTACGTGGGAGAGAAGGAAGGATTTCTGCTGCCACCCTCCCCCATGTCTCTTTGATTCCCCATTACACTTCAGTCCTTTCAGAATTTCATTCAGAATAAAAATTTATTAGAGCAGATGAGAAAGGACAGAATGAGCTGTTACTTAGTTATACACATTCTTCCTACCTGGCAACTCTAAGCTAGCATTACATAACTCCTTTTAGCCCATTTACCCCTCCCCAGCATTGGAATCCAGAATTGTAAAGAGTTTTGAGTGGGTTGAGCAAGTCTCGTGATCAGAGGAAAACAGTTCTGCTTACCTTTGGCCCTACTAATTAGGCAAAATTTCAAAGTAACACTGTTAGGGTTCTCACAAAAAATATTTTCATTTCCCAAATTAGCTTAATTTGGTTATGGTAACACTTCTCCATTACTTGAGGGGACCTCCATTCTAACCATGCCATTTCAAAGTTAGCATTTTTTGTCATTACCATTTCAAACCCCCTTTCCCACTGAAAACTGGACATTAGCCCAGCAAATGAAACCGTATTAGGGAGGTTTTCAATAGCTACTTCTCTCTTCTGAGATTTTTGTTCAGAATACATGTTTCTTGCTCTCCTAGTTCCTTTTTCTAAACATATTACTTTTCATATCACTTTAGATTTTTTATTTATATGAGGTTACATATTCCAGTAGGAATACCATACCCAGTAGGTACTGCCAATATCACAAGTCTGAGAAGAATCATTTGCCCTGGACATGCTTTGCTTCTGCTTAACCGTGAAGAATCAGG
This sequence comes from Tolypeutes matacus, assembly GCA_026826555.1. Taxonomy (NCBI): domain Eukaryota; kingdom Metazoa; phylum Chordata; class Mammalia; order Cingulata; family Chlamyphoridae; genus Tolypeutes; species Tolypeutes matacus. The sequence continues at coordinate 4,446,661 of JAKSZT010053888.1, read as the reverse complement.
AATTCCCCTGCCTACACCCATCTAGAGTAATGCACCCTTTTTTGTCCCAAATACTTTGGCTAGGCTATTGCTAACGGCTTGCATCATTTCACCTAATTAACAGACCTTCTTCCTTCCCTATTGTTCACAGGCAAATGCATTCTTCAAGACAATCATGGTCTGATTTTGTTACCAGGTAAAAGGAATTATTTTTTATTGCTATTTAATGCTATTTCAGCATATTCTGCATGTTCCAGACAAGGTCAAAGAGACACTACCACATGCAATTCCAAAGAAATCAATTTTATATTCTCATTAAATCTTTTCCTTCCTTGAATTTCCTCTCCAGTTATTTACTCAAATGAGAAAACACCCAAGCAATGGGTGCACTCACTTTACTTCTCTTAGCTTATAAAATACATACTTTAGGAAACTATTGGCTTGGGTAAACAAATGGCTCAAATTAACCATTAACCAGCTTAAGCAATAGACGATATAGCGGTAAGATTCCTTCCTACCTGCAGAAGATTAACCCATTATAAATGAAACCGACTATAACTGAAATGATAGAAATTGCTTAACATGCAGTGAGCAAAACGTTACCTCGGATGAAACTGCATTTATTTTTATGCCAATTTTCAAATATCAGCAATCTCTTGGATCGTAACATCTACTATGCAAATTTTAAAAGCCATCATCCTCATAGAAACAGCATTTCAATAAATACATTTAGTGACGCCCCGCAGTATGCAAGGTGTTGAAAGTCCTAAGGAGTGTTTGAAGAACACTGGCCCGGAGAGCTGCCAACACCATCAGTCCAGAGTTGGGAAATCTACTCTCAGCAACGGAACAGCCTCGTCCCTGGGATTGCCAGTGCAATCCGCTACGCACCCCGCCCCACTGTTTTCAAGCCCAGACGCCAACCCAGGCAAACACAGGCAGTTGTCAAAATACCCGTCAGCTTAAACAGCTGATGTTTTGTCACAATTAAGCACTTGCTTTCAAACTGCCCAAAAGAAAACATACCTTTAGCAGTGGGTGGGGTGAAATCCTATGGACATTCAACCTCTGGTCAGTCTAGCAAGGGGAGGAAGCAGCATGGAGAGCTAGTTGTCTTACAGAGAAAAGTCCCGGCTCGGCGAGTCTTGCTTCTTGACAAGAAATGGCAATGCTAAAAAAGCACAACCATTCAACAGAGTAGTACTGACAAGTCCCTCTGAAACCTTCACCGCTTTCACGAATCAAAAAGCTGCTCAGCTCAGTGTCAAAGCAGCAGCTGAGACTGCAGTGACGTCAGTCACTCCTCTTCCAACCAAGGCTCTGTAACTTTAGAGCAGCGCCTGCTCTGGGTAAACAACTCCAGGTCCAGGACATTTTTAGCTTTTATAACGGAGCCTAGGATTTTCAAACTTGCCAAAAGATCTGCTGTTAACAGCAAACAATGACAACGGCTAAGTTCAGATCTGTTTTATTAGGGAATGTAAACTCCTTTTTTATAGGCAAGAATTATCCCCTCCTTGCATCTCTCTCTCCTTCCTCTGCTTAGCTTGTGTCAGGATGCACTTTTCAATGCCTTTAGGAGTTTGTGCCTGCACGTGGAAGAACATGTACAGAAGTTACTATCTATGCATATGTGTGTAGATCCATATCCATATGTAGATCTCAAAAGATCTGTGAAAACTTCCAAGCTCACATCTCTTTGTGGGGTCTGCAGTAGCTTGGTGCCCACATCTACAACGATAATGATGTCTTTATGTTAGAAGAAACTGGAGCCCATGGGGGAGGATAGTTCTTCTTAAAATGGTAGGGAAAAAATTAAACAAGATACCACATGCCTGTTTTCAACTAAGTTGTGTTGCAGCCTGTATTAGTCAGCCAAAGGGGTGCTAATGTGAAATATCAAAAATGGGTTGGTCTTTATAGAGGGTATTTATTTGGGGTAGAAGTCCACAAATACCAGGACATAAAGCATCAAGTTTTTTCTTTCACCACAGTCTATTGCCACGTGTTAGAGCAAGACAGCTGCCGGCATTTGCCAGGGTTCAGACTTCTGGGTTCCTCTCTTCCCGGGGCTGCGTTTCTCTCCGGGCTTAGCTCCTGTTTCCTCCACAAGGTCAGCTGTAGACGATCAGGTGAACGGCTTGCTTCTCTTCTCCTGGGGCCTTCTTTCCAACATCAAAACTGCTTCTCAGAAGACTGCTTCTACTCTGTTCTTTGCCTTGCTTTTATATTTGATTCCCCACCCTCCAAGGGGTGGGACTCAACTGGGCGTGGCCCAGTCAACGCCCTAATCATGCCCAGATTAACAGATCAGTTTACAAGCATGATCCAATTATATTTTTGGAATTCATAATTACATCAAACTGCCACACAGCCCAAACAGGAAAATCAAGCAGCCCAAGTGTCTCAAAGTTTCCCTAAACCAGGACCAAATCGGCCTGCCCTAGAAACAAACGCCTGGAGACTCTGCCTTCCCAGCAAAATGTGCCAGTTCTGGTGTGGAGTTTTAAATTCTTATGTCTGATGTTGTTTGGTATAATTTAGTAAAAGGTGTCTACAGCAACTCTGTATCTAAATCACCAAATAAGCCTGACTGAAATTTAAATAATAAGGTCCTATCTGCAAATCAGAAGAGCTTCCAATGTCTGATCTTTAAAACATTATATATTCACTTTCACATTCTTTTTTTGCTTGCTTTCCAGGTAAATATTTCATGGGGAGCTAAAAAGTATCATAATAGCAACCTGTACACAGTAGGACTTCAATACATGAAGAACACATGAACGAAGTCATATTCTCTGGAAAGCTGGGCATTACAATCAAAATAGCAGCAGCACTGATAGTAATAATAGGGATGGGATTACTCACTGAGCGCCAACTCTCTGCGAGGCTCTGTGCTAAGTACTTTGATATACCTTTATCTCATTTCACCCTCATGGCAACTGTTCATGTAGATATCATGAACCCCATTTTACTGCTGAAATCACGGCTTGGAGAAGTAAGGTATTGTGCCCAAATTCACAGAAACTTGCCCACGAAGAGAGGTAGGGCTCCGAACCCCTCTTTCTAGCTGGAGACGCTGGACTATTGTAGAGATCTGGGTTTCAATTCTCCGGCCATCACTCATCTGTGTGATCTTAGAGCTTCGGTTCCTTCTGCAAAGGGATATTGTATTTCCTTGCTGAGGCCATTTTAAGACTATGAGGGGATAATATGCAGTGCCAGGCACTCAATAAATGTTAGCTCATTTCTGCCTCTATTCTTATGTGGCAGGAGGAAGATGCTACAGGCAGCGGATGGTGGGGTGGGGATGTTGCCCCGAGTCATCAATGCAGAAATTATCATTTTTAATAAATTGTCCCCCCTTTTCCACTCCAGACCTCTTCATCTCTGTGTCCTTTGTAATACAAATGACATGAAGGCTATTTTCAAAAGTCTATCAAAATTCAGATATCATATGGCTAAATCATAAGAGAAACTTTGTGGAGCCATATTTCACACTGTCACTCAATTAACTATTCAGTGTTTTCTTTGTGGTTGTCCCACTAATTATTTAATGCACGTGTTTCATCTGCTTCTTTTCATAGTAAAGTCAATCTTCAATTGCAGATAGATTAAACAACTACAGAAGGGTTTTGATGAGTTCTTTACTCCGAGTCTACCACTTATTCTGGTAGTTACCAACCCTTTCTGCTGAAAATTCTTCTTTATATTTTATTTAAAATTCCCATGCTATATTTCATACCCCAAAAGAAATAAAGTAACCCAGTTAGGCGGTAGGATACAAAAGCAACAAATATTTAGCCAGTATTTTTTTTTTTAATTTTTTTTTTTACATTTCCCTACAATCTTTTAAGAAAATCTTGTTTTAAGAAAAGTTCCTAGAGTTACATACATAACACAAATGGATTTAAAAGGCTGAAGCTGGTGTTTCCAGCCCCATAGTGACATTCCGGCATTTTGAACTGTGTGACAGTTTCAAACAGGTGTCAGAATGACTCAAATCCTTATAGAAAAAATGCAGTTTGTGTAAGCCAAGCTGCTTTTAAATCATTTAGCCTTTAAATTTTCAAATACGAAATTGACCCAAATTATTGTTCTATGTTTTGGAAATAATTACAACACTCGTACCTGATGACACACTAATTCTATTTCAATGTATAACAGATATGTAAATAAATGTATCTAATAATAATTAATGTAAAAGAAATAACCAGAGGCTGTTAAGAATCAAAAAAGAAAATCCTGAATAGGATTTGAAAAGTTTCCCTGTTCATAATGATATTAAGCCACAAACGAAAACATTTTGGAAAGGGTGAAGTATATAAATGTCAGTATCAAGTGTTTCCAGACTTAAAGAATTTTAGAGTCAGAAAGAACCTCTGCAACCATTTAGCCAACTGTCTCAATTTACAGCTGAGGAAAGAGGCCTTGATATTAAGTCATCTGCGCAAGGTCACAGAGCTACTTAGAAGCAATGCCAGGAATAGAATCCAGGTCTTCTCGTTCCAGGTAGCATGCCTTGCAGTTTAAAGTTCCGAGGAATTCAAGGAAAGGGAATATAATCTGGGGATAACCGTGTCGACGATGAGAGAAGAGAAGTTGATTTCTGGCTTTGTCAAATTTTAAATTCAGTTTCCTTCTGAGTCCAAATAAGGGACATGGTACCTTATCTTCCAAGTAAAGCATAGGAGTTAAATAGAGTATTTGTCCTGATTATTATTTCTCTAAAGATGCCTGTGTCTTTTGCTAATGCAAATCCTGGATAAATACACCCAGACAAAAGGATTTTAAGTTAGTTGCTGAAAAAACCTGGGACTAAACGCAGCAACTTTGCCTTAAACAAACGAATATACATTTAATTTATAATTTTTTTGCCTGGAGGAATATGCTGAAATATCACAAAGCTTATCAGTCCCTTGTCCCTTTACCTCTTAAACATATATACCCATTAAAGGAGTACTGTATTTCTATTTTCAATAGATGGGAGAAGAGAAGACTTTTGAAAGGTTGAACTCATTCTTGTCCATATTAAAGTTCAAAGGCCATTATAGATGACATAATTTAAGTAATCCTATCTTCTCGAATAATGTTATTCTTCACAATTTTAAAAAAGTACTTTAAGATACATGATCTCAGTGGATTAGGAGAAGTCTCTTGAATCTTAAACTATCTCCATTTCCTATGGAGAGGTCTTGAGCAATTCAATTAACACTCCATTTAACAAATATTTCTTAGCACCAAATCCGTGCCAGGTACGTAGTGTTAGAATCCAGAGGATTGAAGATGAATAAGACAACTCCTTGTCCTCAACAAGCTTGGTCAAGTCTGAAGATTTCCTGCAGTGTGACCTGTGGAAACACTGCCCACATTCTGAGTAGCCTGCTTACTTGAAACAAATTTACAAATAAATTTGGAGAGTCTCTATTAGGAGAAGAGGTTCACAGTTCAGTATTTCTCTCAGCCCTGGCTGCATACTAGAATCACTCAGATAATTATTAAAAAAGAAAAGAAAATATTAAAGCTGGAGCTTTTGCCCAGACTTGCTGAATCAGATCATCCAGTGGTGAGGACTGGGCTTCTGAATTTTTAAAAAGTTCCACAGGTGATTCTGTCAAATTTGGTTCTCATGTTATTTCAAGTACTAGGAATGGCAGAGTCTGGACTCTGAGGTAGTAAAAGAAAATATCACTTTGAAAATTATAGGGCTGTTTTTGAGTATAAAATTATGAGGGTCACACAGAGCATTTATTATCCATGGAAGTTACATATTGAGATTGTGTTTCGTCTAATGTGCTAATTTCCCAGGGCTGGATGTTTTCCCCCTAGCATCACGGGGTGCTGGCTCTCTCTTCTTCTATTCTGAGGGCTGGGGATGTGTCAACAGATTTTTTAGCCAAGTAGATCTGTCATGGGGCTTTACGTGCAGGCATTTCCAAATGACAGAAATATCCAAAAGGAACCATTTCAAATTGTCTGTTTTAAGTACTCCTCCATATTCTGAAGAAACAGAATAAAACATTTTTGAAATGTGGACTAATTAAGATTCAAGACAAATCTTGCTTGTATTTTCTAATTTGTTTTAGAATCTCATTGTATGATTTCCAGATTCTTGACTTGGGAGATGTTGATAATGACACTAAAAGCAAAATAATAAGAGGACCGTTCTAGGGCTACTTCCTACTCAAAGACCAGAAAAGGGCTCTGAAAGTGCCTGTCCACCACAAGAGGGCCACACTGAATCGCTTTCTCTCTGCTAGAAAGTTCTGGCAGTAAAGCAGAGCAGAGGCCGGTACTGTCTTAAGGACACAGGAATTACCCCATCCTCCCCCCTCAGGGACTTGCAAGCCCACAAACTGAGGCTATGGGAAATGTTGGCTTTATTACCACTGGGTGATAGGATTATATTTCTAGTCATTGCCTACTAAAATGCCATTAACATGGGAAATAATTACTGGCTGTTCACATTGGCACAGAAGGGGAGAACATCTAGAACATAGAAAAGAGTGGAAGGAGTAAGTCAACACAGGCAACCTTTTATTGGCATTGGGAAAGGAATCTGCTTCATTCACGGGGCAGGAAGTGGGAAATGTGAGGGAAGATAGGAGTGGGGGGCTGCACAAGGGGAATGCTAGATTTGGAGGGTTCCTTGTGAGACAGCTGGTGTCTAAGTGAAAAGAAATGTGGCAACGTGATGTGAGAAGGGTACAGTAAATGATCTGAATCTGAGGCTGCAGAAAACGGAAGGTCAAACTCACACTTCACTGAGGAATAGGGCTACTCTGAGCACAGGACTTCTGCAGGGCCAGCTGGACCCATTCTCCAGGGCCAAGGTCCATGCGTGAGCACAAATATTCACAAAGGAAAAGGTGATGGGAATAGACAGTAGCAAAATGGGGCTGAAAAACGTTGAAGTGCAAGAAGAAAGCAGAGCCTTTTGCTCACGATGCCTATAGCTTCCCTCTTTCTTGTTCAACTCTTGAATCCATTCTGCTAAAATTAGTACACACTTCTATATAGAAATTCTGTTGCTCCAGACAAACAGCTATTTCGGAATCAATTACATCCCCTCTGAAGTGAGAAGGGTGACCAGAAAAACAGGTTTCCCCTCCTGGAGAGCTTTCTCATCTCAAGATTTGTGAGGTCCAAGGCTGGGGGAGCCTCACTTTCTTTCAACTACCTGCCTTCTGCTGCTTCATTGCAGCTTTGTCCACTATATGGATGTCCAAGCACACTAAGGTAATGCTAAGGCCCTCTCCGTGGTGGCGCTGGTGGCCCTGCAGACACACCTTTCCTTTCCAGTGAAGGTGCTCAGATTGCTAGGCGTCTCCTGAAATCCAGAATGAATGAATTCTAGTGACCTGTCATGTTTAAACTCCCATCCCAAAGTTCTAAAATTGATCTACGCCAACACATAGGGTGTTCTATTTAAAGAGTCGAACTCTGTTTTATCTCTCTAGGAGTTAATGATAGAGACATAATTACATGGATTGTAAAAAACAAACAAACAAAAAAACCCTGCATATGTATGAGAAAGAAAGGAGGGAATAAACTGGACCCCAAGCTGAGTGTTCTGACTTTAACAAATAAATGACCAAATGGGGTATTTTAAAAAATGTCTTAAATTCTATTTCCTGAAAATTTGCAAGAAAGGGTATGATCTTACTAAGTCATTTAAGGCAAACAGGCAAAAGGCTGAGTTTCCCTCTGCCCCTTGCATTCCTGAATGCCTGGGATAAGGTGGGTACATTCGACCTGATCTGAAAGAGTTGAATTTTAAAGGTTCATCATGTTGGACAACCTTCAAGAAGGAACAAACATTGTTTCCCAGTCTTCAAGAATCACTTAGGCATCTTTTCTGTTAACTTAAAATGATAAGGAACAGCTCAGCTCTAAACCTTCAGAAAAGACTACAGAAAATAATCAGGTAAAGCACACTTGATTTTTTTAGAATCAGTAATTTTCAGAGCTCCATCTCTGCAGTGGGCAGGATGTTAAAGTTCCTGTAACAGTCAAAATTCTGCACCATTCCTGAATACTTCTGGGCTTTTTTTTTTTTTTTTTTTCTTTTTCTTTTGACCACTTTATTAAACTTTTTGAAAAATGCTAGTTTCAAAATTAGTAAGCCTCCAATTTACTGTTAAACATATCATTTTGGTGTGTGATAAAGCTGTTTTATTTAATATTTCTAAAAATGCTGATAATTGAAATGAAAAAAAAATCACATCAAAATCAGCATTTTATGAATTGAACTTGAAATACTCTAAAGAATTTTGGTTAGAAGATAATTAAAGATACACTGTAATACGTAAGTCAATAAAATTAGATGAATATTTTTGCAAAGGTGAAATAATTGCTAAAAACCACTGATTATATGATATACTGTAGTAAATGTTACAAAATACAAAAAAAACTTGATTTTAATCAGATGCTGGATTTTGGTGATACTCTAACTTTGGAAACTAGCCAGAGGAATACACATACAACTATGGACTTTCAAAATAGTAGCAATGAAATTGAATAATCAGGAAACGACTGTAGCTTTACATGGATCAAATATAAGTATGTGGGATGTAAAAATAAGTTGAGGCTCTGTAGGACAACACATGCTGGCTCAATAGTGGGCAGTACAAGGTAGAAACTTCTTGTCTTCTTATTTCCAAGAAGTACGTATTACCCTTGCTGTTTTCTGATGAAGCAAAGCTATGCAATATTCTATCCAAAAGTTGTTCCTGAAATATTTTTTAAAATTACCCACAACTTTACTAGGGCAGCCATGAGTCATTTTAGAACTGCAAAGAAGTAGAGAAACTGCACCTCTAATCAGAGAACAAGTTGACACGTATGTATGTATGAACTTACATGAACAGCACCTGGAGATTCTATGATTTTTGCATCTACTCTCAGAATGGCCAACATCTCAACCAGTCACTACCAATTCTCCTTCTCCCAACTCATCAACACAAAAGCACTGTTTAGAAATATTTAGGATGTTAACCACATTTATTACTATAACTACAAAGGTTTTCCCGACATGTTTAGGCCATAAAGCATTGTTACTCCGTATGGGTTTCACTCTGCAATTCCACAATTTGGCTATTGGGAATACCAGGACCCACCTGTGAAGTGTTAGTTGCAATCACTTTATTTAAAAAATCAGATCAGTATTACAAACATACAACCAAAACTACCTTTCATTCGACTTGATTGGTTTAAAACTAGGTGTAAAGTAGTAGTGTCTTGATGAATATTGTTTTTTTTTTTTTTTTTTTAAAGATTTTATTTATTTATTCATTTATCCCCCCCCTTGCTGCTTGTGCTCGCTGGGTCAGCTAACCACGCCGTGCGGGCGGGCCTGCCCTCACCAGGAGGCCCCGGGAACCGAACCCGGGGCCTCCCATATGGTAAACGGGAGCCCCACCGATTGAGCCACAGCCGCTTCCCATGAATATTGTTTTTGAACTGCACCAAATCCTAGTACTTTACTAAACAATCAACTTTTTTCTCCTCTTTCTCTTCAACTCCTACATTCAATTAGGCATCTGGCCCAAAGCATAACTCTACCAGATGACAAGGAGGTATAGTTCTTTGTGAATATAGCTACTGACACTGCAAGAATATTTGAAATTAAAGCTGAGCCACCAAACTGGCATCCCAAACCTCACTGGTAACTGGTTAAATAACCATATCCCAATCCACCCCCCAAAATGAAGTGAGGGTTGGGCAATGTGGGCCAAAACACATTCCAGGCTCAACACAGAATTTCCCTTTGTTTTATGAGTTTGAGTCACTTTTGCTTAAAAATAGCCAACAGAATTCTTAAAAAAAAAAAAAAAAAAAAAATCTGGACCAAATTACCAAACATACTCCTTCCTATGCCCAAAAACATGCATGCAAGGAAATTCCCTACAATGAGGCTTGTTTGTTTGATGGAGTTTACTTTCAGTGTTAAGTTTAAATAGCATAGCTTCAAAGATGCAAACACGAGAAGATCCTTTGGTTCAATATTTGAGCGACTTTATTCTCTTTATGAACCAAGAAGCCTGGATATAACTCTCTCAGAGGTAGCTGATTAATACAAAAAAGATAATGCACTTAACAGGGTCAAAGGGGAGGCAAAGAAGATGCTGGGGACCCCTCTTTTTGAAGTCTTGGCCACCATTTCTGGTAAATTCTCTTCTCAAGACCGAGTCCTATAGTGTAAGAAACAGATGCAGCCTGGTTCCTTGGTGCCCACAGAACAGCCTGAAGGTTCAGGGAGAAGGTGGCAAGAGAAAAGGTCACCTCATGCTTGCTGGCAGAGTTTGCTGAGACCACCTCCCTTCCAGCTGGCCTCTAACATGTTCCCTGGGAGGGAAGGTCTGAGTTCCTGGCTCTGGAAGCATTTCTCATACACCACAGTGTGGTAGAGCTGTGTGTGCACAGACGCATAGCTGGGAGGCCAGCTACGCAGGGAAAAGGGCAGAGTGGGAAAAAGCCTCCCTGGAATTCCACTGGGCTGTAAAGCTGCCTCACTCGCTTGGGTGGGGGTGGGGGTGGGGCGGACTTTCAGAGTGATCTCAATCCCCAGAATCTGTGAGCAGTAGCAAGTCAGTCCTATTTCAGCCCATTTCCTCTCCACTGGTATCTTACTGGGGTTCCATATATAGAAGGCCTGGATGGAGTCCAAGATTCTCATGAAATTTGTCTATAAAGTCAATGCCCAAGGGGTTCACAGGTAAGACCCCTGTTGCCAGGCTGACTATAGTTCCTAAAGAGAAGTCTGAAGATGAGGCTGGTGTCTGGTTAGCTTAGACAGCTCCCCTTCCTAACTCAGATCACAAGTCATCCCTGAAGTATTTGTACCACCCCAACACATATTTATGGTGTCATCCCAGCTAAGAATGCATAGGGATCTTAAGTGCTTTCTTAGGGAAATCTAACTTGCTATCGTGTTCAATACACAATAAATGACAATCACTAGTCTTTGTACTTCAATAAAAGTGAATGCTAGAGCTAGCCGTTTACATGTTTGCCATGCCAATCAATTAATTAAAAGCTCAAAAAGAACAGGAATTAAACCTCACTTTTCTCCTCATCTAATACAGGAGACATTCAAAATGTCAAATAATCAAAGGATCCATCCCCTTTTTGCTCTATTCTCACATCTTTGGTACATGCTCCTTTCCAGGTAGGTTTGGAGGGTAGAGTCAGTTGGCAGTCATCATTCCTAGTGGACTTGTGGGAAGCCATATTCTCTTTTGGAATCAACATGGCAAGCTTCGACTGTCAGGATGTGTGTGTGGGATCATCTTGAATCTTTAATTCAACGTGCACATGTGCCTGTCTCTCTGTGTGTGACCCTACACACACACATAAGATAGACCTCGGTTCTCCTTTCTGTCACTTATTATCCCCATTTCTCTTCTGTGATTTTGCTGGCTTTGAGAGCCTGTATTATTGAAAGGAACACTTTCTACCACCACCACCACCAGTGTGGAAATAGAACTATCTTATCATTAGACATCTTCTGGCAAAGGTCGGAAGAGTAAGACCTTGAAGTTCCAGCCACGCAGTGGATGTCTGGATTCTCTCTAAAGCATTTCCACCCAGTAGGTCTTACTCACACCCAGGCAACTGATTATCCTATAAATTCAGTATCACACAGTCTGCAGTAACCTTGGTTGGGACTGTATAAACTGCACGTATGTACTTTAGATAGTTCAAACACCTAAAGCAATGGCTCTTCACCTCCATCGGATGCCAGATTCACCTGACATCCGGAGTTTTAAAACATTCCAGCACCTAAGTCCATGCATTCCGTTTCAACTGATATGAGGTAGGGCTGCAAATCTAAAAGCACCCCAGGAACTCTGATGTGCAGCTAGGGTTGAGAAGCACTAGTCTAGATATTTAGTTCTCAATTCCTCTCATGATATCAAAAACCCAAATACTGAAGCCCGTTTCTTAAAACCACACAGGAAGCGAATATCTGTAATACTTCTGAAGTGATCAAGTACATTGCACCTCACCTTTTTTCCACAGGGGCAATATTAGCAATTTGGGCAGGACAATTATCTGCGACGTGGAATTTTTTTTTGTATATTCCAGGGCAGCTTGAAAATCTAACCCCTTTGCTCTAAATGCCAGCAGGGCTTCCCAGTCACTGTGATAACCCAGAACAGCTCCATACATTTCCAAATGTTCCCTCCTGGGTGTCTGACAACTACTGCTTGGCTGGGCATATCTGGCCCCAAAGGCAACAAACACTTCAGATAAATTTCAGCCCTCAAACATTTACTTTCAGTTCCTTTGTCAAAATGGTTCCTCTGAGATGGTGGCCTGGAAGCTTATCAAGGATGTCAAACACAGATTTTTGATTGTGAAGTGTTTGGTATCGCTACATTAAAAAAAAAAAAAAAAGTAAACACCTGAAAAACTGATTACATACAGCACTTATCTAATTTCAATCCTGTATGTCAGGAAGTTCTACCTAGACTTTTGGAGCTCAGACTGAGATGAAAAGCCAGAAGTCTGTATTAACAGATTGTAACTATTGGGTCACCTCTCTCTACCCCCAGGACTCCTTCCAAAAAACACGCAGAGTAAAAGCAGTTATTTTAAATTGAACTTTCTGTCCACTGCAAAGTGATTTTTGTTGTTGTTGTTATTTAATTAATACTCAAATGGAAATGGTTGCGCTGGAGAGTGAGGCTATAAATGAAGTGTAGCCCTTGGCAAGTTAAATTCCTGGGATTCAAAAGGCCGTTAGCAGTACTACCGTTTGTGCTAGCGCACAGACTTCCCACAGATTATTCTTTATGCTTAGGCACAAGACACTTCACTTGACTGCAAATTTTCATATGCACCAACCTGTGAGTATCCACAAGTATGTGATATCAACAAGTGATGGGGTTTCTGAAACCTGGTTAGCACTGGTGCCTTACAGCTCTTCCCCGGGTAAACTGCTAAGGAGATGGACAGACTAGGGCCTTCCATTTACCTTCTGGGTACACAGAACCTATCCAGGCCATTCTGAGTATGGGAGGAAGGGGGATGCTCGGGCTCACCAGAGAAAGAGAGCTGTGTCCATAGAAAGCAAGATGCCCACTCGGATTACACCCTTGGCCTCACATTGAGATTTAATGAAATTCTAGAGAATGACTGTATTCTTTTTTTAACCTACTCAATATTTTATATACCATATGTAGTGGTTTGAAGCTGTATGTACCCTGGAAAAACATGTTCTTACCTCTAACCCATTCTTGTGGGGATGAACCCACTGATGTAAGACCTTTTGATGAGGTTACTTCAGGTAAGGTGTGGCCTGGCCAAATCAGGATGGGTCTTAATCCTATTATTGGGTCCTTTATAAGAGAATGAAATTCAGACAGGAAGCCACATAGGGAGCAGCCAGAGGGTGAACATCGAAGGGCCCCAGAAGGAAAGGGAGAGAACAGGAGAGGCTGCCATGGGCACTGCCACGCGACAAGCTAAGGAAGAAGGATCATCGTCAGTACTCCAGCCAACAAACTCAATTAGCAACATATGGCTCCAGGTATAGTAACCAAAGGCACAAACACCTGGTTTGGTCAAAAACAGTAGGATGTTAGTAATTATTTTCTCAGTGACCTAAAACATAATCCATTGTCATGCTTCCAAATACATCTCTTTAGACCAAATATCATCAATGATTTATCAAGAAGAGTACAAATAAAGATATAAAAGAAGGAATCAAAAATTAAAGTGATTCATACCAAAAAAAAAAAAAAAAAAATCACACTTAATTCCTTACCTGGAGTATTGTAGTGCTTAGGCTTCTTATTGAATTTGTAGTGGCAAGATGAGTTGTGTCTTTTTAAAGAACAAGCAGTCTTCAGTGTTTTTATAGCATTGGTTACTACAGAAATTATACTTCGTTTACTTCTTGTCTTGAAGGGTGAACAAAATAAACAAACTGAAAATACTACAATGAATGGTAAATGATGAAAGATTTACAGTACAAAAAACAACGTAAAAAGGAAGACAAGTTTAAATATTGTTGTGTAAGAAAGTGATGAAAATAATACAAGAATGAGAATAAGTAAAATGATAGGCTGGAACATCTGGGAAGATAAATGCAAAGACAAAGAGAAGAATTAATTAATAATAACTTAAAAAATTTAAGTTCATATCAACTAAACTGAGTATTCATTCAACTTAAGAGAAAGAAGAACCCTCTGTTAAGCCTATATTTACAAAAAGTATCTGGCTGAAATCCTATTACACAAAACGCTCACTGCTTTTTATTTTATTTTATTTTTCTTTCAGGGTAAAATAGAAAATGAAGAACCAATTGTTTGGTATTATAACTAGAGAAAATTAAGCTATAACATTTCAAAATACAACAAGATTTATCATAAAACTTTAAAAATATATAGCAGAGCAAAGCAACATGCAAGATAAATAAGCCAGAGGATTGTGATATTTCTAGTTGTGGTTACTAACAAGCAGTTAATCTAATGTCATGCTTCTGTGTATAGACTGACATTTAAACTAAAAATTCCTTGCATCTCTTTAAAAGCCATGCACACTGTTGTACTTCTGTGGGTTCTCCAATGCATACAGGGCACCAGGCTTAGGGGGAAGAGGAAGCATCACGGCCTGTTTGGTTTTATAAATTTACCATCTCTTCTGTAGTTGGCAGACAAAATGCATTGGTTTTTAAGTGGCCACCATACCTGGCCAGAGCAGCTCATTCCAATTCACCAGCTGTGCCCCTTGCAAATCAAGAGGAAGGAAAAATGCTAGTTTTCCTGTTCTGGAAATAGTTATTCCTATTTCCCTGAGGTGGCAGAATGTGTCGTCTTAAAGTTACAGGCTTTAAGGCTCCTTCCGGAGTCCTGAGATTCTCCACCATAGCCCCGACAATGATTTTCTCTAGAAATGATAATTATATGATTGTCACTTCAACTTTTGGTTAAGGAGAGGCTTCCATTTGTTCCTTTTGGTAGGGCCCTAGGCACAGTAGAACCTCCCTATAACCACTGGTTTAACATTTCCCAGTAGTTTTGCATCAGTCCTGTTTTTTGCCTTTTTTTTTGGTCTTAAACTCATTTTGGATCTTGGGTGAAAACCGTAAACTAACAACTGAAGAAATATTCTGGGAATTCTTGCAGCTCGGTCTGTTGGAATCAGTAGAATAACCTTGAAAATGCTGACCTTCAAACAATAATGCTTCCATAACACGGAGTAGGGGGAGAGTTTACATTTCCCTGAATGGATCAGGAAAAGCTCAGGCCTGAGGGAGGCCAGGGTTTAAGGACAGGCCGTCGGCGGGAGGCACAACCCAGCGACCCTGCGGGGCTCTGGGCCGGGCCTTCCCCGGGGCGGCGGCAGCCGGGGCGCGGGGCCGCCCCACCGGGGACCGCCGCCGCGCCCGCGGCTCGCAAGAAGCAGAACTGTACCTGACTCACGGATATGGGCTCCTCGGCGCCGCGCTCGTCGGCGGACTTGGGCACCTCGAGGCGGTCGATGAAGGTCTGCAGCTCCTTGCGGAAGGCCTTCATCTGCGCGTTGATGCGGTAGAGCAGCTCGTGCTCGCGGATGCGGCTGCCGTCGTCCTCGTCGTCCATCAGGCCGAACAGGTCCCCGTTGGCCACGTAGATGCGCGCCTCGGTGATGATGGTGCTCGTGTCGGCGATGAGCCGGTCGATGGTCTTGCCCAGGCGCTCGGCCTCCGAGCGGATGTCCTTCATCTGCTGCCGGTCGGAGAAGGTCTTGGGCCAGGGCCCGGGGGCCGGGTAGAAGGAGCGGGTGGGCGTGAGGCAGCGGATGTTGCGCACCTCCTCCGAGTCGCTCTCGCCGCCGATGGGCCCCTCGCGCTTGCGGTGCGGCGGCCGCGAGTCGTCGTCGCTCTCCTTCTTGCCCGCGTCGCTCTCGGCGTCGCTGTCGCGGGGGCTGCCGCGGATGCCCAGGTGCGAGGCCAGGTCGTAGCGCTGCATGTTGGACATGAGCACGCGGTTCTCGTACTGCAGCTGCATGACCTTGCCGCTGAGCTCGTTGATCTGCAGGCGCGCCGCCTTCAGCTCCTCCTGCAGGGCCTCGGTCTTGGCGCTGTCGTGGTGCCGCGCGCTCTCGTGGCTGCCCGACTTGTACTTGTACTTGGTGAGCTCGGCCGTGATGCGCTTGTTCTGCTCCTCCAGGTCCGCCACGTTCCTCCGCAGCAGCTCTGTCTCGTCTTCCACCAGCTGCAGGTGCTGCCGCAGCTCCGACAGGGATTCGCTCTGCTCCCTCATGAGCGGGTTGGCCGAGCCGTTGAAGTCATCGCCCCGCAGGTCGTCCAGTTCCGCCTTCAGGCCTCTGTTCTCCACCTCCAGCTCCACGATTTTCCTGCCCAGAATGTTGGCTTCTTCCTCCACCAGCCTCAGTCGTAGCTTGAGCTCAGCCTCCCTGGTGCTGGGAGGCCCCCCGGCTTCGCCTTTGGGCAGAGGGCTGTCCAGATCCCCATAAAAGGATCTGTACTTCTGCAGCTCGTGTTCAAATCTGTCCTTTTCTTTATCAATCTTGGCCAATTTCTTTCTCATCAAAGCAGCCTCTTCCTTAACGAACTGCAGCTGGCATTTCAGATCTTCATTGTCCTCCTCATTTGGAGAAAAGAGGGGAAAGAATAGGAGATCATTTTTATGTCAAGCAAGAAAACAACCAAAAAGGACACCTGCAAAATTCATTTCTTTTTCTGGTAATTAAGATTTGAATTGAGAGAGAAAAAAGGAGATGCTGTTTATTTTCTCCAAATCACTTAGATTCTTTGGAAAATAAAAAGAGAATATTACACCCTTGAAGCAAAAAGGAAAAGGATCACAAAAAGAGAAAAAGTATTGTCATCACTTTTCAGAGATTATTATATGTTGTAACTGCACATAACTGCTTGGCAGTCATTTTAACAGCATTGCATTTTGTTGTGTGTGTGTTTGTGTGTGTGTTACCTGGTTTGAATTCCTCTAACAAATATGAGACCTATTCCCTTAAAGGATGATATGGTTAATATGCAGTTACTGCCATTTACTGAGCACTTATTCTGGGCCAGATATTGTAAAATGCTTCACATATTAACGTTCAGAGTAAATTTATGAGTAAAATTCCTGGTTTAAAAATGTTAAGTAACTTTTTCAAGGTCACACAGCTAACGAGTGGCAAAGGATAAAGGTGAAATTTGAATTCAGTTCTTTCAGACACTAAAAGTCAAGCTCATGATCACTGTGCCAAACAGAAAATAATCTGCCCTCCATCTTTTTCAAGGGAGAACTTTTTTAGTGGCCCATCTGAGGAGAAAGTGGTAGGCATTCTGTGGCTTTTAAAATCGGATGTACAACCAAAAGGTTGAATTGGATAGAGTCAGTTCTGCCTGGTGAAAGGTAATGGTAGTGGTTAGTTCTTCTCTCACATTCCTATGTCACCCTTCAAGCATGATCATTGTAACTAAGTTGAAAAGCATAAAAAGAAATGGAAATATACTCTTTCTCTGACATATACTCTACAAGCACATAATTATGCTCAAGGAGAATATTAGGTCTGTCTGATTCCAAAGCCCATGTTATTCCACTGACCATGGTGCCTTCAGTAAAGAAGCACAAAATAAAACAAGTCAGACAATAGGGTAAAATTTATGAAAGCAGATGTTTTGCTTGTATATTTTCTTGTAGAAGAGATTTAGAAGGAAGTAGCACAGACAGAAGAGAGGCTAAAACCTCTGCAGCATCCTGGGAAAAGAGGACAAGGGGCCACGCCACAGGATGGTTTGGCATGAGATTCCATTTCACAAGGGAAGAGAAAAGCTGCCCTACAAAAGACTATGAGTTGGGATCTTCAAATGAATTCAGTGAGGATGAAACCAAGGACATATCATATGCAAGGCTGAATATTGCATCTGCAGAAGAATCAAAGGTAACCTTGAAATTTGAGCTTAAGTGTTTGGCTGGCTTATGCTGCCAGTAACAGGGATTAAGGATAAATAAAGAGGGGCAGGGTTCGTGTGAAGAAAATGCGTTTGAGTTTGGAAAATGCTGCCTTTGAGGAGTGGCAGTGGAGGGATACCGTAGAAATATCTACCAACAGGTGTGTGGGCTCTTAGGCCAAATGTGACCAAGTGTACACCTGTGGACCTGTAGAGAACTCAGGTCCAGAGGTGAGGATGTAAGAATGCGGAGCCCAGAGGTGATGGTTGAAGATGTTGCAATGGTTACAGAGGTAATCAAAGAGCAGAAAGGAAAAGGAGGCAGATGAGAAACAGACAGAAGTCAGGGTGGTGGAGAAGGAGAGTCGAAGGTCCCAGAGGCCCCACAATTAGAAACAAAGCTTGAAGAGAAAAGTGGCAACAATAGTAAATATACTTCTAGGCAGACTAGGCTGTTTTGGGAAAAAAGAGTAGATGAGGCTGGGAAGATAAGTTGGGGCTACATCTAAGGTAGAAGTCCTTGATTTCACGGCAAGGCTTTTATTTGCTAGTACACGCGCACAAGAATTGGCATAATGCTGCATTTGAATCTAATCAAAACAGCAGTGAGTGTGATACACAAGGTGCAGGCTGGAGCAGAATAACACTTCACTGGGCTACGTTCAGCACATAAAAAGAGAGAAGAATATCTGATCTGTGAGTATGTAAGCTCTCTTGCCCAAAGGAATGGAAAGAAAAATTATTTTAGACTTGGACATATACTGCATGTAAAAAAGGCATTGTGAGGGACAGAGATGCATCAAGGGAAGGGATGGGCAAGGTAATCATTTCATTAAATGGAAAATAAAGATACAAAGTGTGATAGTTTCTGCAAGACTGAGCAATTAACCACCCTCTATTGTACCGTGACTTGCATCCTCAGCTTGTAACCTAATTTTTTAGAGCTGAATTGAGAACATATATAATTGTAATTATCAAACCAGAAAATTGTAGAGAGAGTGCCTGGTCCATAGATACTGGGCAGCAAGTGCTTGTTCTTATTTTCCTCAGTGAACGGTTGGCAAGAAAATTAAAATTCTGAGGCATGAGGCAAGTTGTCTCTTATTTTTGCTTAGGTTAAAGACTCATAAGAAGATATAAATTGCATACGAGAGTGTGGACATAAAGATGATGAAGGACAGGAAAGAAGTGTGCTAAGCCCAGCTTTGGCTTAAAATAGCCACTACCAGAAGGTGAGATTGCTTTATAATAAACTACATGTATTAACTCATTTGATACTTACAGTGACCCTCTATTATGAACTGCAATTTTGAGGCAAGGAAACTGAAAGCAAGAAGTAACTTGTCTAAGGTCATACAGCTGGTATATGCAGAGATATGATTTCAACGTAGGGAACCTGGCCCTCAAGCCACTGTCCTTAATTGCTATGTTAGACCATTTCTCAGTAAACAAAGTTGCTGTGCTGCTGGCCCAACATGTAAGGAATAGATCACAGGAGCTGAAGAAAATTGACAAAGTGAAATACAAATCTGTGCACGATAATATTAGGTTGGGCCGTATGAGCCATATTTCTGTAGGTCAAAATCAGTGGGATGTTGGCAATTTCATAAGGTTCATCCTAAAAAACAGGGACATGGTAGTGAGCAAATGTGTGTTAAACACGTGCAGAGGGCTGGACATTGTGCTAGACACTTAGGATTCCAAGCCGAATAAGATGGCCCCTCCTTACAAAATGCCCCTGGCTAAGTAGGGGAGATAAATATGTAGCCAAGAATTATAGTAGAATATGATGCTTAGGTATTAAAAGAATGTGGGACAATGGTCCTCAACCTTGACTGAACAACAGAACAACCTCTGGGTCATTTTATAATTCAGATCTCCCACCTGAGACAATATGGATCAATCTCCTGGTATGCGTTTTTGAAAAGTGTCAGTCAATAACTTCTGAAAATAAATAAACTGGAAAGGATAGCAGGGACTTCAAATGCCTCAGCAGTAGATTTATAAATTCTCCCTGGAAGTTGTGCCCATGAAATAAAACCTGGTGGACTGCAATATGTCTTGACTTTTGTGTGGTCCCAAGTCCCACTGAGAAACCAATAAAGCTGTGGATGTCTTTTGCAAAAGGTGCACACAGATACATGTGGTACTGAGTCCATAGAGCCAGAAACAAACAGTTAAACATACCTGGATTAGAGAATGTTTCTTGAAAAGAATAAATAAACTTTAACACAAGAAGCAGAAGAGCAAGACAAATAGTGATATGTATTTTTAAAAAACGAACTGCTGATTAAAGCTGATTTATGTTTTTAGAGCAGGGAGCAGAGAGCATCTATTCCCAAAACAAGGTGGGGAAGAGGTTCATGACAACATGGGAAATGACTCACAGTAAAATATTGAAAGGGTGCTGGCTAACGTTATGGCAGAGACGGAGTGGGAAAGCTGCAGTGGCACAGCATATGTGGACTTATCAAAAGATAGGAAAGAAAGGCACAAAAAAGAGTAATGATCTTGGTATGAGAGCTTGTGATTCTCAAAACACTGAGGCCATAAATGTTCCTGTGCAAGTACCAAGAGAAAAATTAATTAGAAGGGCAAAAAGAACAGAGCAGGGAGAAAGAGGAAAATGAAAAAATAAACATTTAATACTTTATTGAAAAATGATTGAGATCAACTTTTTCAATTTTTGAATGTTTAAATACTTTCAGTTAGTTATCATCTCATGAGAAAATACCTTGTAAGAATAAAAAGTACATACACACATAAAATAATGCAGATTCCAACTAACACATTTAAAAGTCAGCATCCAGCCCCGTGTTTTGGAGAGCTTTGTATAACACCACTTCTGCCTCCAATATTTCTCCTTCTATTTTAAAATTTCCCTTATGGCAACCAGGAGCACTTTCTGCCCATCCTGGAAGCAGGGCTGGCCCTTTACTGTAGCTGTGTTTCTAAGCTTCTTAACAAGCCCCTATTGAGCCCATCTTTTACGTTTTACTTTTATTCCTTCACTTCTTTCTTTTGCTTCCCCAGTCACTGGTATGGAGAATTACTTCATTCTAGGGCTGTCTAATGACAGCTCTGGCCTCTTTTCCCTCTGCTATCCCTTATTACAGCATTCCTTTCTTTACACTCTCCTGATACTATAGGAACAGCCATTCTACTGACCTTACTAATTAGGAGAGAACAAGATTAGCACCATGGGTACAGTTCTCAAATACAGCAACACACAAAATAATAATGGCATTTTGCTCTGTGCTTACAATGTAAAAGCAGTTCTAATAGGGATGTTAGTGCCAGCTTTACAAGCCCATGTACTGAATGCTTTATACTGCCTGCATCTACAGCCACATACTTGAGTATACATAATTTGACTTCTTTTTGCATGAGTGCATTTGTCTGTTCATATTATGTCAATTAATAAATGTAGTCTATTATGTGCTGTTAGAGAGGCTTGATTTACTAGTTAAAAATCTTATTTCTACATACCTCTGTGGGAGTCTGTTGAGTCTTTTTTTCAGATTTTGGCAAGTCTTTGCTTCCTCTTCTTTTTAAGGATAACTGAAATAAATAGGAATATAGTTAGTTTGGTAAATATAAATTTTAATTCAATTTTGTGCCTGATATGATAAAACCAAGCTAAATAAAAAGATTTATTTCAATAATCATTTAGGAGGAAAAAATCCAAACTAGATAGATATATTTTTACTTTGAACAGGGATACAAATCACAATAAATAGTTGCCAATTATCTAATTAATTGTAAAAAAAAAAAAAAAAAAAAAAAAAATACAGGAAACCTACTGTGAAAATCCAGAACAACAACTTGTACAAAATTTAGATTGCTACCTCAATATGCTATATAGTTCAAAGAAATGCAAATGCTTGTTAGCATTCCACGTTAAAAAAAAAGAATGTTATTATTTTCAGGATTGGATTTTAGTTGCTATAAGCTTGAAAAGGCAAACTTTCAGTGGACTTTTGAATTTGAAGAATTTTATTCTTCTCACCATACATTCCTGCAAACACACGCAATACGTATACACATAGATGCAGACGTGTGAAATACAAATAGGGAATGGCAGGGACTCCACAGTGAAACAGAGAGGGCACGTTCTATCTAATGGGGCTTGGGGTGCGGTGGGAAATTAGCATTAGATGTTTGGTACAAAACAGCAATGTGGGCTCCTAGCATCTAGGCCTTCATTTCTCAAGAGAAGATGAAAATCTGGATTTTTACATAAACTCTCCCAATTAATACTAGTTAGCTCTAATGGAAATTAAAAGCAAATGGAGTGACATCATCAATATGGCAAAGCAAGACATCTTTTGAAAAAAAAAAACACCCCAGAGTTTTCAGTAAATATAAGGACAAATTTCACTTGCTTAGAACTCTGGAGGGCAGTAGAGACTGGAGAAGGACTCCACAAAGGCTGAAGAGAACAAAGAGACAATTAGAAGGTAGGAAATTTCTGTCTCAGCCCAGTCGGTCCTCTGCCCTTCTCCTCATTCAGACCCGCACAGCTTGGAGCTTTCCAGGCCTGGGTCCCTTCCACCAGGGATACACATTATAGAGTAATTCATGGCAGTGAGTTAGAACCCCATGCACATCTAGGCACAACCCCACACATATCCAGGCACGGGGAACCAAGTCTGCAGGGATCCCAGGCAGAGCACTAGCCAATGAGGAGTGCTGCATACAGAAGGGCTTCCAGAGGTGGAAAAAAAAAGAGAAACCCCAGCATCCAAGTGATGCAATCTTTCAAGCCAGTTACTGTCTCTGGACTCCCTAAGTGCAAAACAGACCTTTATGGAGAGACCCACTTTTCTGGATTAACTCCATTTGGTTCCCCGGGCAGGATATCCTAATAAACAGGGAATAAACCAGAGGCAGAAAAGCTTCACAGAGAAAACAAAATAAAAAGGGGGTTAAATTGAACTGCTGTAAGACTGGAGCACCCCAGAACTGAAAAGGGTAAGGAAAATGGGAGTAAGGGAGAGAATTTAAAGAAATCAGAGGAACTGGGGAGAAAATATGGCAAAAAAACAAACAGAACAGATCAAGGTTCCCAGAGGAGGATCAGAAGAAAGGAACCTTTCTCCTGGAGGTGAAACAATTACAGAAAAAGTACAATTTTAAACATGGTCCCACATATCCAAATCAAGAATCAGATGAAGAAGAGCTAAGAAAATCTGATCAGTTAAACACAGGCTATTCTAAAGGTCCAGAATAAGTTGGAACAAGTGTCAAAAGAGAACCTTAACACAAAGTCAATCAACAGTAAAACCCTAGGCAAGAGGGTGAAACTGACATTCAGAACTAATGCATCAAGATAATCAGAGGGCCTAGACATCATCAAAAAATTACCAGCCGTACTAAGAAACAAGAAGATATGGCTCAGTCAAAGGGACAGATAAAAAATTTAGAAGACTGAGAAATTGAAACAACTAATCAAAGAAGTTCAAACAAATCTCCTAAATTAATTCAAGGAGATTAATGAGATAAAGGTTAGTGAGAAGACATAATGAGGCATAATGGTATAAAGGTTATTAAGAAGACAATGTGTAAGTATAAAGAAGAATTTGAAAATATAAAAAAGAAACGATACAGAAATTATGGTGATGAAAGACAAAACAGTAGAGATTGTATACACTAGAGGCATACAACAGCAGATATGAACAGGTAGAAGAAAGAATCAGCAAACTTTAAGGGCAATTGAAATCATACAAAGGACAGAGAGAAGAATAGAAAAAATTAAGCAGTGTCTCAGGGATCTGAGTAACAGCACGAAGCACACAAACATACATGTCGTGGGAGTCCCAGATGGAGAAGAGAAAGGTAAAGGGGCAGAAAGAATATCTGAGGAAATAATTGCCAAAACTTCCAAACTCTCAGACATAAATATACATGTCCAAGAAATGCAACATATTCTGAATAAAATAAATCCTAATAGACATACTCTGAGAAACATACTAATCAGAATGCCAAAGATAAAGAGAGCAAAGGAAAAAGCAATTCATCACATACAAGGATCCTCAATAAGACTAAGTGCCAATTTCTTATCAGAAACCATGAAAGTGAGAAAGCAGTGGTATGATATATTCAAGGTACTGAAAGAGGAAAACTTCCAGCCCAAAATTCTTTATCTGGCAAAACTGTCTTTCAAAAATGAGGGAGAGTTTAAAATATTCACAGATTACCAGAAACTGAAAGAATGTGCCAATAAAAGGCCTGCATTACAAGAATTTCTAAGGGGGGTTCTGCAGGTTGAAAGGAAAAGACAGGAGAGAGTGACTTGGAGAAGTATGAAGAAATGAAGATTCAGAGAATATGTATACTATTGAAGCTAAGTTGGTATTTTTTTTCAAAAAAGTAGGTTATAGATGTAGGTTGTACGATATAAACCCCAGGGTAACCACAATGAGAGAATTTTTTAAAAATTATAGAAATAGAAATGAGAAAGGGATCAGTCAGATACATCACAAAAGCTCAACTATACAGAAAAGGAGGCTGCAATGAAGGAAAAGAGAGGCAAAAAAAAAAAAAAAATTATATGACATATAAAAATCAAAGGACAAAATGGCTGAAGTATTGTCTCTACAGTAATAACACTGAATGTTGATGGATTAAATTCCCCAATCAAAAGACACAGACGGGTAGAATGGGTAAGAAAGCATGATCCAACTATATGTTTTTAAGAGACTCACCTTAGACCCAAAGACATAAATAGTATGAAAGTGAAAGGGTAAAAAAAAGATATTCCATACAAACAGTAATCAAAAAAAAAAGAGAGCTGGAGTAACTACACTAATATCAGATAAAACAGACTTTAAGTCAAAAGCTGTTGGAATTGTCCTTCATGACTCTGCAGTAACAGATACAGGCCATTGTATATTTTGTCAGAATCTACAAAATTGTGTGGGACAGAGTATAAAGTATATTGTTAACTGTAGTCTATGGTTAGTAGCAATTCCTTAATATGTACTCAATTGTAACAAATGTATCACACTAATGAAAGATGTTGTTAATGAGGAAAGTGTGGGAAGAAGAAGGTGGTGGGCATATATGAATCCTTTATATTTTTTATGTAAATTTTTTGTAATCTAAAGCTCCTTTAAAAATAAAAAAATAATTTAAAAAAAAAATAAATAAATAAAAATAAATAAATAAATAAATAAAAATTAAAAAAAAAAAAAAAAAAAAAAAGCTGTTGTAAGTGCGGAATGGGTGTAGCTCAGTGGTTGAGTACCTGATTCGCATGTATGAAGTCCTGGGTTCAATCCCCAGTACCTCCTAAAAACACACACATACACACAAACCACTGTTATAAGGGATAAAGAAGGTCACTAATTATTAATAAAAGGGGCAAACCATCAAGAAGAAATAACAAGCATAAATGTTTATGCACCTAGTTTGATGGCCTAAAATACACGAGGCAAACACTAGCAAAACTGAAGGGAGAAATGGCTCTACAATAAGAATTGGAAACTTCAATACACCACTTTCATCAATAGATATAATATCTAGACAGATTTATCAATAATAAACAAGGAGGTTGAATAATATGTCCTAGACCTAACAGATATATACATAACATTGGACCCCCAAACAGCAGGATATACATTCTTCTCAAGTGCACATGATGATTCTCCAGACCACAAGATGGGTAACAAAACAAGTCTCAGTAAATTTAAGGATTGATATTATACAAAGCATCTTCCCTGACAATAATGGAATGAAGCTGGAAATCAATAACGTGGAGAAATGGAAAATCTACAAGTATATGGACATTAAGTGAAACACTGTTAAACAATCAGTGGGTCAAAGAAGAAATTACAAGGGAAATCAATAAATATCTTGAGATGAATGAAAACTAGAATGCAAAGACCTGACTGCACACCTGGAGAAACTTGAAAAAGAGCAGCAAACCAATCCCAAAGCAAGCAGGAGGAAAGAAATAAAGTTTAGAACAGAAATAAACGAAATTAAGAATTAAAAAACAATAGAATTAGCAAAACCAAAAGTTGGTTCTTTTGAAAAGATCAATAAAATTGATAAACACTTGGCTAGACTGACAAAGAAAAAAGAGAAAAGATTCAAATAAACTTAGAAATTAGAGGAGGAACATACTACTGATCCCACAGAAATAAAAAGGATCATAGGAGGTTACTATGAACAACAGTATGCCAATATATTAGACAATCTAGATGAAATGGACAAATTCCTAGAAACACATGAATATATTATACTGAATCTAGAAGAAATAGAAGACCTCAACTGACCAATCACAAGTAAAGAGAATGAATCGGTCATCAGAAATCTCCCCACAAAGAAGAGCCTAGGGCCAGATGGCTTCACAGGTGAATTCTATCAAACATTCCAAGAAGAATTAATACCAATACTGTTCAAACTTTTCTACAAAATTGAAGAGAAGGGAACACTACCCAATACATTCTATCATACCAAACAATACCATCATACCAAAGCCAGATAGATACTACAAGAAAAGAAAATTATACACCAATTGCTCTTATTAATATAGGTGCAAAATTCCTCAACAAAATCCTTGCAAATCTAATCCAACAGCACATTAATTGAAACTTAGCCTAGTATTATATGTTGCCTAAGAGTTACTTCCTGAGAACCCCCTTGTTGCTCAAATGTGGCCTCTCTTAAGCCAAACTCAGCATATAAACACACTACATTCCCCCACCCTCGCAAGGGACATGACTCCCGGGGATGAGCCTCCACGTCACTGAGGGATTATTACCAAGCGCCAACTAGCAATGCACCTGGAAAAAGACCTTGACCATAAGGGATAAATGGTAAATACAAATGAGTTCTTAGGCTAAGAGATTTCAAAGCAAGTTGGGAGGTCATTCCAGAGGTTATGCTTATGCACATCTCAGCAGGATATCATTGACTGCCACAGTAAATATTGCCTAAATTGTGGAGCTTGTGAGGGCTCTAGAGACACTATAGGCAGGGCAGAGAGTTCAGGAGTTTGGTGCCCTGCCAGTGTGCCTTACTTTGGAATTTATGCTCCCCAGTGTGACAGAGTTGGACTCATTTGTGGTTTCCCCACACATGGCTTTTCTGTCTCTTCTATTTGAACCTATAGTTAGTACTATACTTGATAGGTGTATATGTACAAGAGACTTAAATCTTTGGTCCATCCATGTGCCACTGGGCCCTGACTCTCAGCAGAGTTGCAACACTTACTCTCCAGTTCACTGGACTCACCCAAGACAACTAACAAGGTGATGATGATGGACAACACCCATCCCAAGGAACAGAGAGAGTCTGCAACTGAAAGCAACATAGTCCCATCCATCTACCCCATGGGATCTAAGCCCCTTCTCAGTTAGAAGCAGAGTTGGCATCACTGTCCCAAAATCCTCCAGATTGGGGAATGAACAATGGACTAAAGTAGACATACTATTATTCTACTATAGACTTAATGTTATTCTAGCAATAGAAGAACTTTTATGATTGATATGGAGGCAGTGGCCACCAGAGGTTCTGAGGGAAGAGAGAGGGAAAATTAGGTGTAATATGGGGGCATTTTGGGGACATTAGAATTGTTCTGCATGATGTTGTAATGATGAATATAGGCCATTATATATTTTGTCATAACTTACAAAATTGTGCAGAACAGAGTGTAAACTACAATGTAAACTATAATCTATGGTTAGTGGCAATGCTTCAATATGTGCTCATTAATTTAACAAATGTATCACACTAATGAAGGATGCTGCTAATGTGGGGAAGTGTGGGAGGGGGAGGGAGTGGGGCATATGGGAATCCCCTATATTTTTTATGTAACATTTATGTAATCTAAAGTTTCTTTAAAATTAAGTAAATATATAAAAATTTTTAAAAAGAATTATATACCATGATCAAGTGAATTTTATCCCAGGTATGCATGGATGGCTCAACACAAGATATTCAATTAATGTAATATACCACATTAGCAAACTCAAGGGAGAAAACAACATGATCATCCGACTGACACAGAAAAGGCATTTGACAAAATCCAGTATGCTTTTGTTTTTTATTTTTAGGAGATAACAAGGACTGCACCCAGGACCTTGTACATGGGAAGCAGGCACTCAAACCACTGAGCTACACTGCTCTCTGGAAATTATTTTTTATTTTATTTTAATTTTTGGAGGTACCAGGACTGGGACTTGAACCTGGGACCTTGTACATGGGAAGCTGGCACTCAACCACTGAGCTACACCTGCTCCTCTGCCCCAGCATGCTTTTTAAAATAAAAACACTTAGAAAAATAGGAATAGAAGGGAACTTTCTCAACATGATAAAAAACATATATGAAAAATCCACAGCTAACATCATACTCAATGCTGAAAGGCTGAAAGTTTTCCCTCTAAGATCTGGAAAAAAGACAAGGATGCCCAATGTCACCAGTGTTATTCAACATTTTACTGGAAGTTCTAGCCAGAGTAGTTAGGCAAGAAAAAGAAATGAAAGTCATCCAAATTGGAAAGGAAGAAGTAAAACGTTCACTATTTATAGATAACATGCCCCTATTTATAGAAAGTCCCTAAAATTCTACAACAGAGCTACCAGAACTAATAAAGGAATTCAACAAAGTGTCATGGTACAAGTTCAACTTGCAGAAATCAGTACTGTTACTATACACTAGTAAAGAGCCATATGAGGAGGAAATCAAGAAAAAATTCCATTTACTACAGCAACTAAAAGAATCCAATATCTAGGAATTAATTTAACCAAAGATGTAAAGGACTTGTACACAGAAAACTACAAAACATCACTAAAAGCAATTGATTTACATATTCAATGCAATCCCAATCAAAATTACAACAGCTTATTCTGCAGAAATGGAAAAACCAATTATCAAATTCATTTGGAACGGTAAGGGGCCCCAAATAGCAAAAAACATCTTGAAAAAGAAGAACAAAGTTGGAGGACGCATACTTCCTGACTTTACAAATCTACAGTGGCTATAAAAGCATAAAATTGGCATAAGGACAGCTATATTGACTAATGGAATCCAACTGAGAGTTCAGAAACACACCCTCACATCTATGGCCAAATGATATTTGACAAAGCTGTCAAGTTCCCTCAAATGGTGCTGGGGGAAACTGGATATCCATATGCAAAAGAATGAGAAAAGACCCCTATTCTCACATCGTATACAAAAATTAGCTCAAAATGCATCAAAAAGCTATATATAAGAAATAAAACTATAAAACTCCCAGAAGAAAATGTAAGGAAGCATCTTCAGGATCCTGTTAGTTAATGGTTTCTTAGACGTTTACCTCAAGCACAAGCAATGGAAGAATAAATGGATAAATGGGACCTCCTCAAAATTAAAAACTCTTGGCCTCAAAGGACTTTGTCACAAAATTTAAAAGACAGCCTACTCACTGGGAGAAAATATTTGGAAACCACATATCTGATAAAGGTTTAATATCTAAAATATATTAATAAATCTTACAACTTAACAATGAAATGACAAATAACCCAATTTAAAAATGGGCTAAAGAATTGAACAGACACTTCCCCAAAGAGGATATACAAATGGCTAAAAAAGCACCTGAAAAGATGCTCAACATCACTGGCCATTAGGGAAATGCAAATCAAAATCACAAAGAGATATTTCACACCCACTTGAATGGCTACTAAAAAATAAAACAGAAAACTACAAGTGTTGGAGAGGATGTGGATAAATAGGAACACTTGTTGTGATGGTTAGGCTAACCTGTCAACTTGACCAGGTAATGGTGCCTAGTAGTTTGATCAAGCAAGCACTGGGCTAATTGTAATGTGAGGACATTTTATGGACTTACTCATCAGTGAGTTGATTGCATCTATGGCTGATTACATCTACAATCAACTGAGGAGATTGCCTTCAGCAACAAGTGACATTTCATCCAATCAGATGAAGGCCTTAAAAGGAGAAATGATTTCAGCATTCAAAGACAGACTTCCCATCTGTACTTCAGACAGCTGGTGTCTCCTGGGGAATGCAAGGACCTTCATCAGAGTCCCTGGCTTGCAGCCTGTGCTTAAGAATTTGGACTCGTGCATCCCCACGGTTGCATGTGACAATTTTATAAAATCTCATACTATTTACAGATATCTCCTGTTGATTCTGTTTCCCTAGAGAATCCTGACTATATACACTCATTCATTGCTGGTAGGAATTTAAATGGTGCAGCCACTGTAGAAGAGGGTTTGGTTGTTCCTTTGAAAGCTAAGTTTAGAATAATCAGATAACCTAACAATCCACTGTTAGGTATATACCCAGAAGAATTGAAATTAGGGTCTCGAATAGATATTTCCACACCAATGTTCATAGCAGCATTATTCACAATTTTCAAAAGACAGAAGCAACCCGAGTGTACATCAGTCGATGAATGGATAAACAAAATGTGGTATAGACATAGAATGGAATATTACTAAGCTGTAAAATGGAATGAAGTCCTGATGCATGCACCAACATGGATGAATCTTGAGGACATTATGTTGAGTGAAATAAGCCAGACACAAAAGACGAGTATTGTATGATCTCACTGATATGAACTTACTATAATAAATGAATTCACAGATTTAGAATCTAGATTATAGTTTACCAAGGGATAGACAGTGTAGAGAATGGGGAGTTGATGCTTACTTTGTATAGAATTTCTATTTAGGCTTATGGTAATGGTTTGGAAATGGATGGTGTTGATTTAGAGTGTAATGCCCAGCACTGAATTATATAGGTGAATGTGGTTAAAAGGGGAAACTTCAGGTTGTATATGTTACTGGAGTCAAAATTAAAAGATAAGACATAGCAGTGTATAACAGAGTTACAGACAATGGACCTTATTAATGGCAATGGACTATAGTTAAAAGTACAAGTATAAGAATGCTCTTTCATGGGTTATCATAAATGTATGACACTAATACAATGTGTTAATAGTAGGGTGGTACATGGGAAAAATACACCTAATGTAAACTATGGACGATAGTATTATTTTAGTAACCTTTCATCAATCATAACAAAGGTAACTACTGTTAAAAATAATACAATTATAAAAAAGTGCTATCATCTATAGTAACAAATGTTCTACACCAAAGCAAGTTGCTGTTGGTTTGGGGGAGGGAGGAATCATGTATTTTATGTATGATTGTTCTGTAAACCCACAACTTCTCTAATAAAACAATGATACTTTACAGGTCAAGAATATATATTTAGTGCCAAATGGTTCCATGGGCCAGCAGTATACGATCTCTGGTGCTCAGTTCCATTTCTTAGCACCAATATAAAATAAGGAGAGTCCCTCTGTAAAAACAATAAATTATCAGTAAGTATGAGTATCTACCCTATGTCAGATATCAAGCTAGAAACTCAAGTTACATTTAGACATTGCATGAACCTTTGGGAAGTGCACAGTTTTAACATGGAAGACAGTACACATTGGTAAATGAGATGGTGTGAGTTCTACGAGGCAGTGACTTTGCCTAGCCTGGCATCCCCACCATGAGAATACGTCTGCCACATGGCAGGTGCTGAAAAATATTTGGTGAATTAATGAGTGAATATAAAACATGAGGTTCAGGGATCCGAGAGGAGGAAGCGCTTCTTCAGGAGAATGGGTATGTGGACTTAGAGTCAAACTAGGACAGACTTCTCAAAAGAGGAGGCTTCGTGAATTTGCAAAGAATGGCAAAAATCTGGTATTAAAGGAAGGCATATGTTCAGGCACAGAATACAAGGGAATGATGTAAGTATGCTGATTCAGTGTGGAATTGAAACTACAAAGCCAAATGAATAATCTATGAGGTTTTTAATTCCTAGTGCTTTACAGAACGACCGTTCTCTGTGTTGCTTGTATAATCTTCTAAGAAATGAAATTTATGGGGAAATGGCACACTACAACCAATTTAGAAATCGATCAACAAAAAGAGTCTGAAGAAAAACGCAGAATATAATGAGCAGAACTAGGGAAGTGAGTAACATTCTAGATGGGCTACCTATTAAAAAAAATCTCTAAATTCCTTTCACTAAATATTTATTGAATGCTTTTATTTTGAATTCATTCCATTATATATTTATCTAGTGCTTACTAATGGACTTTATAAGGCACTTGTGGTACAACAATAAGCAAAACCAACATGATCTCTGCTCTTCACAGGGTTCCTAGTTTATTGGGATAATAATGGTCTGTTCAATCTGCAATCTGATACAGTGTGATCCAAGCAATGATAATGTAAAATCTGTCTTAGTTGGTATTGACTGAGCACTAGTTCATGTCAAACACTTTATCTAAATTACCTGAACTTATTCTTAAAACCCCCTTTCTAGCCTCACATTGTAGATGCTGAAACTAAACCTTGAAAGGTCAAATAAATCGTCTAAATCTGGAATTCTCAAATTGTGAGCAGCATCCCCACTGTCACCTGGAAACTTAATAGAAATGCCAATTTTCAGGACCCATCCTAGACCTCCTGAATCAGACACTCTGAACGTGGGGCCCAGCGACCTGTGGTTCAACAAGACACCCCCCCCACGCGATCCTGATACATGCCAAAGTTTGAGAACCACTGGTCTAGAGTCCTGTACTTGGTAAGTGAAAGAGTCATCTGGACCCAAGACTTTCTGATGTTCAACCATTTTCTATTAGAATGCATAGGAAAAAGGCTTATTCCTGTCTGGAGCTGGAGATGCTGTGGGCAGCTAGGGATGGTTTCCCAGAAGTAACATCTTACCAAAGTTTGAACCTGGTGGACAAGAAGCCAGCCAAGCAAAAAGGGATTGGAGGGGGAGGGAAAAGCAAAGCATTCCATGTTGAAGGACCATTTCTGGGATGCAAAGAAACTCATTTTGGCTGGAACTCAGTGTGAGGAGAGGAGTGACAGGACATTTCCTGGAAGTATAAATCAGATCTTGAAGGACATTGAATAAAGTCAGGTTTTTATCCTAATAAGGTCAAATTATCCTTCTAAGTTTAATTAGAAGCACTGAAGGTTCTGAGACCGTCATAGAAGAAACACAAAGACATAAAGGTAACAGTTCAAATGGCCATGAAGTTAAGGGATGGCGGCACAGGAAATGGGAGAAAGTTGGCCTCTGTGTTTCATTCACTCCACAGATATTTGAGTTCCAGACACATATATGATACTGTATAGTATACAAATAAGATTAAGAAATGTGTTCTCTACCCGAAGAGCTGTCTATGATGATGAAAAGGATGCAATTAGCAAAAACAGTGAACAAAATGAACTAAAAGCAACAAATGAAGAGCAAGCAAAGGACTGAGAGGGCAAAGGAAGAAGCTCTGAATTTCAGATCTGGGGAATCAGGGAAAATCATCCAAAAGGAGCACAGTTATTGAAGGACGGGTGGGATTTAAACAGGGAGGAAATTGAGTGAACAGCTGGAGTGAAGGCATGGAGGGATCAGTGTGCCTCAAGGGTGCCTCAGAGGTTCACTGACTTCTGAAAAGAAGTAAGGGAAGTCGGATCACCACAGAGATGGAACAGAAGATGCTGGAAAGATAGAGGTCAGCTTGTGGAGCTGAGAATGTAGACATTATCCTGTGGGTAATGTTAAAATGAGCCCTCTAAATTAATATAGAAGAAATGCTGAAATGAGACCATTCATTCCTAAGAGGCATTTTCAACTTTACTTTTATTTAAATATCACTCAAGCAGAGTGTCAAACAGATAAAGCTCTAGGAAAAGGTTTCCCGTTGTGCAAAGATATGTTGCCTTCAATGTGTCCCCATGACTGCAGATAACTTTTAAGTATCACATTTAAATTTTCAGTAAATATTTAAGCATCATTTCATATTCCAGTAAAATTCTATTAACTTCCTGACTCCTAGGAAACAAAGATGAGGAGAGACTCATGTGGATAGAGAAAGTTAGAGAAATAATATAAATCCAAATAGTCCGTTTTGTTTGTAAGGATAAAATTGTGTCACGTTCATCCTACCCTACCTTCATCCCCCTAAAAAAGGAGTGCTACAGAGAGAGAAGTTTGGAAGCTTAGAAACAAACCTTAGATTTTCATCTTTGTTTGCAAAGTAGGCACTTGAGAAGGTTCTCTAGATAAATATGCCGAAAACATTTCTGGTCCACTTCTTTATTCTTTGCATTTCCAACCTCTGATTGGCCAAAAGAGGCTGCTTTTTATCCACGTGAAAGCCCGGAATTAGCCAGTTTTGCCAATAGTTATGTTTGCACAGCAATTATATAAAATGGATTGTTCGTGTTCTCAACATGTTTTGAAACTGTCTTTTTTCCTAAATTGAAATTTGCTCCACTTCTTAATGTGTAGCATTTTTATTTTTTTATCAACTAAACAACAGAAAATAATTTTTCTGAAACACTACTGGAAGATACATTATGTATTTAAAATCCAGGGTTATTCCATTACACATTTTGTGAAAACCTATAAAATTGTGCGGCGCAAAGTGTAAAACATAATGTAATCTGTATGTTTCAATATGTGCTCATCAATTGTAACAAATGTACCATGCTAATGAAAGATGCTGTCCATGGGGGAAAGTATGGGAGAGGGAGGGGGTGGGCCATATGGGAATCCCCCATATTTTCCATGTAACCTTTATGTAATCTAAAGCTCCTTTAAGAATAAAGAAAAAATATAGAAAAAAATTTTTTAGCCTGGACTTTTGAAAAAATTAAAAGAAAAATCCTTCTGTATGGTGATTAAATCAAGAAAGAAACTATAATTATATTACTCTCTACATTTATCGAGCACAAAATATGTGCCATGCACTTTTTCCAAACACTTTATATGTATCGGCTCACTTAATTTTCATGATAGTCTTACCAGGTGGATACCATTATCTGAAGCATACAAAAGTAATTCACTCAGTTAGGAATTGGTAGAACTAGGATTCAAACCCAAATCATCCAGCCTGAGACCTTTCACTCTTAACAATGACACTATACAGTTATTCCAAAGAAAGGAAAGTGCAGTCTAGAAAACAAGGTTATTTCTCAGCATAGCTTTAGCTAGAGCTGCACTATTTTACATGGATTATGCACGTGCAGTGTGTCTTTGTATTCTCAACACAGAGGCCAGCAGTAGACAGATACATTCTCACTGGTCTCACAATCAGCCTATAAATAATTGTGGGAGACACTGGGATGCTGAGTGTAAGCTGGAGAGAAACTGAAAGAGGCAGGAAGTCTGGCTCCAACCTTTCTTAGATAGAAACAGGAGGCGCTCTTGTCCCTAAAAGTTTTCCTCCTTCTCTACATCTCTGACATTGGAGATGGGGCAGGTGAAGACTCCCGGAGAGCCAGCTTCTTCCCTTTCTCCCCTAAAAGCATAAGACAGGATCCCAAGCTTTATGGAAAGGCATGATCTAGGGGTAGGATGGAGATGTGGTGAAGAAAAGGCAGATGCCAGGGTGATTGCTTAATACTCCAATCAGATCATGCCATTGGTCTGCAAAATCTTCCAGTGGTTTCCCATTTCACTCAAAGTCAAAGCCATGCTTTGCTAAGACATATGTGCTTTGGCTGCACACTAGATCTATCCTGTTAATGCATTAAAAATACTTAATCAGGTCTCAGCCCAGACAAATTAAAATAGATTCTGGGGTTGGGTCCAGGCATTTTTCTGAAGCTCCCAGGGAGAGTCTGTGTAGCTGGCTCTGTAAACCAATACCTGGCTGTATCTGGGCATCCTACCCCTACCCCTAACAAGCTCTCCAACCTCATCTCCCACAGCATTCCTCTCCTGCCTTTGGGCTGACATTTTATTCTGCCTCTAACCCTCTTCTCACAGTCACTTTCATGACCCCCTGCACGGTTCCTTCAGGTTCCCTAAACAGGGACATTCCCCGACCACTTCTCATAAAATAACAAATACTCTCTTTTGCTCCATACACTCCTTGTCTTCCTTACTCCATTTTATTTTTCTTCATTGTTCCTTTCCCTATCTGAACTGTTGTGTGTTATGTTTGTTTAATGTCTGTCTTATCATTCTAGAATGTGAGCTTCACGAGAGCAGGCTCTATAAGTTTCTGTTATGACCCCAGCTCTTAGAAAAAACTACATGGCACAAAGTAGTTATTTAGTCAATATTTGTTGATGGAGGAAATAGCTACTTCAGCCCCTGTGTTATTTCTTATACAGATTTGCTTTGGAAACATCTTAATACAAGAAGTTTATAGAAGATTAAAATTATCAATCAATCAATGACCTATTTTAAGGGGTCCATTTTAAAAGTTCCACTTAAAGGTGGAGAAATAAAAATGTCTCAAATTTTTCAAAAGAAAGATTAAAGAGCAAAAATGTTTGAAATGAAAAGTATTTAGAATGGGACACATTAGATGTCTCCATTCTATTCCAATACTCTTCTTGATTTTTACCAATCCATTTTCACCGGTGTCAGGAATTACGATTCTGGATCTCAGAATCATTTCTCTTCTATCACTGGTCCCAGCGGCCTCTGTTTCCAGGTCTTTTTCTACAATGCTCTCTTCTGTACCCCTAAGGCATGCAAGGGCTGCCTGGGCAGGAGTCAAGTCAATGATTCTCTGACTCTTTTACTTTTCCTACCCTTGAGGAAATATCCCTGTGACAATTCTGATGCAGACTAAATTACTTCCCATGCAATATGATTTGACAAAGATTTACAAAAGATAATCTGGAAATCATGGGCATAAAGAAACCTAACATTTCAACCCCAACCAGTATATCTATAAGACTCAAGACTTTCATTAGTGATTAACTCTTGTCATAGTAAACTATTTAGAGAAATGGCTGTATTTTCCCCCTCCCGTTGGTAGATCTGTCTGCAATGGGCCTCATCAAGAGGCAAAGTCTATTTCTTTTCCTCTTCAACTGGGTTGGCCTGGTGACTTGTTTTGAACAGTAAAATTTGGTGGGAATAAAATATGGTAGGAGAGATAGAAGGTGTGCTAGTTCTGAGCCTACCTCAAAAGACTGCACATTTCTGCTTACTCTCTCTTGGAAACCTGTTGCCTCACGTGAACACGTCTGATAGCCTTCTGAATAAAAACAGTCATATGGCCTGGGTGCTATCATTGCCTCAGTCAATAGCCAGCCAGCCCTCAGAAGCTGGCTGTCAAATGACTACAAATACATGCACGAACCCAACTGAGACTGGAAAAACTCAAATAGCTGATCCACAGAATAAGGAACTAAATAATTGCTTGTTGTTTTAAGCCACTAAATTTGGGGATGGTTTAATACACAGCAAAAGCTAGCCTATGTTTTCCAAGCACTTTTCACCATTGGGATTAAAAAAGACATTATGATAATGAAACAAAACTGAATTCAGTTGATGTTTAGAAGAAAATTCCCTTATTCAAATTCCAGAAAAGCAAAAGAATGAGATGTAAAAGGCCAGGACAAAAGAATTGAAGGGAATTATAAAACAGGAAGAATTAAAGCTCAATATATGTTCATTGTTTTTTTTCCCTCTACCTTTGCCAATATTTTGATTCCAGAAGTTAATTTTTAATGAAGCTGAGCTTTAAATAAATTATTTTAAAACTCACCTTCCAGTTCTAAATTGCAGATGATTCATTTATTTAAAGCAGGTGTTCAATTAGCACCAAAGGTGTGATATGAGTTAAAAGTTAATAAAGTTCAACCTAGCATTCAGTAGGGTCTGGCTCAGCACATTTTGGAAGAACATCTTCTCTCTGAATGTAGCTTTTATTCTTTGTCTTCAGGGAGAAATGATGGACACATCTTCACAGTGCTCCCTTGGATCTAAGTCTCTATATCTGTCAAAGCTACCCTTAGTTTTGGCAAATTTTGTTTTTCTTTCCTATCTATGGTTTCTGTAGGCAGAAATATAACTTGAAGAAATATAACTTGAATTTCCACCAGACTCCTTACTAAGTCAATTTACAGAGTTGGAACCTATAAAGACGAATGAAGGGAAGCTGTGCCCAGAAAATTCTCAATTGTAATTTAAGGATTCGATTTCCTGAACTTCTCTTGATTGCTAGAGAAGGCAGCCAACATTTAGAAAAGAATGGAATTGAGAGGGGAGGAAAAGAAAGTCATCATTAACTCATGGACTCCAAGAAACAGCCTTGCAAGATATAAGAAAAGAGCTTGGTCAACAATTTAAATCTGGGATTTGTTCCCAGAATATAATAATAATTAAAATGGTTATAGATTTTTCATTCTTGGGAAACATCATGATACCCTTCTGGGAATCATCAGTGATGTCCATGTCACAGAGGTAGAGGGCTGTACGTATTATAAAGAATTGTGTAAATCAAACCTCTTCTGCCAGAAAATGATCTTCTCCTTCCCTCACTCCCTCCCATAAGCCCATACGTCATTTCTAACATCTGAGTTATGAGACTGCCAAACTTGCTTTTTGTCTCTAGTGAATGCTTAAATAAACACTTTAAAAACTGGAAAAAAATTAATGTAATGTGCTAAAAACCTCAATCTAATGCCAAATTGAATTATCTGGAATAATGTGCTTTATTTTAAAATTTTTAATTTGAAGAATCCAATGAAATTTCCTTTTCTTTGTTCCTCCATCCTTTTCTCTTTATGCTGAAATAGACACCTACAGCACAAGTTAGACTGACTATGGATTTATGTGAATTCTTTATTGGTAAGGAATATTAAGGAGTGAAACGTGTGGAGCATGCTATCAAACCAGGCCACAAAGGAAGAAAAAA
This sequence comes from Tolypeutes matacus, assembly GCA_026826555.1. Classification (NCBI taxonomy): domain Eukaryota; kingdom Metazoa; phylum Chordata; class Mammalia; order Cingulata; family Chlamyphoridae; genus Tolypeutes; species Tolypeutes matacus. The sequence continues at coordinate 4,408,075 of JAKSZT010053888.1, read as the reverse complement.
TTCTAAAAACTTCTGTGCTGGAATCAAGGTTATCTTATCTCCTTAGGGCTAAATGGTTTTAGAGTTGTATAGCGTCTTTCCTTTCTCAAAGTCACCTTGGTGCCAATAATTACTTTAGAATACTTCTGATCTTTTTTTAGCAAATTCCTTGCAAAGAGTGCTTAATGGTCTTTAGATTGGAACCCACTCTTCATAACTAGCACAGTAGCATTTAGATAAGCCAAAAAGTTGAAAAGTAAAATACTGAATTTAACTCCAGAAAACTTAAGAAGTCTTAAGGGCTACGGGGTATCGGAGAGAAGAAAAGTAATGGAGGTTTCTCTTGTTAATGGGATGTGATTGCTACAGAACCAGGGGAAGCGGAATTGGGAGGAAACAGGAAATGTTTCTGTAGTAGTTCGGGCTTTAAATCTTTGTGAAAATAGGGAAGCATATATGGCTCAAGCTACTGGGCTGCTGCCTACCACATGGGAGGTCTGTGGTTCGGTTCCCAGTGCCTCCTAAAGAGCTGGCGTGACAGGCAGGTGCGGCAAGCTGACATAAGATGACTCAAAAAGAGAAACAAGAAGAAAAACATAATGAGACACAACAAAGCACAGAGCAGAGGTTCCTGGTACCTCCTAAAAAGGACGAGCAGGACGGCAAGCTGGCATGACAGGCAGGCGCAGAGAGCTGACGCGACAAGATGATGCAAGAGATACAAGAGGAAAAGCATAATGAGAGACATGACAAAGCAGGGAATGTAGGTGGCTTAAGCAATTAGGTGCCTCCCTCCCACATCGGAGGTCCCAGGTTTGGTTCCCCGCGCCTCCTAAAGAACAAAGAAGATAACAGACACAGCAAGTGCAAACAACGAGGGGGTGGAGAGAGGTAAATAAATAAAAAAAAATAAAATAAAAAAAAATCTTTGTGAAAATATTTCCTTTAAATGTCAGGTTTGGACCCAAAAATTGACTCCTTTTCATTGTGTGGTTCATACCACATGATCAAAATATCTTCTGGATCCTTAAAGAGGACTGATCTCTGTATTCTCCAAGCTATTCCAGGGATATCCAAGGGACCTAGGCTAATAGGGAGGTAGGTTCTGATACAAGTTACCCTTACATCATTATAGAAACCCTCTTTTAGAGCAAGGTATAGGCTGATAAAGGATCTGCCAGATTACCAAGAATAAACTGATGCCAAAATAAGATCAAATAAAAAAGCAATAATAGCATGATAATAAGTGTCCCTCTGATTTTCATTTACTGCACTTAGGTGGATACTCTACAGAGGCTTCAGAAAGCCCTAAATAGATTTAGGAGTAGAAACTTCCTTGGGTGTGATTTAAATCTGAGAACTTGGTTAAAGACTTCATAAATAATATTTTTAAAAATATTATTTTATGCTTCAGATTTTTGATCCACAGTAAAATGGATGCTACTAACCCATGAATGACATCAGCAGCGATTTCTAGTTCTTCCAATTTGTTCTTGTTATAATGGGTTCTAAGCACCATTGAATTTAGCAGTTAAAACACATTTAGAAAATTATGGCTGGGCAGTGAGAGCAGTTCCTTGTGGCTTTTCTCTATTATGAGGCAAAGATTAAAACTTCTAACAGCATTTATTAGATTGTGTCCCATCCAGCTTCCAATCCACTGAAATTAACCTTATTGTTGCACCAGATTCCAAAACTTATAAGAAAATATGCCTTAAGGGGTCATTAAAAGATGGCAAGAAGCCGGGGGTAGGTGAGTATTGCATAGATGTTTAAAAATTATTCTTTAGATAACTACACATTTTAAGATATTTCATAATAAAAGCTTAAAGGTAGTAATTCCCAAAACGCACTGAAAGTGCAGTAAAAGCAAATTTCTGGGGGTAAATCCTAAACTAGGTTAAAAAGTGATAGCCCACAAGTGTGCTTTGCAAATTTTGGAATTAATTGCCAAATTCAAAAATGTGTACTATTTACATTTTTTAAAACCCAGATTTCTAGTTTCTCTTAAAAAAATGGAAAACCTGGAAAAGTTGGATCCAATTATGGTAAGACAACCCTGGGCTGGAACTGAGTATTTGGGCATACACTCTCTGGTTTGCCTCGACACTCTACCCAGCCAGCCTCACTCATTCACATAACCTGCTGGCCCCTAGTGATACTGGAGTGTTCAACCTTTGCCCTAGACTGGTAAAGTCTCCTATATGCAAGGAGCCCAAGAAATCCAATCTTTCATTCAGTCCCTTTCAGGAATCTTTTCTACCCCACAGAGCCCCTGCCCAAGCTCTTCTGGTGACCTGCACCTTGCTTCTCTATGAGGTAGGCAATGCATCTCCTTTAGCGATGGCTCCAATGGGTACGAAGTTTTATTTTGTTCTCAAATCTACTTTAGGTTAAATATTCATACAGTGAATCAAAGAATACATCTACTGTATAAGTCTTCAAACAATGGAAGAGCGTGATCATAGCTCACGTATTTTCTTCTACAAGCTTTGTAAACTCCCTAGATCTTTCACACGTTCCTCATATGGCATTGTTTTATGTGTAAATAGTTATGTAAATAGTAAGTCTTTCTGTGTAATAGTTATGAATCTATCTCTCTCCTTTTGTATTTGTATGAACTAAAAAAATAAAATTAAACTAAAGGACTTCGTATTTGTTCACGTGAAATTTCATCCGGTTGATGTGAGTTCACCACTTTAGCGTGTGGACAGCATTCTGCTTCTTCATTCTGTCCTTGCCTGCATTTTTTCTTCATTGCTAACAAGGGGGATCTGCCAAGCTATGCTTTTTTTAGTAGGATATCAGAGGTATTTACTGTAACCATTACTGAAGTAACTTGAAAACAAATGGCTTAAGAAAGACTGAGTTAACTTCTTGTTATGAGCCTATGAAAAAATCATGACTAAAACACGGCAATCACAATCTTTGTAACCTCTATCCACATACCATGTAAGTAAAAAATCATGAAGAAAATATGATGACAGAAGATTTTCTCTCAAAATCTTAAACGGATTAAACAAAAATCTTGTTTCTGTGGTTTGATTAAATGATAAGCAACTACTTCTGGCAAACTGATCTTTTCTCATTTTTTAAAGATAAGGAAACTAGAAGCAGAAATAATAAATTTCACAGAAGTTTCACAGAGTATATATTAAAAGGCAATAAACTTAACCAAATCTTTTAAAATAATATTAAAAATCCACAGAGCATGAGTGTCTGTTTGTGTATGTGTGTTTTCATATACATATATGTAAAACGTGTCTGAGTGTGTCTATGTGTATGTGTGTGAATATGTGTGTGTAGGAGCATGTGTGTATATGTGCATCTGTGTATATGTACGTGTTTTGAGTTTGGAAGGAGTTTCAGAACATCCTGAAAATTGCTCAGTGAACTCTAAAACACACCAAGGACAACCACAAGCTCAGTAACCTCTATCCACATACTAAAGCAAGTACTTATGAAATCTATTAGACACCAGAATATATGCCCACTGAAGACTGTTATAATGTTTTTTTTTTTTTTTTTTTTCAGGAGGTAACAGGGATTGAACCCAGGACTTCACACCCGGAGCAGGCGTTCAACCACTGAGCTACATCTGCTCCCCAATGAGAGCTGTTTTTTTCGTTTGTTTGTTTTGTTTGTTTTTTTGTTTTTAGGAGGTACCAGGGATCAAATCCAGGACCTCATATATGGGAAGCAGGTGTTCAACCACTTGAGTTACACGTACTCCCCTGTAATTTTCATTTTTATTAAGAGGCATCTTGATATCCTTTGGAAGTGTATTCTACTTGATCAAATCAACCAGCTCCTTTCCAAGTTATTTTGGAATAAATGGACAATAACTAACTTTCTGAATATTTAATTTGAATAAAAAACTAGCACTTTATTCTCGACTAAATAAACTTACTTTGTCCCTTGATATAATGCTAAAGAATACACCACACACACACACACATATTATTAAACCATGAGAACAACTTAACAGCTACTCACATAGTAGTGACTTAATAAATAATACATACATATCTGGAGAATGCATGAATAAACAAGAGCATGAGGTACCACTGGAATAGAAATAAAATATTCCATATATTAAGGAAGATATGGGAAGCAATAACAAATGAACCAGATCAATTTCCTAAATATTATTTTTAAAGAAAATTTACCTTGCTTACATTGTTATTCAAATCAACAGAATTCTGTATTACTATGGGATCAGACTACCAATTTCTTCCATTTTCATATTAAAATGAATTTGGAGGCAAAGATAAAAATGTAGCTGCAGTAACATTTGAAACTAATGATAACAGACAAATACTTGGTAAGATTTTCCTTTACCAATAGCATAAGTGGAATTCTACCATAGTGGAATCTGACTAAGAAGTATCATCTATCTAATATGTAGCTTTTATCTTCTGAAAAAGAGATGCAGACCAATCAAAACTTGGCATCTGGGTTTCTTAAGAGGTTACACATAAATTTACCATGTCACCCAGTAATTCCACTCCTAGGTATACACCCAAAAGAAATGAAAAAATATATCTACATAAGGATTTGCATAAGAATGCTCTTAGCATCATTATCCATTTTAGCCATAACTTGGAAACAATCCAAATGTCCATCTTTTGGTGCACTATTTGGTGTCATACAATAGAATATTATTCAGCAATAAAAAGGAGTAAACTATTGATTCATGGAACAACACAGATGAACCTCAAAAACATTATGCTTAGGGGGAAAAAGCCAGGCATAAGAGTCCACATATTATTTGACTCTTTTTATAAGAAATGTCAAAAAAAAGGCAAATCTATAGATGCAAAAGGTAGACTAGTAGAAGGGATCTTATTAATGTGATGAAAATATTCTAAAACTAATTTATGGTTATGGTTGCCCAACTTGGTAAATTGACTAAAATATCACTGAACTGTACAGTTGAAATGAGTTACTCATATGATATGCAAAACATGTCTGAATAAATTTATAAAAAAACAAACAAGGAGGCAACCATATCTCCGCACCCTGACCCTGCTTTCCCCAATACATACATAAATACTGCAGCAGACACTGCATTACCAAGTATCTGGAGAGGTAACTCAGCAAATTTGCAATAAGCAGCTCTCTGGTTATTACAATTCCAATACAAGTAGGAACCAAGCAGGCAAGGAGCTTGACGATAAATTGTGCAATAAATCATGATAGATTCTTTCCTTGTCAAGAGCTTCACAGGTTTAGAAGCATAGGCAGAAAAGTCTAGTGAGCACCTATGCTGAGGTTTATTGTTTTTAATATACCAAAGGTAGGCAAAGAACAACTGTAAGCTGCTGCACGTTTTGCTAAGATGCAAATTTTCCCCACAGTCAGTGACCCTGAATGTCATAATAAACCCTTCTACTTCAGGCAAATCGGCCAGAGCTAGATATCTACCTGCCTTCAGAAACTGGGTTGGAGTTGTGCATATCAATTTGCTCTGTAGCTTTGGATCTGAGAAGGGCTAAAAATAGCAATAAGTGGGCAGTGAGAGGGACCAAGATAAAAGCTATACAGTGAGAGTCTTGAGCCAACATTGAATCTGTGAAGAATGTTTGAGGTTCAATGAAGATATATTTTAAAAAGAAAGAAAAAGAGAAAAAGAAAGAAAAGTGCATTGGGGTAAAGCAATTTAATGAGGAAAAAGTCTTTTCAACAAATGGTGCTGGGACAAGTAGACATCCATATGCAATAAATGAATTTAGACTACTACCTCACACCATACCCCAAATCAAATGTTTACTCAAAATGAATAATAGACTTGAATGTAAGAGCTAAAACTACACAACTCTAATAGGTAAACATTACAGTAAATATTCTTGATCTTGGGTTAGGCAAAGATTTCTTACATATGACATCAAAATCATGTGATAAAAGAAAAAAATTATAAATAGGACTTCAGAGACTTAAAAAAAAAACTTTTGCCATTCAAAAGGTATTAAGAGGGAAGCGGATGTAGCTCAAGCGATTGGGCTCCCGTCTACCATATGCAAGGCCCTGGGTTCGTTTCCCGGGGCCTCCTGGTGAAAGCGAGCTGGCCTGCGCAGAGAGCTGGAGCAACAAAAAGAGACAAAGAGAAGAGACAATGAGAGACACAACAAAACCAGGGAGATGAGGTGGCTCAAGCGATAGAGTGCCTCTCTCCCACTCCGGAGGTCCCAGGATTGGTTCCCGGTGACTCCTAAAGAGAAGAAGAGAAGGGAAGACAAGCAGACACAGAGAGCACACAGAAAATGGACTCAGAGAACAAGATAGCAAGTGCAAAAACAACAACGTAGGGGGGCAATAAATAAAATAAAAAATAAAAAAAATCTTAATTTTTTTTAAAGATATTAAGAAAGTGAAAGACAAGGCACAGAAGAAAATATTTGCAAATCATTTATCTGACAAAGAACTTTTATCCTGAATATATAAAGAGCTTAAATTAGAACTCAGTAAGTAGGCAAATAAAAAAAATTAAAAATGGGAAAAATTTGAGTAGATATTTCACAAAAGAAGATATGTGCATGGACAATAAGGACATGAAAATTTGCTCAACATAATTAGAGAAATACAAATTAAAACCACACTGCAATACCATTTTACACCCAATAGAATAGCTATATAATTAAAAAAAAATAGAATAGGTGTTGGCAAGGATGTGGAGAAATTGGAATCCACATACATTGCTGTTAGGAATGTAAAATGGTACAGCCACTGTGGAAAACAGTTTGGCAGTTCCTTTTAACAAATAAGTTCACCATATGACCCAGAAATTCCACTCTTAGGTGCCTATCCAAGAGAAATAAAAATGTGTATGTGAATGTCCATAGCAGTGTTGTTCATAACATGCAAAAAGTGGAAACAACCCAGGTTCCATCAACTGATGACTTGGAAAGCAAAAGGTGATATAACCATAAAAAGGAGAATAACCTGACAATAAAAAGGAGTGAAGTCCTAAATACATGCTAATACAGAGAGGAACCTCAAAAACATTAGGGTATGTGAAAGAAGCCAGATATGCAAAAGATCATATTTGTATGACTACAATGAAATGTCCAGAAAAGAGTTAAGGATTCAGAAAAGAGAAGAGTGGTTGACTGGGACTATGGGTAAGGATGGAAGGTGACTACAAATGGGCCTTAGGGATATTTTGGGGTAACAGAAATGCTCTCAAATTGGATTGTGATGATGGTTGCACCATTTGGTACATTTAGCAAAAATCATTCAAATGTGTATTTAAAACAAGTGAATTTATGTTATGTAAATTATACATCAATAAAGCTGTTAAGATAAAATGAACTCTGTTAATAAAATATTATCCAGCTAAAAAGAAAGGAAATAACAAAAATATATCTCTGAAAAATATTTACTGTGAAAAACAGAAGACAGCTTTAAGATTGTATTCTTAGTAAGATAAAAAACAAATGTGGTCTCTATGAACTGACAACAGAAGATCATAAGAAGAGATTAAACTCTAATAAATAGGGAGCTGTCCGGAATAAGAAAGAACAAAAAAAAACCACTGAATATTCAATGCAAGAACTAAAATTTGTACTGGAGTCATTAAATAGCAGAACTGACATGGCAAAAATCAACAATGATATTGAGTGCCAACTTGAGAAAATGTCTAAGACATAGTGGAAAAGGAAAAAAAAAATGAAGATGAAAAGAATAGAAGACAATATAGAATAAGCACAAAATGCAGCCCTTAATCATAAGAAAAAGTATAACACGTGATTATCAAGCCAATTATAGAAGAAAACTTTTTTAAGCTAATAAATACATGAACGTTAATTTCAGATTAAAGAGTTCACATGTTCTGGACATATTAATAAACAAAGACCATTATGCTAGATATGTCCTGCAAATATTTTCAACTGGTTATTTTCCCTTAGCTTCCGGGATCCATTCTTGCCCCTTCTCTGCCCTGTCTGAGCTCCAGGAGGCTGGCCTCTGCATATACTTTATTCAGGCTCCCTTATCAGTCGACTTCTAGTTGGGTTCGACCAATAGAAGTCACCTGCAGGAAATGTGAGGGGCTGGAGGTGGGAAGATAGCTCAGGGTATTTCTCCCCACTCACATACTTTTTGACACCACATCCCCTCCGGACTGTAGCTCTACTGGGTGCACTCTGCTCCAAAGTCCCAGCTTTTACCAGCCCCAGATTTTGTCTTCCTTTGTAGAGGTGGTGATGGCTTCCAAGTGTTGTTAGTTGTTTCTGAATGCCTTGCTGGCTAATATGTTCCCTTAAGCCTGTCTACACCACTTTAAGTAATCCCTCTATGGCAGTCTCTTCTTTTGAACCATGTAGGGTAAATTCTGTTTCCTACTGGTGGATTCTTACTGATGTAAAAGTTAAAGAAAAATACCCCATAAACACAAAGAGAGACGATAATTTGACCTAGAAAGGGATCAAAGTCAGACTGATCTCACACTTCTCCAATAAAAAAACAAACGCCAGAAACTAATGGAGCAGAATATATAACATGAGAGGGAAAGTATTTGACTAAATAATTCCATTCTGCCATTCATGGGAGAAGGCAAGCACATGCTATTTTCAAAAAGCAAAGACTCAGAAATTATATCAATTGCACACTTCTTGAAAAAAAGTCAAGAGAATGAGCTAATCAATTAAAAATTATTTAAAAGTAAAGTCTCAGAAAACCAGAAGTTGTGGTTTCAAATCATTGACAGTATTAAGATTGTTTGAACATATAGAATTGTTTATATGACTATAATAGTGCATATGAAAGCAAAAGATATTCTTCCGACTGAAACTATGTACTATAATAATGAATAATTTAATAGTAACTATCAGTCTAAAATCCCATATTAAATTAAGAAAGACTATGCAGTGGTGTTAGGGTTTGGATTAACTGAAAGAATTCTTAATTCCTTGTTTCATTCTTGACTTTGGTAATTGGGAAAATTAAGAATCATATATGCATTACAAAAAACAACAACAACGTTAAAGTTAACACTAGTAGAATTAAAAATAGGATAGCCACCTTCTGAAGCATTGCAGAACATAATCATTCAACATAAACTTAGCATAACTCTATGAAGAAATGAATCAAATAGATAGTTTATCCTTGAAAGACAATACTTTCCATATAATAGAGCCTCCTAAATGGACACAGATGGATGCAATTTGACAAGGCTCTATGAAAATCTTTTCTTCCATGAGCAAGGAGTAAGGACCACACATCAACATGTTAATTGCTCATTATGCACTTGAATACAATAATGAATTGACCTGTCTAATTATTTCTGCTATCATTCAAGGTTCTTGGCCAAGGTAATAATATGAATGCTTACTATTTGAAGGGAAGAAAAATAATGTAGTTAATTTTATTAACCAGTTAAGGCTATGATTAATAGGCTAGACAATTGGAAATAACTGAACTAGCCAGCAGATGAAGACAGACCATTTTGAATTTTTAATTTTAAGTGTTTCTGAGTTTAATCATGCTGAATATAAATGACCCAATTAAGTGAAACATATAAGTATAAAATGGAAAATGTCAGGAGAGAATCTAAATGGCATCTTCAAATGCCATTTACCATCTGGATTAAGATCAGTTTAACTGACCCTGAAATGCATTAATGGAATTAGAACAGAGACATCAAATAAGCGATTGTATTTCCATTAAAATGCATTTAAGTCTAAAGTTTTCAACTGAAAATACAACTGAATTTTCGATTTGGAAAATACTTCCCAATGTATAATAAAATTGCATGTTACATTTACTCAAAAGCAACACAAATATTGGAAAACAAAGGAACCGAATAATTTGCAATTTAAGGAGCTAACAATGAGCTCCTTTGACAGCAGTCTTATCTTCTCAAAAACCTTTTCCCTTGTTCAATAATTTATTGATAGTTTTTGTATGGATAATAGTATGTTTGTGTGAATTTAAAATATATATGCTCTTAAACTCAGAAAGCATAGGATTTATTTAACTGCAGAGTCTATAAAAGCTTCAAGGAACTCTTTTGAATACTTCTGATCCAAGAGCAGCCTTCCTTTCTCTGCCACGGTGTTTCTCTTCAGGAAGAATATTCACAGAGCAACAAGGGAGGAGAGAGACCTTTAACCAGACAAATCGGCACATTCAGCCCTGTTGATCAATGCAGAGGCAGGCAGTGCGGTGGAGTTTCTGCACATCCCCTCCAGACATTTGCAAATTCGAGCAGATAGGTGGTAAAGCAATAAGAACTAAGAGTGTGCTTGGTGGAGGAGGGAATAGGACAAGCGGAAGGAGTCAGATGGCTTCATGACGGAGTGAGATGCGAAGGGGGGGCTTTACTCTGAAGCTCAGGAGTAACAGACATCCATGGGAAAACAGAAAGGAAAATTCAAAGAACTGTATAAGAGGATTGGAGCCCTAGATGGATCTAAATTTCAATCTCGTGGACTTCAAAAAGAATCTTTTCAGGAGTTAAGTTTTACTCTGCTCACCTAGGGCAACGTATTAATAATAATACCAACATCTGATGTCTATACACCACCTTACAGTTTATAAAGCACTTTAAAACATAGTATTATCTCATGCTACTCTTGTGAGTAGACTGGATAGGGAAAATATTTTCCTCTAAGAGGTGATTAAATTGAGGCTCAACTATTAAATGACTTATCTGAAATAACACAGCTATTAAGTCTGTAAAAAAGGGAGACAGAATCAACAGTCCTGAAAATATTTTTTCTAGTTTTTACTCCAAAGATTTTCTTACTGTGAGATAAAATAGATTTTTGTATTTCTACCTTGTTAGTTTTCTCTCAATTCTTGTTCAGAGCAATCTCTAAATAAGCCCCAGGGGTGCAGAACTTGGAGATTCAGGGACTCCTGAGATCCCTAAAAAAGGCAGGTCATTTGTGAGTCAGGAAAAGCATGGAGGGGATGCCAGGAGGGGCAGCCTGAGTCCTTGTCATGAGGCCGAGCGGCTTTGGCTGGAGGAGCCAAGCAGACTGGGTGTGAACTGGCTGCTTATTTACTAGTAATATCAGTCCCTCTGGGTCTTGGAGTTTTCATCTACAAAATGGTACAGTGACTGGCACAAAATTAGCATGTGACACGGGTGGTTACTGGGCAACTGCAGACCTGGGATAATTTTCCATGTATCTTTAACCAAATTAATTGCAGATCTGACTATCGCCAACACTAAGTATTTACGGCAAATCCAACTGCATAATCTTTGGAATTGTCAGGGCGGTTGTCTCCTGTTCTTGACACCTGCTTCTCACAGGTTCTCAACAAAACATACAGAAGTTAAGCTGCAGAGCTGAGGTCCAGGATGTCAGAGTGTGGTCTTCGGGCTTCTGCCTTCTGTTGGTTTTCGTTTCCTAGCTAATATCAAATAGCATTCAATGGGTGGACTTAACAGCAGGACAGTATTGGCTCACGGTTTCAGAGGCTAGAAGGCTTGCATCCGCCCCCCCGCAGTCAGTCTCTTGCCTGCAGTCTTTAGGGTTCCTTGACTTTTTTTTGTCGCATGGCAATTCACATGGTGGCATCTTCTTCTCTTTCAGCTTCTTGCTTCTCCAGTGGCTTCTCTTTCCATGTCCTATTTCCTTTGCTTATGAGGATTCAGCCCTGGTAGATTAAGGCCCACCTTTAATCAGTTTGGGTACACTTTAACTCATAACACCTTTCAAGGCCCTATTTACAAATGAAATCACACCCACGGGACCAGGGTTGGACCTGAACATGGTTTTCTTTTTTTGGGGGGGTGGCATGATTTAATCCCCAATAGCCCCCTTCCCAAGAAGCCTATGAGATTTTGTTTCAGGAATGACTCGTTGCTTCTGGAGGATAACTGGAGCTTGAGAGCAGCAAGGTGTAGGATGGAAGTTTCCAGGAGGTAGCAAAGTCTCAGGTGACTTCTAATTACAGAAGTAGGATGTGGCAGGATTTACCCAGCTGCGCCCTTCATGTTTTGTTTGTACTGCCCTAAGCACCTTTAGAAAGAGACCGCGCTTTTAGTCACATCTTGTTCTTCCTCTTCTTTCCCTGCAAAGCAGGGTCTAAAATGCCTTATTTAATTACCATCCATCCACTCATTCAAAATTAGTTATATTTTATCAACTTTGTGCCAGGTTCTCTTTTGGTTGCTGCAGACACTATGATGAATAAGACAGACTCAGTCTTTACCCTCAGGGAGTTTACATTCTAGTGGGGGGAAAGATAGATACTAATTAAGCATGTAATAACAGTTTTTAAACTGTAACTGAAGAATATAGTCTATGCTGGGCACTTCACTGGAAGTAGGGGGAGTGCCATAGGAGCTAGGTATGGGCCTTGTCCTCATGGAGCTTACAGTCTAGTTGGTGTCATGAGGACTTCCTGAGATATTGTACATCAAAGTACTTGATACAGTTCTGCATCTATGCAGCTATCGTCAAAATACAACATGTACAAGTCTGTTTTTTCTATCCAACAAGAATTAATTTGAGGGCAGGGACTACCCACCCAGTGACATTATCTGTTACACCCTTATAAACACGACATAGATGTGCAATAAATGTTTGCTAAAAAGCGTTTGCTATATTAAAGGCAGATGAACATTAGAAGCCTTAAGCCTCAAGGAAAAGGCCGAGCTAGAGAGCAGAGGCTAGTTTCAGCCAAGGGTGCCATGGTAGAGGGCAGTGGTAGGACAATATGTCCCTAACAGCTGGCCTAGCACTGCAGAGCCTATGAGGTCACAGCTGCACACTCTGAGTTTCTAAGGTGGGGAACGGTGGTTCTTGGAAACAAAATATCAATTTCAAAAATCATCAGAGAAATCATAGGGAGATGAAAATAAATTAAATTTCAATAATAGCAAAATGTAAAAGTTTGGATGTTCAACTGATGACCAGCACTCGTGAACTCACGTGCCACATGCCTTGCAGTGAGAGCCTGGTGGCCTTCCAGGGTGGGAAGCTGGGGCAGACTTCACCCCTAGAAAACCGTATGGATAGAGAACCCACCTAGCAGAAATGAGAATAACATCGTTCAATACTTTGGTTTCTTTATTGAAAAAGATGGTAAAATCTTTGGCTCCCACATGGTCTCTGTGGCCTCCAATGATGAGCTAAGGCACATCAAAAGCATGGTCCAGATTCCTCAGAAGGCACCGCCTGTCCTCAGCCCCACACATCAAGTCTTCAGTTCCAATTTCTATTGCACTAAACCAGGCCCCAAATGCTATTTTAGGTCTCATATATTCTCTGTGGTTAAAAACCCTTCAGGAGAGCCATCAGTGACTGCAAATTCTGAGTTTAATGTAATGCTTTGTCAACTGTATCTTTATATCCTCTGTGGTCTTCATATAGCTAAACTATAAGCAGGTAATAAGTTACTATTCAATAATATCTGCTGATTACATAAATTTAATAGTAATAAAAAATAGTAAAGAAACTGAAAGGCTTATCTGACTCGGAGTAAAAACTTCAGGAAGAACAGAGGTGGGTAACAGCCAACAGTAAAAATGATGTTTTTATAGGAACCTTGAGAGGATTTAGTTTAACTGCTGAATTTTACAAATAAAGAAATTGAGGCCTATAAATTTCAAATTTCCAAGTTACTTGCTCAAGGTCACAGGGAATGATAGGTTTTTAGATACCATGGCACATGATCTTCTACTAAATCACACTCAAATTCACAGTTAATGAAAACATGTCTTAATTTTATCTTCTGCAAAAGCTTAATTCTCAAGTTATTGATTAAATAGATGAGAACTGACAATTGTTTAGAAGACTCATCCATCCATTGGTTGCCCTGTAAAGTCCAATTATAATTGTTAATATTTTGCTGTATTATAATAGATTTTCTTCATGATTGCTCTAGAGACCCATATGAAACTCTGTGTTATTTCCATAGCTGTCCACAATCGGGAAAGCGTTTCTTTGACTATCGCTGTTTCATAACAATGTACGTTTTCCTTCATCTTCCCAGCAGTGCTACATGACTCACTTTTTAAAACCCTTATTTCAATGCTTTTAAGGTTTTATTGTGAGCATTTCAAATCCCTTTTTAAGGTAGGTGGGATACAGAAGTGAGAGAAGTAAGCGACCCTATGTAGGAAACATATTTCCTTGGAGATATTTAAACACAAGTGAGCAGCTTATCCCTGAGGGACACATCCCTCAGAGTTCAGCCTAGAACCCTAGGACTATGTTATACTGGCCTCCATGCAGACGTAGCCCACAGGGGTACAGTTTGTCAGCAAATGCAGCAAACATTTCAACACACATTTATAAATAATTTCTATGAAGTGCATTACATGGCAAATCACAAAATTGGTAAGTAGATATTTTAAATGGGAACCGCAAATGTATTCAATAGGAGATGCTTGATCAGGCACACACATTTGTACAGTGCCTTAATAGTTTCAAGAATGTAAATCAAGTTTAAAATCCTCGTCAATAAAGGAACTGGGATCTGAGCAACTATGTAGGGTGTGTAATGCTAATGTGTATTTTTTATGTAAATGACCAGAAACCTGCAGTTTATAATAAAAGTTCAATATGTTTCAAAAAATAATCCAGTGACAGAGATTGCTGATCTGTGTATGACTGTGCTTCTTCTGGGGGCTTGGTATTTGGGTAAAAGAGTCACTGATCCAAGACTGAGTCTGGAATCACTTCAGAGTTCATGCAACTACATGTGTAATTTCATGAAAAAAAAAATGCAATAAAGTTTATAATTTTAAAATAAATATATCTTTAAAAATTCATTCATAACACATGCTACTTCCTGGAAGACAAACTTTCCTATGCTTACCTGACACAGTTTTCCTTATTTTTAATGTCTCTATATTCCTGCCCCACATTATTTGAGAAATTATTGTCCCTGAGAAGATAATTGATGTAGTTAAAAATATTTATGATGATTTCTTTAAAAATGCCAATAACTACTGTCCTATTTTCAAATTATAAATAAACTGCCAGAACGAGGGGAAAATATTCTAATGCTAAAGGAATTCGTCATTACTGTCTCTTGGGTTACTTTTTCACTGATTGATCACTCAGCATTTCTTTTTGCACTTTATAACTTAAATATATATGCCCTACCAAAATTCAGTGCAGTTATGATCAGTTTTGTATTTTACATGAGAAAATAAATAGGCAATTGGAAACACATAGGGCAAGCATTTGTCTATTAAAGTGTTATATGTAAAGAGAATATGTTCTCAATGTTCCTTTAAAAAAGGACACTGCTGTTGGAATTGATAGTACTAAGTATTTTTGTGTTCTAGAATGAAAGTACATTGTGATAGATAGGATATATTAACCAAATGCACAGAAATTAAAAATCCCCAAGTAGATGACGCTTTATTGCAATAGGTCAGTCAAGAGCCCTCTAGAGAAAACACTGGGGAATGTTTAAAAAATTTATTTTCTTTTAAGACTCTACTATTGTTGTATGAGACAACACAAAGAACAGAGATTCTAAAATGAGAGAAAAATCTGATGAACAGTTCTCCTAACCATTTCAGTTACTTTTTTTTCTCTTTCCATCTTTAGAGGTTTGCTGCTGCTGATTTGTGTGCTGAAATATCTGTCATCAATATCAACCAAGCACCTGACCTTAAAGGTAATACAAGCAGATCCCTCCCTCCTGAAGCAGAGGCTTTCAGAGCTTTGAAAATAAAGGTCCCTCCTACAGTAGCAAAGCTTCATGAAAGGCAGCAAACCTCAATTTAACTGTGGCAAAAATCCTCTCATCACAGAGAAAATGTTCTATTGAGGTTCCTCTACACCCTTACTATATCCTACTTGTGCATAAACTCATCCTGGCATCCAAGGAGCTAGTTGTTGTAGTCATGAAATAACTTTAAAAAAAAAAAAAATCTCTGTGATACTGCAAGAAAAACCATCACTTTTCCCAGGTTACATAAAAGTAAAGGCATTTTTCTACAGCAAGAAAGGTTTCTGCAAATAACAACTGATGTTTTGTAATCAGAAGGAGAATTAAGATTCTCAGGCAGCATCCTAAGAGGTCCTCTTGTTTTCAGTTGGAGGACTGTCAGTTGTTGCAAAACAAGCAATGAGTTGCAGTAAATTCAATTAATTATCCACATCATTCTCCTTGTCCCATACTTTCCTACCTGGAGAGTTACCTGGGAGTAATTACTACTCTCCCAGGTGCTTACTCTAAACTTGCAAGGGGAAAGATAAGCAGATGGATGTGAGCAGGTGCATGGGTCTCTGTGCAGCCACTAAGAGCAATTGGCCGAAACCCTTGAAGCCAGTTAAACCCTTAGTAAATGGTTTCCACACTCTAGCAGATGGTCTATTGGTCCCTGTGGTGCTGTTCAACATCTATATGACCATACGAGGAACTAAAATCTAGGAAGCAGAAGACTGTTTCCCTCTAGATATTCTATTTGGCAATTTATGATTTTACTCCATAACCAGTGCTATTTTTTTCATAGTAGAAAGCTCTCCAATAGTGGAATGCAACAAAGGGATGACAGTCCATGTGGTTAACACTCACCAAAGAACTGGAAGTTGTTTTCATTGTACAGTCAAGGAAAGAGGTGGCTAACCGAAGCTTTTGTAAGTCTTACAAAGACAAGTTGGACTTCAAACAGCCCATATTCCACAAAGACAGCCAGTTTTTGTTGCAGCTTAGTTTTATTATGTATCTTCTTGGGGGATATCAAATATTACCATACTAAAATTTTATTTTGATGAAACATTCCTGATCTATGAACTTTTTTTAAACTACTTTTCCCATTTCTGACACTTTTATGAATACTATGAAGGTCAACCTCAAGTAGATGGTTATAGAACTTTTTTGCCAGAATGGTTTTTCTTTTTCCTTTATTACATTTAGGATTTCTCAGATCTTTTTCACTCCTTCTCCCTTCCTCTCCATTTTGATTTCTCCTCCCTTCCCCCTCCCCCACCACAAGCACCCATCTTCTCAAACTGAATGCTAGTTCAGAGCCCATCTTCTGAATAAAAGATGACTCTTCATATATGCTCCTAAGTTCCTTACACTTTTGTTGTTGTGTTCTTTAATCAAGGATTAGAGTACGACTTTTATAATTCTAAGGAGAATATGAATTTCCTCTTTGGCATGAACAGATATATCCACGTGGTATATCCTAATCCAAAGTCAGAGTGCTGAGGAGGAAATGGTCATGGGTAGGGTGTGTGGAATAGAACCATGGAAGTATCTCCTTAAAATGATTCTCCTGGGGACATTTTTAGGTTCCAACCCTTCCTCCTGGTAACCAGCTTATTTTGGCTTCTAATTTAAGATAGGAGAAATCCAATTTGTCTGAATATCCATGAACATCTTTTTCCTAGAAATTAAACTTCCATTTTTAGACAAACTTCAACTGCACACTTTGTTGAGGAAACAAATACTTGCATATACATTAATTTCATATTTTATCACTTAAATTTAGAAAGAAATCTATCTTGCTCTTTAGACGGCAATGTACCAGATTCCATGTTAAAAATCTTACAAAGCAGCAGGAAATGTTGACAATCATCTAAAACAGCTTTCACATTTTACAACTGAATAAATTAAGGCAAGTAGAAGTTAGAGGCCTTTTAAGGTCACCAGATTACTGACTGGTGAAGACAGGTTACCTGACTCCCAGTCTCCATGTTTTTCCACTGCAGCACACAGCCACCCATGCAGATTAGCCAAGAATTTCATTTATTAAAACAATTTTGCCCTATTTTGTCCTGTCAAAAATTTTTTAAAGTCATGACAATATAAGAATAATCAGAAACTGAGATCACAAAACAGTTTACCTCACTGTAGCCATTTTCTACAAAGCCCTGATGTATATTCTAAATTATGCTATTGATATTTTCAAAATATATGATAGGTATATTTTTTAACATTTCTAAGATAAGTACAACAATGGAAGGTGACTCAATACCTCAATTCTTTTGTGGGAAGATTAGGATTTTCTTTACAATTCTGAATATCCAAAAGAGAGGAAACTAGTCAGAGGAACATGTGTCTATTTGCTAATTCTCACTAACAGTTTTCACAAGGTGTACTGTACATTCTCAGGCAGTTCTCAAAGAAAATATTTTAATTCAAATTAAATTGCTATATATTGAAAAGCCACTTATTTCTTGATAGATCTTTTTTCCTCCAATTATTTTCTTCGATACTGATTCTGTTCTTGAGAAGATGCAGGGGGTACATGGTAGGAATCTTCCAATACTTGATGTGAAAGAGAACTTTGACTCTTCTACCCTAAAAGGTAGAACTAAGATGAATTGGCTAAAATTACATCTAAGTAGATTTAAACTTAAACCAAAGGAAAACTTTTAAACAAAGCTATGCTGAAATAGAATGGGTTACAACAGAAGATCTTGAAGGTTAGTTACAGGAGACCTTCTAAGCATTAGACCATTTGGAAGGATTTTACTATAAAGAAGACTCAAGATATAACTGGATACATTAAATAGTCTTCATAGCCTTTTCCATCCTAAAAGTATGGGGTCCTATTAATTCAGTAGTAATCTCAGAGGACTAGCTCTTCCCTTCCACTAACACAAAGCTTATTATTTCACACTCTTGACAACTTTTGTGTTTGGTATGGTTGTGGAATTTATTTAATTAGCATATACTTAGATGACACAAAGATGAAACATTAGTCACAGCTCCTACCTGCCAAGTTAGAGATAAGGTTCGTATCAGAATTTCTTTGCTACTCATTTTTTTTTTAGTATGAAATCATGTCTTTTTTATTATATTGGGTGAGAAAAGCAAAATGTCCTGTATAGTGAAAAAAATGGAATTATTTTAACAGTCATAGTAACCTTCTTTTAAAGAGTTGAAAATGTATCGCATCCATAAGATAAATGAATACTCACCTCTTTCATTTTTTCTAGTTCATTCTGTAAAGCTTGCTTTGCAATCTCAACTTCTATAAGCTGTTGCCTAAGTTTCTCATTTTCATCTTCTGTTGTTGTTCTCTTTTCTTCTACATTTTCCAGTTCATGGTGAAGTCTCACAGATACATCTTTTGCAACCTAAATTAAAGTGTTTTTTAACAATAACATATAATTAGAGACAATATACACATTGTAACTGTGCTAAAGCTTTATTCATATTGAAAGCAGTAAGACCCAATACTCATCTAGTATGTGCCAGGAAGTGTTTCAAATGCTTTACACTTAAAACAGTCACACACCCAACTTAATCTTCCCTACAATCCCATTAGATAGATACTAATTACTCCTATTTCATAGATGAGAAAACCGAGTTGCAAGAAGGTGAATATCTCCTCAGGGTCACCCAGCTAACAAGCTGCCAGGTAGTTTGGTTATAGACTCGGTTCCCTTAACCTCTCACTACACCTTGGTAATAAGTGTACTACTGTATTTTATCACTTGTAGAAAAATTTCATATATGTCCCTGAATTCTACAACAACCCTGTTTCGCTATCACCCATTTTAAAGAATGGAAAACTTCCAAGTGGCAGGTGGAGCTTGAATTTTGATCCTACAACTGACATTACAGGTGCTTAATTTTAGGAAACATTTTAGTCTTTGGGAATTATTTTTTAAAATGATGGTGTGATTTTTGCTCCAAGTTTTGGGCTTGGGTTTGAAATTTCAGAGCTTGGAAGAAGTGGAGCAGTCTGTTGTAGAGATACAGGACATGGGCTGTAGTGTTAAGACTGGGTAGGAAGCCTGCCTGGCCACCTCCTGGCTGCATTCCAGGGCTGAGCATTTAACCTCTGTAAAAGGTTCAGCTTCAGCACCATAAGATGGTGCTATTAGCGATGATCCCTACCTTATAGGTTCTTTTTTCCTTAAGGACTAAATGAGATAATAATATATGTAACACTGCTTGCCACAGTGCCTAGGGGACAGAGTAAATGCTCAACAAATATTAAGAAAAGAAAAAGAAATAGTCTAATAATGATTTTCTGAAACGTTTTCTTATACCTTTCTTTACAACAAATATGGGATACATTTAGGTTTTAATTTTGATGAGGTTAATACATTTAAAAGTATATTCATTTGGTTGTCTAAGGCCATAAAGATAATATCTGGTTTGCACCGTAAATAAATCTGCCTACAGTTAAACTGAACAGGCCACAACTGTCTGAAAACGCATTCAGGGTTGGAATTTCTCCACTGGGGGAGATTCTGAAGGCACAAATTCACCTTAGGAATGAGGTTCTGCCACATTTATTTCACTCTCCCTTTACTTCTCCAAACAGGCCACAAATTGGACCATTTTTCCTTGAGGGACCATCTTCACTCTGATATCTTATACCCTCCCACTGCCGCTGGTATTCTGGACCTCAGCTCTTCTGGAGCCGTCCTCACCCCGCTGCTCTTGAGTGCCTGAAAGCACCTGGTCTTCCCTTGGAAGACAGATTCTGGAGGCCAGATCAAGGCCACAGTCTGCGCCTGCCAAGCCCTTGTTTCTGCCCGCGAAGGAGGTGCCCTCTACCCACAGCTCGTGAAGTGACTCCGGAACTCTCAAGGGAGCACACGGAACTCGCTCTCCACGAGGCCCTCCACAGTCTCTCTACTCTTCGTACCCACCTGTCTGTCGGTTCCCTTCTGGGACCCTGACATTTCGTGGTCGGCGCTGCGAAACTCCGTGTCCCCAGAGCTCTTTGGCAGTCACCACTAAAGGCCTTTCCGTGCAAAGCGTCCTCGACTAGAGCCCCCACCCACTGCCCCTGCCGCACGTCCGCGAGACGCCGCGCCGCAGACCTTGAGGTCCTGCTCCAGGCTGCGCAACAGCTCCCCGTCGATTTCCCCGGTCTGAGCGTAGCGGAGCCTTTTGCGCTCTGCTTTGCGGAGGCGGTATTGCAGGATCCGGCAGTTTTTGTTGGCTCTCTCCAACTCGTGGCGCATTTCCTGCAGCTGACAGGCATCCTCCTCGAAGAAAGTGTCCCTCATCTCGTCCATCTCGGTTCTCAGCTCATCGATTTCGTTCTGAGGCGGTGACAGGCCGCAGGTCAAAATTAGCCTCGCCCCCCTCCGACAGACACGGTGCTCACCCCTTCCCAGCTCCAAATTCTCAGCTTTACTGCCTTTCAAGCCCACCTCATGAGACAGGAGTGACAGGGGGCTGAGTGAAGGAGAAAACTAGAAAAACGGGCCCTCTAAGGCCTTAAGGCCTTCTCTCGCTCTCTTACTCTAGCTTTCTCCATGAAAAGGTGGGACAAACCATGAAAATTTGAGTAACGAAGGCCTAGATTTGGATTTAAATTAAAACCTAACGCTATTGATCTCAGTTCTGTTTCAAGTCTGGAAAAGGCCTAGGAACCCCCTCCCTCCTTTCCGGTTCCCCTCCCTCTTTAAGGCTTTCTAACAGGTTAGCAAGACTCTCACCCCGCGAGGACACGCCCTAACCCTCCTAGGCCCACTCCACCCCTCCCCCAACCGTTCCCTCCACGCCGTTCACCTTGAGCGTCTCGTTCTCCTCCCGCAGCTTCTCCATTTCCTCCTGCATTTCTTCCTGTTCCTGGAGCTGCTGCGGGTTCGGCTGCGAGGAAGGGGGCGCCGCCGCCTGCATGCCCCCGCCGCTCGCGCTACCCTCTGTGCTCTGCTGGGGGCCCTCCGCCGCCGCCGCCATTGAGGCGGAAGGGACGGCAAAGGGCTCGCAAACTGCAGTGGCGCCGGCCACCGGGGAGCTGCGGCTGCTACCGCTGGCGCCGCCGTTCTTAGTGTGCATCTGAGCGGCGGCCGCCGCCGCTGCAGCCCGCTCCTTCTTGAGGTGGAACTGGATGAGCTCAGACTGCAGACATCCCTCCTTCCAGTAGCTCCCGCCGCCGCCGCTGCCGCCCCCCGCAACGCCGCTTCCGGGATTTCTGCTGCCGGGGC
Organism: Tolypeutes matacus; assembly: GCA_026826555.1. Lineage (NCBI taxonomy): Eukaryota > Metazoa > Chordata > Mammalia > Cingulata > Chlamyphoridae > Tolypeutes > Tolypeutes matacus. The sequence goes on along the minus strand of JAKSZT010053888.1, from coordinate 4,386,266 downwards.
CGAGGATTTTGCCCGCAGAGGAGGAGGATGGCGAAGCGGAGGCCCCCTCCCCGCCGCTGCCGCCCCTCTGCGGAGTGCGCACGCCTTTCCCTCGCCAGCCCCTGGGCGGCGGCGGCTGCGGAGCGCCCCCCTCCCTGTCCCCAGAGCCGCCGCCGGCTCCTCCCCCTTCCCCGCCCCCCACTCCTCCTTCCCCGAGCGGAGGGGGTTCCCCGAGTTTCGAGGGCACTGGCTCTAGCTCCCGGGGTGGTTCCTCCGGCTGGCCGGGCCTTCTGCTGCCCACAGCAGCCAGGGTCGCCGCGGGGGCTGCTTCAGCACCAGCTGCGGGGTGGACAGCTCCCGGCGCAGCGCCTTTAGGCGCGGAGGGCGCCGCCTTCTCCGCCCCGCCTCCGCCTCCCCGGGCGCTGGCGGGAGTTGCTGCGCGGCTTGCGGACTTATTGCCCTGCTGCTGCTGAGCAGAGTTGAGTTTAGTACTGGCCCCCACCGGGGACCGGCTGGACGCGGTTGCCTGCCTGACCGAATTGTCCCTGGGTCTGGCGGGTGATTGAGCTCGCTGCTGCTTTCTGCTGCTACCCTCCGGGTGCAGGCGAGCCTGAGTTGCGGCCGCAGCGACAGAAGCTGCGGCAGTGGCAGGGGCAGCGCCCCCGGTCTGTGGCTGACTCATGGCAGTCTAGGAAGAAAACCTACCGGATGCGATTTGGAATCTTCCACCACCAGGTCATCCTCTTCTCTCCTCAGCGCCACCTTCTTTCTAAATCGGGACAGAAACAAAAGAAAGGAAGCACACAGCATATCTGCATTGGTACAGAGAAAAGGGTGATCTTGCTGTACAAGAAAATCCCCTGAATATGGTGAGATTTGGAAGGCATTAACTAGAAGCTTTTTCTTTCTTTTTTTCTTTTCTTTTTTTTTTAGTGGAGAAAAAGGACCAAGCCTTGTCTCTAGGAATAGGATGCGTACTTGTCGATTCTCATTTTGCCCAGCGAGGCACTGTCTCCATCTTACTCCACCTGAGAAAAATGATGAGGGCTCTAAAAGCAGCTGCACCGAACAGTCTCATAAAAACGGTAGCGGGTTTTGAAAAGGGTGCGATGCAGAGATAGAAAGGCATTTATGGGAAAGGAGAGAGAGAGAGAGAGAGAGAGAGAGAGAGAGAGAGAGAGAGAGAG
>JAKSZT010053888.1:3692689-3756454 GCA_026826555.1 Tolypeutes matacus | reverse complement strand
AAAAAAAAAAAAACCTACCAAAGCAAATGGTTAACTATTTTTCTCCAAATTTCCTTAAAAATCAGAATGTAAGGGTTTTGGCCAATAGGTTATTGGAAGAAATGGGATTAGATTTAGATATTAATTTGTTTATCAGTTCATTCAGCAAATACATCTTGATTCCAAACTTAAGATCCTGGGCAGTGTAGAAGGTACTGTTCAGGATATAAGGGGTTGAGTTAAATAAATTCCTAGTTTTAAGGTCTAGAGATTTGAGTTTATGGTTAGATATTTAAGATTTTAGATAAGTAGCTGGTTTCGCAGAAGAAAAGCAAAATACATGCATCAAGGAATTCTCTTACCCAATAAGGCCCAGGTAATAAACTTGGGAAATAGAACTTTGAGAAGATGAAGATTTAAAAAAAATCTTTATATCCCCACTTCCTTTCTTTCCCCAAACCACACTCCCCAATATATGCAATTAAAATGATTAAAATGATCAACTATTAAAATGATAAACTTATAACTCTCTGAAGGCATTTTCCTTTTATCTCATTTATCTTGAAAACTGGCAAGAAAAGTATTATTATTTATATTTTGCAGATTTAAAAAACTGAGGCTTAGAAAGATAAGGGAAGATTATAAACTGCTGAAGGACAGAGACAAAATCTAATATATCTTCTAACTTCTAAAGCAGCATTTCTCAATATTTCCATATTCATGGTCCTTACCACTAAGAAGCTTTGTGAGACCACAGTCCTGGTGATTCTTAGATAAGGAATATTTAGGAAACTGCCTTAAAAGCACCCACTGCAGTGGGTTGCATTTGAAGCCAAGAGATGTTGGCTCAAAGACACACAATTGAATCTCTAAATCTAACCTCATCCCTTTCCAATGGACAATTTGCTAATTTTCCTTTTTAAAAAAATGCCTGCACCCCATTTCTCTACATTTAAATACCTGCTCCAGTTTTCCCACTAGCCACAGTTTCACTCAAAAGGGGACTAACACAAGGTTAACTTTTAATTTTTTCCAGTAAGAAAGTAAAAAAACCCAAAAAACAAAAAAACAAATTTGTCTAACATCAATATCATTGTACAAAAGAAATGATAGCTTACAGTTAAAGTAGGAAAGGTATAGTTTGAGAAAAGTGTTAATGAGAACAAAGTTAACTTAATTGAAAAAAAAAAAACCAAACACTATATTGTCCTAATTTATCTTATTTCAATTGGATTAGATCAAACTTCCCCATGGTCCAGCGTTTGGTAACGATTATTCTCAAGTAGGAAAAGCAAAGACTTCAGTTTGTTTCTTCTTGGAAGGAAGGGGCATTTTCCTTTCTAACTTGACATTCCAAATATCCAGGCTTCTGGGAATTTCCAATCTCATAATGATGAATAGAGGTAGTTCAATGCTTATTACATTTCAAACTACACATTATGGATCAATTCAACAAAACATGCATTAAAACACTAGAGAGTTTTTCCTTCCCAGGAGCAACTTAAGAAGTACACATATATATCAATTTTAAAGTATATACATATATAATTTGGAAATATTGAAAACAGGTGGAGCCTATTCCATAGTTGCATATGAATTCTAAAAAACATATTTATTATTTGCAATTCTCAAATTAGATGGGTTTGACATGGTTACTGATTAAAATAAGAAGAAAAACAGAATGATTGAAGTAGAACTGCTGGAAAAAAACAAACTTTAGTCCATGCAACAAATCATCATTATTCAGTAATTAAAGCTTACGTTCATCAGGTTCTATCTTACATTTGGCTTTCAGAGGGTAATGATAATGATCCCTTTGTGATTTTCTGACATAGATATCTCATTTACAGAATTAAATGTTTCTGAAACTCTCTGGAAGATCAGTTCTTTTTCAATGACGCCAATATTTTTTTCATATGACATTTTAAATTCAATAGAACACATGCTCTGGGATAATTTTCTAAAGACATTATGTCATAAGTAACATATGCTATATTGCATAAGAATCTTCAAAACTGCTAAGTCCCACCAGAAGCAGATACCTTCATAATGTTTACAGAGGCAAATATAAACTCAGAAAGTCTTATCAGCCAGCCTTACAACTATCTGGGTTTAGTAACCAAATAACAAAACTGACATGATGGTGATGGGTAAATAATATCCAATACAAAGGAGGAAGAATTTTTCTAAAGTCTTATTAAATAATATAGATTTGCTAATGAATGAAGCTAAACATATGCCCAGAAATGAAAAGTAATGAAATCTAAAAGTAAATTTTTGAACAGAGATACTGATAACAATGCCAATGTATACAGGGTACTTTTATTATCTATTAAGAAAAGTATTGTTATTAGTTTAAAGTCATAATCTATATGTTTGTTAAATACTGGATTTCAATGAATAATTACCAGGTTAACCAACCAACCAACCAAACACTCCAAACACCAGATTCATTTATTTGGGTTGGGTAAGGGTGCTTGTTGGTCATGATTACAACTCATGTATAAAGAGTTGTTCATCAACACTCTAACATAATTATTAAAATTGAGTACAGAAGATTAACCATATTCTCTGTTTTAGTTTGCTAAAAGCTTCTGGGAACAATATACCAGAAATGGGTTGGCTTTTATAATGGGAATTTATTAGGTTAAACTCTTTAGAGTTCTGAGGCTGTGCAAGCATCCAGATCAAGGGATCATGAGGAGATACTGTCTCATCAAGTTACAGCTGTGGGCGATCAGGCACATAGGCAGGGCATAATGGCTGCTCTGCCAGTCTCTGCCTTCTCCTCCAGGTGCATGTTCTCCCCAAGCACAGCTGTGGGCGATCAGGCATTTGGTTCATCTCCTCTGGGCCTCCTCTCTTTCAGCCTCTTAGGGGCCTCTTATGGAGCCTCTGTGCTCCACTGATTCCAGCCTCCAGCTTCTCTTTCAGTCTCTTAGGGTTTCTCCATCTCTATGGCTTTTTTTTTCTGTGTCTGAGGTTTTTATTCCTTCATTTATAAAGGACTCCAGTAAGAGGATTAAGACCCACCCTGGGTCCACAATCTAATCAAGAGGTCCCATCTACAATGGGTTTACAGGCACAGGAATGGGTTTGCTTTAAGAGCAGGATTTTCTGTGGTCCCCAAAAGACTCAGACCAGCATATCCTCTAACTACATGTGATTTGGTAGTTATTTTCCCTTGATTGTGAATCCTCCTCAAGGTCTTTAGCTGTGACACTTATTATTATTAAAACTATTTTTAAACCAAGAAAGTCTGTAGAAATTTGACTTTAAATGCTTTAATAACAGATTTTCTAAGTTCCTGACCTATTAGAACCAAGGAACATAAATACCCCATTTAAAGTCATTCAAGCTTAGAAGATCCACTAATGGAAACACAAGTAGTAGCCCGAAGTGAGCATTTTCTATTTTCTTGAATGAGCACAAAAAATTATTATAGTGACTGCACCCCTGAACCACGTTTATAATTCATGCACATGCACAATGACAATGCTTCCCTTTGCCATAAATCTTCATCTGTTTTTAATCTGCCAAAGAACATTCTAAGAATTCCCAGTGTCCTGAAGCCAAGAGACAGTGGGAAAAAACTAAGGCAGTATTTCATTTTTACTGGGCAAATTTATAAGATACATATTTTTTTTTTTACAAAAATAAAGTAAATTTAGGAATTGTGTTCTTGCTCCCACTACTTAAAAATAAAATAATTTTAAAATAAAATTTAAAATAAATAATTCTGACATCACACAGTCAAATTTACTTTAAAAATTAAATTATTCTATTAGCTGGGATCATATAAATCATCCTTCCACTTTCATGATGGATACTGGAGATGGATGCCTCCAAGTACAATGTATTAGGAGATCTTATGGCTACTTGAAATACAACATCATCCTCCCACGAATTCCACAAATCCTCCAGGAATTTCACCAACGTTTTTGTCCCTTGTAGCAGTTTGGCATTATTTATGAATTCCACAAATAGAAATTGGATTATGCTTGTAAACTGGTCTGTTCCTCTGGGTGTAATTAAATTATTATTAGGGCTTTGATTGGGCCATGTCAATAGGGCGTTGAGTCCCCGCCCCTTGGTAGTGGGGACTCACAGATAAAAGACACGGCAAAGGGCAGAGTTTTGATGTTGGAATTCTGATGCAGAGTTTTAATGCTGGAGCCCAAGGAAGTAAGCACACAGAGAAGCTTGGTCGTGAGGAATAAGAGAAGGCCCCGGGAAAAGAGACAAACTGTTTGCCTGATAGTCTACAGTTGGCCTTGTGGAGAGAAGCAAGCCTGACCCTGGAGAAAGGTAAGCCCCAGGAAGAGAGGAACCCAGGAAGCCCGAACCCAGGCAGATTTTGGCAGGCATCTTGCTCCAACATGTAGCCATAGACTTTGGTGAGGGAAGTAACTTATGCTTTATGGTCTGGTTACTGTAAGCTTCTACACCAAATAAATACCCTTTATAAAAACCAACAGATTTTTGGTATTTTGCATTAGCACTCCTTTGGCTGACTAATACAAAATTTGGTACTGAGGAGTAGGGAAGTGCTTTTGCAATTACCAAAATGCTGGAATGATTTTATAAATGGGTAAGGAGTACTTTTTGGAGGAATTGTGAGATGTTTGATGGAAAAGGTCTAGATTGCTCTGCAGAGACTGTTGGTAGCAATATGAAGTCTAAAGTTATTTTTGGGAAGGCCTTAGAAGGAAATAATTGTGAGACAGATGCTAAAGACACTTTTTATGAGGCCATAGAAGTAAATGATGAGTCTATTATTGGAAACTGGAGGAAAGGCGATCGATGTTTTAAAATTGCAGAGAACTTAGCAAGATTGACTCCTGATGTTTCATGGAAGGCAGAATTTGAAAATGGCAAGCCTGGGCATTTAGCTGAAGAATTTTCCAAAGTAAACCTGGAGAATGTGGCTTGGCTTCTCCTTGTTGCTTATAGCAAAATGCTAGATGAGAGAAAATATACTGAAGACTGAACTATTGGGCACAAAGAAAACAGAAACTAATTATGGAAATTCCATGACTCTGGAAATCAAACTCCCAGATGATAGTGCCCCATTTGAGGACTTAGCGAAACTTGGAACTTATAAATCAGGATTGAAGATGCAGTAATCTCAGAAAGACTTGTGGAAAGTCTTACTGTCTGATGGCTTGGACCCCTGCTTCTTGCATGCTAAACCAACAAGCTCTTTTGAGAGAGCTGTATGAACAAAAGCACTGTCAGCTTGGACTAAAAGGGACATCAAAAGGAGATTGAAGGTGAAACAGCTTTAAGAGGAAAACCATGGAAGCTGAGATCTGGAATTAAGACATCGCTTTGGGCCAAGAGAGGAACCCCATCCGTGTGTACAGAGAGGATGAGTTTGCCCCAGCAGTTGAAGAGGGTGGATGTTCCTGCCCAATGTTCAGGGAGAGTTTTGCTGGCCCAGGGTGCAGAAAGGGTGGAACACATTCCTCAGGGATTAGGGAGATTAAGGTCAGCATGTCATAGGTCTGAAAGGGGGGGACCTGTCCCCGATGGATTAGGGGAGTCCAGGTGGTCAACTCGTTGCTCTGAGATGGTTGAGCCTGTATGCCAAAGGTTAGGAAGGATGTTATCTTCACTTCACTGTACTAGGGGGGTTAATACTCTAACCAAAAGTTTGGGTAAAGTGTGGCAATCACTCCAACGCTCTTGGAGAGTGAGTTCTGGAGCTTGGTCAATACCCAGATGCTTGACGAGGGTAGAACCAAGAAAAGGGCCATTGGGCAAGCCTGTGGAAAGGTTGGGCCCCATGTGGCCCCAAGGAGAAGAAACTATTGTCTTAAGAATGACTCTCAGACTTTGAAATCAAATGAAGTATGTCCTGCAGGTTTACTGAACTGTAGAGGACCCACGACTTATGCTTCCCTCCCAACTTCTCCTTGTGATAATGGAAGTGTTTATCCTTTGTCTGTCCATTTGTGTACTGGAAGCAGATAAATGGTTTTCTAAGTTTCAGAGGTCTACAGCAGACGGGACTTTGCCCCAGGACAAATAGTATTTCTTTAGACTCATATTTTGTACTTGCACTGTTACTAATTTAAGGTTTTTTGAATATTGTAATGTATTTCTGGAATCAGGAGGGTGGAGTGTAGCAGTTTGGCATTATTTATGAATTCCAAAAATAGATATTGGATTATGCTTGTAAACTGGTCTGTTCCTCTGGGTGTGATTAAATTATGATTAGGGCTTTGAATGGGCCACGTTAATAAGACGCTAAGTCCCTGCCCCTTGGTAGGTGGGTACTCACAGATGAAAGACATGGCAAAGGACAGAGTTTTGATGTTGGAGTTCTGATGCAGAGTTTTAATGCTGGGGCCGAGGGGAGTAAGCACACAGAGAAGCTTGGTCATGAGCAATGAGAGAAGACCACGGGAAAAGAGACAAACTGTTTGCCTGATAGTCTACAGCTGGCCTTGGGGAGAGAAGCAAGCCTGATCCCAGAGAGCGGCAAGCCCTGGGAAGAGAGGAACCCAGGAAACCTGAACCCTGGCAGACGTTGGTAGCCATCTTGCTCCAACACGTAACCATAGACTTTGGTGAGGGAAGTAACTTATGCTTGATGGCCTGGTAACTGTAAGATATAGGTGTGGGAGCCATCAGCATAGATTAGAACCCTTCAATGACTACTCATTGCTGCAAAGATTAAGTCCATGAAAGCAGAGGCCATGTTTATTTGGCTTATCATTGTATTTTAGTAGGACCTGGCAAGGAGCATGCATACAAGAAGTATTAGTTGAACAAATGAAAGAATAACACTAAGCCTGCTTATGGTAGATTGAGCTGGCATACAGACACTCAGTTTCCTTGTTAACAACTACAGTGACATATCTGATCAGGCATACATCTTAGTTGTTTTGGGTGCTAGGGTGGGATGAACTTGGTATATACTTGGTATCTCCACAAATTTCAAGCCCCTATGCCAGCTGTTCTTCACAAGGCCAACCATTTCCACCTTCTACCACTATCTAAGACCACACCAAAGTGCAAGGAAATTTAGTGTCATGGAAAGTATCCCCAATTTGACATCAGCAAGACCCAGTTTTGATTCTTAGCTCCTCTTATTTGTTTTGTGATAGTGAGCAAGTTAGCATCTTTCAGTGTTAATATCATCACCTTTAAAATATGAACAATAATAATACCTACATTATGTAGTTTTTATGAACTGTGAAACACTAGTAATGGTAGAAGTAGTAGTGGTAGATGCTGCCATCCTCAATAGACATGGCCTAGATGTTAGCCTTTTGGGTCCATCATATAAAAACTAAAAAGTATGAATAGGACAACACTGAAATTCAGCTTTAAAAAAACTCAGTGGTCTATTATATAAATATATAATGATAGGTTTTGTAAAGTACATATTATTAATTAAATACTCTGCCACAGTGGATGTCCAGGCCTTATGGGCATCTTGAAGTATGAATTATTTAAATCAATGATCCTTTGAAGTCATTTAGCTTCATCATACCACATGTTCTCACAAAAGTTGTCTAGTCTTAGATTGTGGACAAAAAAAATCTATCAGAGGTACTAAATGGACAGCATTTTATTAGTGAAAAAAAGAAAACCTTTAGATGCCATATAATTGCTTTAAGAATAGCTGGAATATAACTTAGTCTTACTTGATAAAGATATGGACTTCACCTTAAAATTTCTGATGTGGAACATAATAGAGTAGAAATCTATGAAGACTTTAAAGAACTATGAAATAAAAAGTATAGCTTAATATTAAAATATTTAAAAGTAATTCCATACTGCTTTAGGAATTTACTTTCAGAATTAGATTCTTTAAATTTGTTTTCATTTTAAAAGCACTGTTCAAAATGCTACATAAAGTTCTGAAGAAAATATAGAAGTACTTTAATAAAAGCAATAACATGTTTGAGGTTTGTACTTAAGGGTAAAAAATACAGGAAATACTATTTTACTTCATAGCAACTTAATGAAGGGCAAGTATTTTATTTTACATATGAATTTTTCATTAAGCTTCTAATTTATTTAAATTCATTCAATTGAATGAAATAGAACCTTTGGTTGCTCACTTACTTCTTAAACCCAGTTGAGTCTATCTGCTAAGTTATCTATGAAATTGTCTTTATCTCTTCATTCTAATTTTCATTGCCCTAGCTGAAGACTCAATTATTTTGTCTTCTTACCAGACTCCTGTTTCCCATATCAATCTCCTCAGATGTATCCTACATATTGCTACCAGGAAGAATGTTCTAACATGCAAATGTCATGATGTGACTCCTTCAACTGCTTTCCACACAAGAGGAAAAGGCAAAAGTTCTTGGCATGACATATAATGCCTTTCAAAATCAGGCTCCCAATAACAATTTCAACCTCATTTACCAACAATTCCTTTAGGTTATTTGATGTTCTAATCTTTTAAAACCATCTGCCCTTTTCCAAATACTCAAATACTTTGGGCTCTATTTTTAGGGTTTGGCAAACTATGGCCATGAGTCAAATCCCCAGCCTATCTTTACTGAAACAGAGGTTGAAAATACACAACTTTATAAGATAATGACAAATTGTTACTAATTTATATAGCCATCATGAAATCTCCATTTAAGATGCACATTAACACTTCGTATTATCAGACTTTTCAATTTTTGCCAATTTGGTGGTAGAAAATGATAAGTAATATGCATTTGATTACTAATGAAATAAACTTTTTAAATGCTTATTTGAACAGTATTCCTGTTCCTTCTCTGAAACATTCAGTGCACAACCTAGAACAATTTTTCTATTTTTTAAAAATCTTTTTTGTATTGGTTTGTAGAAATATTTTATATGTATTGCATATCTTGTTAGTTATATGTATTGCAAATACCTTCTATTGGGTGGCTTTTCATTTCACTTTATTTATAGCATATTGATGATTAAAAATTATTAATTTTAATGAAGAAAAATATAGTAATCAGTCCTTATGTAAGTGCTTTTTGCTTAAGTAGTCCTTTCTCAACCTGATTTCATAAAAATATTCCCCATTTTCTCTAAAGGTTTGTAAATTGTGCCTTTCATATTTAATCCTGGCTCTATGGGGAATTGCATTATGTGTACAACATACAGTAGGAACACGCTTCAGTTTTTTTTCCATGTTCTGTTATCACAGTACCATTTTAAAAATTTATCTAATTAACTACACAACCACTTCTGTATTATACTAAACTTATATGACTGCATGAGTCAGTTTCTTGGTTTTCCATTATTTTATAAGTCAACATTGCTATTATGTACTGATATCAAGTGGTTTTAATTACTATAAATCTATAATATGTTATGATACATGATGAGCACGTTCCCCTGCCTAGTTCCTCTTTTTCTTGAGCATCTTAGTTCTTCTTTAGCTTTTGCTCTGGGTAACTTCTTCAGATCTATAGTCCAACTGATGAAGTACCTCTTCATTTCTATCAAATCTGCTATTTAATCCATCTAAACATTATTTTTTTTTTATTTCAACATTACGCTTTTCCTTCCATGAAGCTCAGTTTGGTTCTTTGCAAATGGTTCTTTGTTTAATTACTCCTGATAGTATCTTATGGTTTGCTAATTTTTGTGATTTGCACTTTATTTCTTTAAATATTTTGTTAACAGCTATTTTGTATTTTATACTTGACAATCCCAGTACCCACAGTCCCTTGGGGATTTACATCTATTGTTTTGCTAATATTACATGACAGTAAGTTATTTCATAAATGCTTTTTGAGCTTTGAGTGTAAAGTAATTGCTTTATGTTAGTCTGTGGGAATCTTGAGGGCTAAATTGAGCATGCTTTCATCATGCAAACTCTGCTTCTGCCAAGAGCCATGAGGCACCAAAGAACCCAGACCACCTCTGAACCTTCCAGAGCGCCAACTCCAAATGGGAGTCCTAGGCTTGGCAATCTCCTTACTAAAAGCCCAAAGATCAGGGTCTGAAGAACTGTCACCAAACAAGATAAAATATCTCTGCTCTTATGTGTTCATATCCCTGTGGTGGGAAACGGGTGTTACAAAAGTGAACAAGCATCATCTGATAGTGAGACATTTTATATCAAGAATTAACATAGGGTGATGAGGAGGAGAGCTTTGGTGACTGTATTAGATTTGGTGGCAAGGGAAGATATCTCTGAAGAAGACATGGAGTGGATGGTGTCTTAGTTTGCCAGGGTTTCTAGAACAGATACCACAAAAGGTTTGCCTTAAGCAACAGGAATTTATTGTCTCACATTTTAGAAGCTAGAAGTTCAAAGTCAAAGTTCTGGCAGGCCCTGCCTTCTCCAAGGTCTGCAGTGTTCTGATGGTGGCTTGCTGGCAGTCCCTAATTCAATCTCTGCCTCTGTCACATGGAAATTTGTCTCTTTCTGTCTCTTCCTGTGGCTGATACTGAGTGATTGCATCCAAATCTCTTCTGCTTTTAAGGACTTCAGTCATATTGGATTAAAGATTCAATCTGGTCTCATCCAAATAGGATCTTCAAGATCCTATATCCAAATGAGTCCATACTCACAGGACTAGGGTGTCAGGAATTGAACATATTTCATGCAGACATGATTCAATCCACCACTGATGCTGTGGTTAAGAAATCATAAGAAATCATTTATCATAGCAATGGCAAAAAGGCTTTGAGGACTTTCTAGTGCTTTAGTTTCCTAGGGCTGCCATAACAAAGTACCAAAAACCAGATGGCTTAAAACATCAAAAATTTATTGTCTCACAGTTCTGGAGGCCAGAAGTCCAAAATCAAGGTGCTGGAAGAGTCATGTTTCAATCTAAATCTGTAGGGAAGAATCTGCTCTGTGCTCCTCTAGCTGCTAATTCATGGCACTCTCCCCATTGCCCCTGTCTGTGCCCCGATTATCTTTTCTTATAAGGACACCAATCATTGGATTTGGACCTACCTTAATTCAGTTTAGCTTCATTTTAACTAATAACATCTTCAAAGATCTTCTTTCCAATTAGGTTCACGTTCACAGGCTGGAGATTAGAACTTGAATATGTCTTTTGGTGGACACAATTCAACCCATACCCTCTATGCACTTGGCATTAGAGGGAGTTTAGAGATTATGGAGATGCCTAGTTGAAGAAAATTAATTTTTTTTTCACCTCAACTAATACAGGGAATCAGGTAATACCATTAGAGTGATATTAAAAATTAATTTAGGGAAGTCAAAGAATAAGAAGCCAAATAATACAATGCTTTCATATAGGTGAATAATGCACTGGTCCACATTTATACTCAAAGGAAAAAGAAGGGGAAAGGAAAGTATAAATGATAGGGAGACTATGCCTTCTACATGCTGAATATTAGATGTGTGGCATCCAAGTGGTAATGGTTTATTAAGAGTAAAATAGATTAAGCTGAAGATTACTGAGAAAAAAGAGGAATAAGCTAAAACAAAAGATGTTGGAGCATGTTTAGACACACTGTTTCTAGTAAAGTAGGTTACTGAACAACTAAATCTGAATCTTAAAGTGAAATAGTTTTAAGATGATAAATGTGGATATCTGGAGATTTTAGAGGTAAAGTTTCATGACAATTCTGATTTTTTTTTTCCTCCCACAAACTACAAGATTAGAAAAGTCTCTTTTTAAGGGAAAAAATATGGAATATTAAAATCTAGTCACTGCAAATAATTAAAAGGCAAATGAACTTGACATTTTTGTTGGCACAGAACACAGAATACCAGACATGGGCCAGTCATTCAAGCATGCCATTCAAATAAAGTGTAAAAAACAAACAAACAACAAAAAAAAAAACCCCACACACATTTGAATGAAATATAATTTAAAATAGTAGAGAAAGAAAAATATAAATGAAATCAAATCTTCAATACTGCTCAAATTTTAAGGATGTGATCTAAAAATTTTAAAAATTACCTGCATTTAAATCTATTTCCATTTTCCTTATTTGTAAAATGATGGGTTAGAACTAGCTGATTTTTTGGCTGCTTTTACCTATGAATCCTATTTTAATTTACAGCAGGTCATTTTCCACCAAGGCTTGGCTAATTCATTAATCTGGCATATCTCAGGAGAACACACAACATGTTTTAAATCATATTAATAGAGATTGCACTGCAATTTTCACAGGTGTTTACTAAATTAGAGACTGCCTTAATATTGGGCAAAGGAGCCAGATTAAAAAATGATTTTGAGTTACAGCTTTTCCGAGATAATTTAGTATAAAATGTAAATTATTAATAAATGTTTGAGAATTTGAGATTGGTTTTTAATCCTAAATTATCTTTTGGCCTTGAGTGAATTGGTAGGAGCCATATTTGACACTGATGTCAAATTGCTCCCTTTTAAATGGTTCTTTACAGTACAAAATTATCTAAGCAATGGCAACATTTGCAAATTTCTACTTCTCAAAATATTTAACAAAAACCTATATCCATGACACTTTAAGGTGTACATTTTGTCCACCTCTAGATAATGAACCTTTTATACTCAAAGCCCTCCCCCTTTTTTCTAATGATCTACATTAGGACCTTTTAAATTAAAAAGTTCCATCTCCTCCATGAAGCCTTCCCCAGTGCTTCAGTGTCTTCTGAATTCCTATGCACCCACCGGATCTATTTCATATTTGTACTTTGCATCACTGCCTTGGAGAGTTAGAATGGACTTGGAGGAGAAGCAAGAGTTTTGAGGTTCACCAATTATCTGGTGTAGTCATTTCCTTGGCATTCCATGGCTTATAGCTCTGTAACTACAGTCTCTGCCTCCGTCTTCATGTGGCCTTCTATCTCAGAGTCTCTTCTCTTCTTATAAGGATTCCAGCCATATAAGAATCATACTGATGATTCAGTAGGACTATTCCCACTCTGATTCAGTAGGACCTCACATTAACTTGATTACATCTGCAAAGACCCTATTTCCAAGTAAGATCACATTCACAGGTACTAGGGGTTAGGGCTTCACAATATTTGGGTTGGAGTGGCTTGAATGACTGGCCCATATCTGGTAATCTGTGTTCTCTGCCAATAACATCTGGACTTAGGGAAATTATATAACTTATTTGAACCTCAGTTTTTTTTCACCTACAAATTGGGGCAATAATAGTCTTTCATATGTAGTCTAAGTATTAAATGAGATAAAGTTTAATAAAGCTCAGAAAGATTTGTTCCCTTGTGTGTGTTTTCCATGGCTTTCTTCTTTGAGGACATACATGAACATCTCTACTTTCTAGCAAAGAGTAGGGACTCAGTAAATATTTGATCCCTAAATCCTCATTCATTAGATGTAACCACTAACAGTCTGTACACCATTGTTTGAGGCATAGAGCTTTACATCGTAAATGCAAATAGGCGAATTAACCTACGGCCCACTATTCCAAAAGCTAACTGCGATAGTATCAATTCACCCTCAGTAGAAATTATTGTCTGCCAGTATATTTAGTTGTCCCATATTCTGAGGAATAGCCTTTTCTCTTCCATCCCTGCTTCAGATTCTATTGTGACCAATTTTTAAAATACCATGAGGGTTTCTGTTTGTCTTCCCTGTCTTTTTGCATCTTTTGGCTCCTTGCTTTTCTTCTCTTAAAATCTGGCTCTCAGCAGCCTTCAAACAAGTAGCCTCATTTTTCTTTGACCTTTAGGATATTTGTTCTTTCAATTACTTCCTAACTCACGGACTCCACTGTTCACATACTTTGTCATTTACTGTTCTGAATCGCTAAAAGCTGGTTTCTAAGCATCACACTCCAAATGAGTCCTGCTACTGTCAATGCCTTAAATTCTGAAGCGGTTTGAGGCACTCTCCTCAGGTCCCCAGATCACACAGCAGGTTGGGGGTCCCCAGTGGGCCTTGGCAGATCCAGCCTCCCGGGTGATGCCCTCAACTCCTCTGCTATTAGCCTAAAAGTGAACGAGCTCTTTTTCATAGGCTTCATGGAGCCGTGTTTTTCATGGATATATTTTGCAATCCCCTTCTCCTTGTTTTTTGGATATAAAGCTAAGCTTTTCTCAGGGAAATTGTGCTCTTCTACAGAGTTCACACATATCTGGTAGTTCAGGGGCTGCATCTTGCCTAAACTTAGCTGCTTGGGGTCACAAATAAATCAGCCAGCTCTGACATAGAGATTAAAAACATAAATGATAAAATTCTACCCTCAGCACATTTTCCCTGTCTTGAAAATATTCAACAATTTCTTTGAACTGCAGGGACCTGAGTAGTGAGACTGGAAGAAGTAAGGAAAAGGGTAAAAGAAGGGTTAAACCAAAGACTAAAATCTGAGAAATCCAAGTATAATCTGGGAAACGGACATCCACAAAGACATTCCATAAATTGTTACTAATAACGTCATAAGTGAATATTCACAATTGTTCCAAACTTCTTGGTTGAAGACTGCTTTCTAATTACCTCAACAAGAAGCAAGCTACAAGTGAAGAATCTGGTGAAAGAAATCACTGGCTCGATTTTTTTTTTAAATCAGTTTTTGCAACATAATAATTCCTTCAATTTTGAAACAATAAAGATTAGTTTTTATTCTAATTCCTTAATTTCCTTTTCTTTCATTTCCTCTGGGCTATATACACATGGTTTGCTCTGTATTTCCTTTTCTGTATCATATCAGACCTGTGAGTTGTCTCCCAACAACCAAGTACGGTGTCTGCAGAAAATAAGAGCAGTGATGTGGAGGTGCCTCCCCCAAGACCCACTCTCACCTGCACACCCAGCCTGCATCCAAGGTTGCAGGCTGCACTTATGGTGGGATAAACTTGGAAAATTCAACCTATCCCTCTCTCATCAGAATTCAGACCCAGAGGCTGAAGAAGTCAATCCAAATTGGCACAGGAAAGCTGGCCCTGTCCCCCTCTGATAGCGACATGAATGAGCATTGACAACTAGTGTGGCTTCTCCTGTGAACAGGCAGGTCTCGGGTGGTGTGAACAAGAGCCCAGGTTTTCTTTGCACAATAATGGGCATGATTACGTGCTCAGGGACAGGGAAAATGGATGTGTCTGGTCTTACTAAACAGTGAGACCAAAGCCATGCTAGAAGAGAAAGCTACTATCCTGGGTTTAGACTACATGGTATTTTTTTAAAAAAATCTCCTCTTTGCAAGGTGCCCTTATATCACAGGGGATTCAGTAAAGAAAACCAAACAAAACCCAATTCTGCCTGGAAAAGAAACTGCACTGGAATTAGGGCTCCTCTGGTCACGATACTATAACACACCTCAGTTTACCTTCTTAAAATCCTCTAAAGACTCATGGTTCCCTTACATGTATGCATTAATAAGAAATGTATAAATTCAGTGTCAGGTATAGAATAATATTTTTATAGTGCAAAAAACCAAATCTTCATTTTAACTAATTTGTGAAAATAACTAGAACTTACTAGAGAATATACAGAGAAACCTAGGCAGGTCACCACAGTAGGAGTAAACATTTTTGATTGCTCTGCACACCTGGGTGAAGAGACCCACTTTGGACAGGCAGAGGGAGGGTGCCTAGCCAGCTCAGTGATGCACCTAAGAACTGAGCTCAGAGCAGAGCCTCGAGCCGGAGACCCGTGGTCACTGCTCCTGGAGCTTGTATGGCACCAACACAGAAGGTTAAACCAGCACCACTCCTTAGATTACACCCGTGGAGCTCACACGCCACCATTCTTTTTACGGCCTAAAAAGCCCCTTTCTCCACCAACTAATGCCTCACGTGGAATCTGCACCCTCCTGAAGTCAAATGTTACCCATCAAACCTCTCTGGAAACTAAACTCACTGCCTCAGCCCCTCTTACCTTTCTCCTTGGGCCAGACTTGGTGTTGCCCCCCTCCCCCAGCCCCTTCATGTTACCTCTATCGCAGAATTTGTCCCTAGCATGTGCCTTGTTTTGCTATGGTTTCCCATTAAAACTCTCGTGGGAAGTATTTTTCCAAAAAATATGATAAAACAATCCCTTCTTATCTGGTATATTTTATAACAGAACTATTTGATCTCTGCGTTTTAAATTAAATAAAGAACATCTCTAGGGTAATCAGATACTTTGCAAATTTTAGTCTCTCTCTGCTCATATCCTTCTTAAAACAGGCACTTCACCTGCTCCTTCAGTTTAAAGCTACTTAAACATTCTAAGTCATAACAGTGACTCAGTCCTTTAAGCACATAACATTTCAACCTATATAAACACACTAACATAATTTCTTGTGAGAACTATATAAACATCTGGGCAAATCTTATCCCATTATATCACTATATACTTTAGCAACTGAAACTCTAAGCACATGACCAGAGAACCACTTACATAGTAACAGATGATATTCTCAATATAAGATTATGTTGCTATGGCATCAGCAAACCAAGATCTTATGAATCCTCTTGTTTACCAGGAACATTTTAAAAATAATTCCCTATTATATGCTTGTGTTTACAATTAATGTACAAATTCAGTATCAGGTATGAAAATCAATAATTTAATATTTTCTTAGTGTTCAAAACCAGAGCTATATTTTAACTAGTCTCTTACAATCACCAGAATTTATCAGTATACTTTGTAGCATCGGCACTGAATTTTTGCAATTCACCAACATGTACCAACAGAATGAATGAGAGAATAAAATGTAAATAGCAATATTTACTATACGTTGGAAAGGTAAATTAACAAAATTAATTAACACATATAGTGTTAATTTATTTTGTGATGCAATAAAGTATATCTTTGACATATGTGAAATAAATTGCACAAAGCTGAAGGAATTTGCCAGTCCTCTTAAATTAGATTATCTCAAGCTATTTCCAAATCCCCAACACACAGTGGAACAGTTTTGCATTCTGTATGTATGAATTTGGATGACAGCAAAGATTTGCATAAGATACTCTCCCTATGAGACCAAGTTTTATTTTTCCTTCATTAGTTTCTATGAATTCATATTCCAAAGTCTCTGATTCAGATAGATTGTTTTCTCCAACTTTTGTTATATCAAAATTATTTAAGCTGAACCTCAAAGGATACAATGCATTCTTACAAATCTTTTGCTAAATTGTCTTACCTTATAGAGGAAGAATAAGCACATACATTTAAATGAAGATTAAAAAAAAACAATGGTTTGTAGATTAGAAAACCCTGGTTTTATCACCTTCCAAATAAGATAAATGACTCCACTGCAGAGAAAAGTTCATAAAATAATATTCCATCCATATAGTACTTCCCTATGGCTGCTATAGCAAATTAACACAAACTTGGTGCCTTTAAACATCACATATTTCTTCCCTTATAGTTCTGAGGACCAGAAGTCTGATAATATCAAATGGACAGCAGTTCTATCAATTGCAATCAGGAACAATGGAAGGGAGCAGGTTTGGGGACAAAGATGTTTTGCAAGCCAGCCTAATTTGGAACTTGACTGTATCCTTCGTGACATCTTGTAGGGAGAGTACAAGTAAGAAGAGAATGGGCCCAGAGCCAAACTCCAAGAAACTCTAATAAAGAAGGATGATGAACTGGTAAAAGACACTAGAATTTGTGGATGGAAAAAAGAAAAAAAAATAACAAGATAGTACAGTGTCATGGAAGAAGACAAGGAAAGGAAAATTCTGGTTTAGTCTTATTCTAACTTTAGATAAATTAAAGACTCTACCCCAAAGATTGCAGATTAGAAAAGCAGAGGGAAAAGACTATGCAATTATTTTTATTTGGACATTTTTTTTTAATTGCACAGAAGATTTAATTATTTAATCTTATATTCTGAAGAAATAAGTTACTGAGGATGATGCAACTAAAGCCTTTAACAGATAGCAGCTAGAGAGTGAATGAAGCATTATTTTGGGCAAAGTTGAAAAATAAGCGATAAATTATTAATAGTTCTCCAAACATGCATGGACCATAAAAATTTTATCTTCATATTTAACTATGGTATTATAATGATGAAAATTACATTATGATAAGCTTGGATTTATAAAAGATCTCTCTTCGACGTATCTTAGAAGAGGTCTATAGCTTTGCTTTCTTGTTACAATAGGCAAAGGATCGGGTATGACACTATTTTACAATCAGAGAAGCAGCAGGAAGAATTTGAATCAGGAAAAATTTTTGTGTGCTATGGGGCAAGTTACTCTGCTTTTAAGAGCCACTGTTTTGAATATTAAAACGAGATAAATAATTCCTACTTTCTAGGTTTGTTTGGAAGATTAGGGAATATATGTATTTATGTGTGTACGTATTTATTTATTTTTTTCCATTTTTACCCAAACCCCTCCATTTTTGCTCTTTTTGTGTCCATTCATTGGGCAATTCTCTGTGTCTGTTTCCTGATCTCTCTTCTCATCCTTCTCCTGTCTTCACTGGGACTCGATCCTCAGAATCTCTGATGTGGGAGAGAGGCATCCTACTGCCTGTGCCACCTTAATTCCTGGTTTTTTGGCACGTCTAGTCTTGGCTCTCCCTTGTGTCACTCTCCTGTTAAGTCATCATCTTGCTGTGTGGCTTGGCGGGGCCTGAGGGCGCACCCGTGCATGGGGCCTGGCAGCGCACCTGCTCGCAGGGCCTGGGGGGGCTCACCTGCTCTGGGGCCTGGTGGTGCACCCACGCATGGGGCCTAGTGGCCCATGCACCTTCTATATTTTTCTTTTTTTCCTTTTTACCGGGAGATCCTGGGGATCGAACCCAGGTCCCTCCATATGGGAGACAGACGCCCAACCATTTGAGCCACATCCGCCCCCCTGCTATATCTCTTAAAGTTGACCAAAGATACCTAGTTACAGTCATTTTCCTTACAGGATGGTCTTATAATAAATCAATCTTGGTTTATCACCAGCATTCTAAAAACCAGACCTAGGGAGAAAAACTAGGTCTGGGGACACATGAACGGTTTCTAATATAGCGAATGTTTAGCCTACCCTGATTATCACAAAATCAGGGCAGCGAGAATATGTGCAGGAATATATGTATTTAAAGTACCTGGAAATGCTTGGCACATAATGGGAACTTAATTTTGGTATTACTATTAAGGAGCAGGAAGTTATTGGCATACAACACATATATGCTTGGCAATACTAAAAAAACTTTGAAAAATAAAATAAACATTCTTTTTGTATACTGTTCCTCTGGCAACATTTGTCTTCTTTTTTAAAATGAAATAGGGATTCATTAGTAGGTATGGTAGTTATTATTATTTTTATATTACTTTCTTTGCTACGGCAAAAAGCAGAACATAGTATCACCCTGAATTTGTGGCTGGCCCTATACTCTAAACAGTGTGTCACTTCACTCATTTTCTTTGTATTCAAAATATTTTAATAGTATTCAAATGTTTTGAATACTGTTGGGTGCAGGTTTAATTCAGATACAAGCCCTACTTTCATGGAGTCTGTAGTCTAGAGGGGAAGACGAACATTAAAAAACAAAACAAAACAAAACAAACCAGTTAATTATAATTGAGTTCAGTGCTACACAGGAAAAACAATTCACAGTGCTCAGAGAACTTCTGGCTTCCTGATGGACCTCACCACTTATCTTGTAATTCGCAACAATCACATGTTTAACCTCATTAATGAAAACAGTTAACAGATGCTGTCACTGGCCAGAGAAGAAAACACCCATCACCATGTGATAACTAAAGCATTTTCACTTACTCATCATTACTTGCAATAATGCATATATCATCTCCTTTACTAGCATGTTTCCCACTGGACAGAAATGACTATCTAGCAGACAAGTAATTATCACCTGGTCATTCATTAGTTCATTGAAGAAATGTGTATATCAGGCAATAATTTATGTCAGATGGTATAGTTAGCATACGAAGGTGAATAAGACGGCCCCTGCTTTCACAGAGTTCAAAGTGTCTTTCAGGAAATCAGGTGCCTAAAAACAAAAGTGCCCTATTATTTCTTAATCACAGGAATAACCATGTAATTTATGTAAGAACTTCATAAATACCAAGTTCTAGCCTGCCCCAATCAAGGATGTAAAGTGAGATGCTTTAGGGCTCCACTGCCCAACGGAAGTTTCAACAACCAGCAAGAACTGGCAGAAAAATCTTTTTCATAGCTCCAGGAAACAGTTAAAGGACTGCAATAATGAGGTGAGTGCCAAATCAAGAAAAAGCTACTTAAAAGCCATAGAATCTTGTGGCACCTTGGTGGGTCCCTTCTTCAATACCGCCTCACTTGGCAAGGAGCTGGCTGTGCTCCCAGTGTGGATCCCTGGTCCCAGTAACAGGAGTGAGCAGAGTAATCCTCATGTACACACTGGGAGCTTGTATGTCTGACCCAAACTGTCTGGTGATAGCCTGATGGACTCACCATCCCAAAATTTGCCCTGTGTGTAGAATGAAGAGAAAGTGAACAGAGCCTGAGTAACTTGTGGAACACCACCAAGTGTTCCAATATTTGCACTGTGGGAATCTCAGAAGAAGAAAAAAGAAAGGGGGAGAGAGAATATTCAAAGAAATAATGGCAGAAAACTTCTCAAATTCAATGAAAGACATGAACCTAGATATCCAAGACACTCGGTGCACTCTAAATAGGCTAAACCAAAATAGACCCACACCACAACATATTATAGTCAAACTGCCAATTGCCAAATAGAGAATTCTGAAAGCCAAGAGAGAAGCAACGTCATGCACAAGAGAACCTCAATAAGATTAAGTGCTGATTTTTCAAGGGAAACCATGGAGGCAAGAAGGTAGGGGGATGACATATTTAAAGCACTAAAATAAAAAACTTGCCAAACAAGAAATCTATATCCAGCAAAACAATCTTTTAAAAATGACAGAGAGCTTAAGGCCCAGGAAAAACAAACAAATGCTAAGGAGTATGACAACAATAGATTGGCCCTAAAGGAGATGCTAAAGAGAGTTCTGCAGTTTGAAAGGAAAAGATGATAGATAATTGATCAAAGCCATACAAAGCAGTCACTGGTAGGAAAATGCGGTCGGGAAATATAAATACCAGTACTATTGTATTTTTGGTTTATAACTCCACTTTTTACTTCCTAGGTGATTTAAATGCATAAAATGTAATGATGAATCAGTGTCTTCGACTCAATATATAAACATGCAATTTGTGACAAGAACTACATAAAGGTGTGGGGACAGCGGAGTATACGGGTATAGTTTGTGTATACTACTGAAGTTAAGATGGTATCAAAGCAAATGTGATTGCTGTAGATTTAGGATGTTAAATTTAAGCACCATGGTAACTTTAAAGAAATTATTGGAGAATATACTAGCTCTTAGAGACAGAAAATAGAGTACAGGCCACCATGGGAGGGGAAGGGACGGGAGAGAGAATGGGGAGTTAATGAATAATGGGTAGAGGGTTTTTCTATGGGAAGATGAAAAAGTTTTCCTAACGTAAGGTGGTGAGGGTACCACAATATTGTGATTATAATTAATCCCATTGAATGGTATGCTTGGGAGTGGTTGAGATGGGAAAGTTTATATGGTATTTATGTTCTAATTTTAAAAAGAAAGAAAGAGCATGAAAATTAAATACAATACATTATCCTGAATGGGATCTAACAAGGGGGGAGAAAAGGCTCAATGGGACATTATTGGGCCATATTGAAACGACTGGAATACATAGAAAGTAAACTAATCAATGTTAAAATTCTTGAACTTGATCACTGCATTTAAGATAGTTACACAAGTGAATATCTTTGTTCTCATGAAATGTACATGGCAGTATTAAGTATTAAGTGTTCAAGGAGCACTCAAGTGTTCAGAAGGTAGATGAGAGAGAGAGAGAGAGAGAGAGAGAAAGGAAGGAAGGAAGGAAGGAAGGAAGGAAGGAAGGATTTGGTTATGGGGGGGCAGTGAGAGGCATGTTGGAATTCTATGTATGGGGTTTGTATTATTTTTGTAATGGTCTTAAAAGTTTGAAAGAATTTCAAAATAAGATGTTAAAAAATAAATGACAAGTTCTCGAATATACCATCTCAACATTCACAAGCACCTATGAGGCTTGTGGGACAGTTATTAGTGTCTCCTGTTATAGATGAGGATGAGGACCCCATGAGGTTGGTGTCATCTCTTTCCCAAAGTGCCCTGCAATGGTTCCCTTACTCAAGTCTTACTCACCCCAATCTATCTGCAGGTTTAATATATGGCTTTTCTAAAACCAGTGCTATTGTGGCACTATTTAGTAGCCTATCATGCCTTTAGGGAAAATGCAAATGGGGGTATAAATTATAGGACACACATTATAACAATATTTAGCCTTTTAAAAAGAAAATAATAATAATTTGGGAAAGGCTTATGATAAAATAGCAACTGCAAGTAATTACAAACCTCTATCACTGCAATTAGGAAAACTATTTAAGTAAGCATTTGATCAGAGAAAGGAAAAATAAGCAAAAATGATAAGCGTTGTTTAAGGAGATCATTTCAAACACTTTTTAATGTTACTATATTGTTCTAACAATTTTTGAAACAGAGGAGAAAAAGAAAAACCACAGTACTGTTGATAGATCTTCCCTGCTCTCAAGAAAGTTTAGTCTTGAGTCATAATATTTTTACAACTCTGCATTAACATCTCCTTTAGTCTAATTTCTTACCAATTTCCCTAGATACCCTACACTACATATTTTTTTCCTGATTGTTCCATAGACTTTTATGTCTACATTCCTTTGGTCCTTTCCACCAGCTTAGCTCAAGTGCCACCTCATATGTTATTCTATTTCACACCTGACATTTCAAGTATTAGCTCATCTGTCAGTCTCTCTTACTACTCACAGCTCCTTAAAAGCATGGGCCACATTTTACCTATTTTATTTTCTCAATGCCTATCATAGGACACATGGCAGAGAATTAGGTTGAATAAAAGTTTTTGTACATTTTCACAACTGAAAACATTTTTTGGTTGATAGGTGCTCTACTGAGGTTAGGATGTCAGGTGGGCTCCATTTTGACATTACCATAACTCTATTACCCAATTCTGCCACGTTCCTCATTTCTTAGTGAGCTAAGAATGGAGACTGGGTTGGAATTGTGACCTCAACTGTCCATCCTCCATTTTGAGTACTTAGCCAACTGAAGGTCAAATTTCTTATTTTGTCCACTCTTCAAAATATTTGTGAGCACCATATTCTAACTGTGCTGGGAACTGAGGATAAAAGATAAGAGAAGAGCAGATGGCTGCTCTTAAAAACAGCACCATCTTAGGTTGGGGTCCCTGGAAGGAGAGACTGAGATAAGGAGCCACGTGCACATGATTTATTGAGGGTGAGCTGGCAGGTGAAAAGGAGCAAGGGAAACAGGATGAGATGGAGGAGAAAATTAAGTAATGATGTGGTCTCAGCTTAATCCCATGGAGACCGCTGGGGCATGAACTGCCCCAAAGTTGGCCTCACTTTGAGATGAGGGAGCTGGTCTTTGGTCCCCATGTTAGTGATTGGCTGTGAGCTGATGGGGGCTTGGGAGATGGGTGCACCATGCTCTGGGCAAAGCAACTGCTTTTCACCTGATACCGATTTTCCAGGGAAGAGGGATCCCTGAGCCCTGAGCAGCTAACATGCAGTGAAGCTGGGGGATGGGCACACAAGCTTGGTAAAAGGGATCCGGGGGTGGGGTGGGACACCAAAAACATCCACTTAAGTTATACAAAAAGCACAACCTCCAGGTGACAGTATAATGGGCTCATAAAAGGAATACAAAGTAGAAAGAAAAGGGAGACATTTTGACAGATAAAAATCCTAAAATGTCCAGCTTAACCAGCAGTGTTTCTAGCTCAGACAGCAGTTGTTCATATTTATCTCTATATCCTGACATCATCTGCAGGTCCTTAAAGCTGGAATCTGCCATTAGGTGCCTGTGTTGTGCAGACATGGATATTTCTTAGCTCCTTTTTCTAGCTGGGCATTCTGAAATTGCTTCCTTGCATTACTTTAATCTTATCAAAAGTGCATATATATGATTCAAGGTGAAAAAGGAGAGGCTTCTTCATCTCCACAGAAGAAATCCTACAAGGCTGATCAGATAGTAGCTGGATTAGGCTCAAAGAATGTGCACATCAGATTTGCTTCTTATTTTCCTAGGTCAGAAATCAAGTTCAAGAAGAATTTCAAGCCAACATACAAAGAATTCCCATCAAGAGTCAAAAAAGTCACTCTCTGTTCTATGGTAAACTTTCCACTGGGAAATTGTCATTAATATTTGAACACTGCATGATTGAGTTATAAGCCTTCATTTATCTCCCCCCAAAATAATTATTAAACATTTACTAGGTCCACAGAAATATATTAAAAGATATGACAGATAAAATGGTGAAACAAAATAAAACTTTAAGTTTGGGAGAGCTATCAGATACCATCACAAACAGTCAAACTTTCACTAGCAGTGGGATTCTTTTTTTTTTTTTTTTTAATACAATCTTATGTAGAAGCCCAATATATGTCATAAATGAGTGGGCAGTTTTGACTGCTATTACTTCACCTCATCCCGCACCCCTGAAAGCCATTCCTCTAACCAATTTACAGTTTAGGCAGTCTACACTTGGACACGTGATTGGTCTAAGGCCACACCACTGGCTCATAGATTCCGGCCATCTGACTCCAAATCTGGTACATTTTTCACCAGACCAACAACTAGAGATATGGCTTCTTCCTACTGAAACTTTGTAATTTCTTTGGAAAGAAAATGAATGTACAAAACAATAATACAAGTTTTTGTGACACTGATATACAATAAATGCTGCCAAGTAAATGCTGGAAATACTGAGAGAGGCAATGTCAAATTGCACTCCTCTGGATCTTTCCCAGAAGAAACTGACAGAGTAATTTAATGTTTATGTAAAATTTCTGAAGGTTCCTTGCATGAAAGGTCTATAGTAATCACCTTCTGAGTAATTATTAATGAGAAAATGCCATTAACCAAGCAAACATTTTAATTCCATTTTTAAAAATATTATTTATGCTCTTGTACCCAATAACCCACTCCCTCAAATGTTTGTGCAATCAAAAGTGCTTGAGGTTGGCCTGATTTTCTCTTTTTTCTTGATCTTTTCCTTGATCTTTCAATTGGTAGATTGTGAACTCATATAAGGTAGCTTGAGGAAGACCAAAACTGAAAGCAACAAACAAGGATACACAGACGTGTTGGTCCTATGATTTCTCCCCTGTAAGGAAAGCATGTCAGCAGTCCAGTGGCCTGTCTGAATCAGCAACCTCAACCTCTTGTCTCCACGTTTCAGCAACCTCACTCCATTTTAGGGTCCACCAGGTGAGACAAGCTTAGTAACCGAAGTGTCTCAGGCTTTCGTGAGTCACAGCCTGGCAGCCAGTCACAGCGGCAAGGGTTTCCAGGGGAAGGTAGGCTTTATTTTCATCGTTTGAGTGTTGCTGGCTTGTTGTGCCTCCTCTGATCTCAAAATCCTGATTTTGGCCTACTACCTCTTTCTTAATGCCCAGATTCTTCATAATGCCATCTCCTGGGGCCTCTCCGGCTGCTGCCTCTCACCACCAGAAGCCTGGGAAGTTGGCTTCCTGCCCTAATCTTCCCTTCCAAACAACACTCCACCTCAACCCCTGCTTCTGGGCTCTGGGCTGTGTCTTTCAGCCTCCTTGTGGTTTTCCTCTTTCTGGCTTCTGGTTCTGTGTGACAGGTCATGCTGCTTTCCCCAAGCTTAGTGAGTCACTTAATTTATATCAGTCCCAGGAGATTTCCTATTTCATTAAGGTTTGTAAAGGCACTCCCTCAATAGTTTCATAGGCAAGCTTCTAGCAGAGAAATTCTAAACCCTGATTATAGATAACCCAACATATGGGTGATTGTAATGTCTTACTGGCCTATGAATTGATTTTACCTAGATCTTGAAAAAAAAATCAAATAAACATGCAAATGTAAGTGGTTAAACCAGAAAGGTGAAAAGCCACCTCTTTAAGAAGGATGAAAATGATGCAGTAATTCTGGTCTCCCAGGGTTGAAAGTCCTAAGGTTTTGTAGGTTCTACACTTTTTATATTTTACATCAGTTGCATGAAGGAAGGAGTCAGTAGCATCTGTGACAGACCTATAGAGCTGGTTATTGAAGGAATATCCTCAGCAGTGCGGTTGGCCATGTAAAGAGTGAAAAAGTACACTTCGGGTGGTGTTGCCTGGACCTTATCCCAAATCTTATTCCCTTGGATGAGAAACATTAACAAAAAGTCAATTCTGATAACCCAGAGATATATACTGAAGCAGTCCTTAGTGATATTATCTTCCCAGTGAGCCATTGAGTTTTTACATCTCAACAAATGGTGGGAAAAATGGCTGAAGGCAGTTTGGGACTGTGGTGATGGAGAGGTCAGTAGCTATGGAGAAGCTAGGAAAAGAATGAACACATTTTGGTATCACTAAATTGCTTCCAGTTCTCCATATTCTTTGGGGACTATCTCTGAAAAAAGCACTACTGATTTTGGTACATAAGGGTAGCACTTGGGGCCTGGCACAGATGCCAGAGTTACGCTTATACTTTGAAAGTAGATTTTGTTTGGAAATGTCTGGAGATACTGGGATATAATGGATATGTCGTGGTAGAGGACAGCATTTGTTGAAATCAGAGATTTAAAGCATAAAAATCCAGCTGACACATCTTTCTTTCCAAAGAGCTTAGGAAGTTTAGGACCATATTCAGATTTCATGAGATCATAACTATCTTCAAAATTTTCTTCTTGCCAGATTTCTAAGGATGTTAGAACAACATACGCCTGCTATTATTGTGTTAAGATAAATTTTGGTTTTATTTTACTCTCACACAGACTCAGAAGTATAATGAAACAGTGGTATTACATTTAACACACGAGTTTATATTAAAGGCTGAAATGGTTGATTAAAGGTCAATTTGACAATCCAGGAACAGTTTTATCCTCAACATTTAGTCTGATTAGAGTCCTATCTATTTCAAAGCAGATTTGAGCCCCATAGGTACACCCTCCTTCATAGAGGGAAAAAAACCTATTCCTTTACACTTATGACTTATCTTTAAATCCAGACTGGTCTCCAATACAAGCTGTGGGCCTGGTCAATAGCTGTGTAGACCTGTGTGGACAGGGTAACTTAACTATCCTCAAAATGATGTTATCAATGTTACATTTTTATGCAAATGACAATGTGTTATTTTTCATCAGCAGAAGCACATTTAAAACAATTAAAATCTAAACACTTCTCATTATAACGGAAGGCAGCAAAGACAGCCCAATTAACTTTTCGTGTTTCCCAAAACAATCAAATAACATCATAGAAAGCTATTATAACATATATGCATTCAAAGGGATGAGCAGTTTTTGAACAGCAACATTTCAACCACCAAAGTATTTAGTATATGTTTCCCTCTGGTGAAGGAAAAGAAGCATTAGAATCTTCATCCAAGAAATACATCTACTTGTGTAAATTCTTACATTTGCATGTGTAACAAATTGCATTCATTCACCCACTCATTACATTTTTTTTTGTTCACGAAATCACTAAAAATTATTAAATATCCTTGTAATGTAAAGTAAATGCTTTGGTGTAAGATTGATACAAAAGGCAACAAACAAGGGCTTTGTGTTTTACAAAATCTACAGTCTCTGCAGATTTTTAAATAGGCCATCAGAAAGAAAAATAAAACTGTTAAAGTCATATGTTTTATGATGCCTCTTTGGAAAATGCAGTAGCTGAATCAGGTACTTCATTTTTTTATACTCTGTTTTTAATCTGAGGAAAGAGGAGTGGGAATTAAGAACAAAATATTCTGGGATTTCATGATCGAAACGTGAATTGAAATAGTATAAAGGCCCTTAATAAATACATATGGATTATTGGAGTGAATTGTTTAAGTGGAAGTAGTATACAGTGAAAATTTTCTTGAAAAAGCACTCATCTGAAGTGAGAAAACAATATTAGCAAGAGGAAAGATGCAAGTGAGATAGATGCAATTTTGAAACTGCTTATTTAATCTTGCTTGCGCTGGTTAAAGAAAATTTAGTCAGTCCTCATTTTCTGCTGCTTAAAATGTCCTTCCACTGAAAGGATATTGCCAATTAAAATGATTACATTAATTCCTTTTATATCAAAACATACTGAATCATTCAGTGGTTTCTATCAGTATCACTTGGACAGATGATGGCAGTATGATAATGATACAATATATCAGAATTTCATTTAATGATCTGCCACTTGAAGATGCACCCATTAAGACACCTCATGTCCAAGTGTAGGCTTGTCTGAGTTCTATTTTGGGGAATAGAACTGAGATCTATGTACTTAGGGAATCTCCAAAGCAAAGCCTTCCCCAGAGAAACCAAATACATGTCAAAAATAAACAATGGTTTTGAAGGTTAAGTTCTACAGCAATGGTTCTCAGTAGGGAGGTTAGTGACTTCTGGGGATATTTAGGACATGGGTAGGGGAATTTTGACTTTCCAATGATTTAGTAGAGGGAGGGCAGACAGATCGACATCCTGTATATGCAGGATAGTGTACATTTGTAGTTGCTATGTTAGGGGTTTCTAAGAATAATGTCAAACATCAGAGTATCTATCCCTTATGACTTCCAAAGTGATTGTGCCCCATTATTAAATTGTAAAGTACAAATTATTTTAAAGTATTCTCTGTAGTTTTCCTTTATTTTATGGTTAAGGGTGTTTATTGATTTTTTTTTTTATATTATATATATTGGTATGCTGAATTTTGCTTTATGATTGATAGTAAGGAGGGTCTTGCAAAACTTTTGCTATATTTTGAGTTTGGTAAGGTTGGGAACCTCTGTTCCATAAATGTGCCTAAAATATGAAAGGGCACATGGGACCAAGGCACGGTGGGCCCAAGGGCCTTGGGGAGTGGGCCCAATGAAACCACTAAACATTTGCCATGGTGGCCAAACCATGATACTAGAGCAGCTACACCCAGGAGAGCTTGGAGACAAATACTTAAGTTATGTAAGATGGTTGCTAGCAACAGAGTTATACAGAGAATATGAACTTTAAAGGTAAGGGATTTGCTAAGAGGAGAAGGGATAGTTACTAGCCATAAACAAAAAAACAGAAGATAACTTTCATCAATTGAAAGTGGCAAGAAAAAGAAAAGACAGTAAAGTAACTATGAGGTGAGCACATAAAGGTCAATAAACATATCTTCTTCATCTTTGTGCTCCTGATTCTCTTTACACACAAGTTCTTAATAAAATAGAACACCACAACTAAACATGATAAATAATTAACAAAATTGGCAAATGATACCTACAATGCAAAATTATAAAGTATCCTGTAAAAGGATTACCATTCCTCCCTGATCTTTTTGAAAGTAAATGACCTGATTTCTCTCTTTACTTCCCTACTTTGTTCGTTCAGCTTTGCTTGGAAGGGACCCTCTTCCTCTGTGCCCTTTTCCCCCACCCCATGCCTTTTATTTTGGACTAATCTGATGCTTCTGCCTCCTCTATGCAAGGAGGACTGCATATTTGAGCTCTGTCCTGATAGATACTATTTGGGAGAAATAAGAGACTTTGTATACTAAGTTTTTTAAGTCATCACAGATTCGGACTGAATTAATTTGCATTTCAGGTGAAATTCAAAATTGGAGTCTCCCATCCTGAAGTCCTTCTACTTCCTGCAGAAACGTTAATTTAGGCCATTTTCTGATACCCTGCATGATGGGCAACTGT
Organism: Tolypeutes matacus; assembly: GCA_026826555.1. Lineage (NCBI taxonomy): Eukaryota > Metazoa > Chordata > Mammalia > Cingulata > Chlamyphoridae > Tolypeutes > Tolypeutes matacus. The sequence continues at coordinate 3,726,889 of JAKSZT010053888.1, read as the reverse complement.
TCCTTTGCATGAGGCAAACGGGGGCAGGTCAGTCCTCTGACCCAACTTGAGTATCCAGAGCTCTCTCTGGGGTTCCTAGAACATTCACTTATTACGGTTTAAGAATGTCTATCTTAAAATGAAATTTTAAAAAAATCGAATTTAGAATTGTTATGTGTATGACAATAGCATATTCAGGAAATTTTAAGACTGAATTCCTGTGAAACTAAAAAAGAAAAGTAATACAGAGTTCATCAAAGTGAAATATCTGTTATAAATTCCTTTACATGGCTGCATGTATCATGGTGAAATTTGACTTTACTCTTTAAGAATTTTAAAACAATCATTATATTGTCAGTAAAACTGAAGTTTTGCTTTAAAATAATTCCATATGGTTTTAACATGGATTTCCAAAGCCATATGTTCTTTATCAACAAACAAGATGTATAGCTTGGATGTTTCACAGCAGTGTGAGACCCAGAGATGGTTAGATTGAACATTGAAAAAGATTTCTACCAAAACATCTGGTAAAGAGAAGTCAGGAACTTAGCTTTTCTAACCTTTTTTCAACTTGGTTATATATCTTCAAGAGACAGCTTTTTCTTTCGTGAGAAATTGAAAATACTAATGTATTTTATGTATTTATTATGATAGTTGTGACATTCATCTTGTTGCCTTTCTGCAAAGTGTTGTGTGACTTTTTCAAATAGCTACCTTAAACTATGTTGAAAAAAAATTCACTCTTAGCAATGAATTTTAAAACACTCTACAATTGCTTCTGAATCCTAAGTTTTCTTGTGAGGATACTCTTGCTTTCTTTTCCTTTAATTATTTTAGACATTTTATTTTTCAAAAACAAATAAAAAGTACAATTTCTGTTATGAAATATTTTCTTTTCTTCTGGAAACTTTAATTTCTTTGAGATATAAGTCGTAAGCGTCTTATATGCTTCTTGAGAAAAACCCCTAAAAATATCCTAGGGATGTCACCCCAAAGTGAGAATTCTGAAGAATTCCAAATTCAGAGGTTGTCAGTAATTAATAAAAGCCTATCATAATCCCAGCTGACTTAGAATCTATCACAACTCAGGAAATGTGACAGAACTACTACACACTTAGACAATCCAAAGCAAACTCAATTATTTTCAGGATTTCCCTGAGCAGCAGCCTTCAAGAAAAACACTCTCTCTGGATGCTTGTTGATTTTTTCATTCATCAACTTGAACCAAAATGCACCATATAAATTGAAAAGTTAAGTGTGTGCATGTGAACATCTCTTAATTCTTTATGGGGCAGTTTTAGAACAACAATTTGTGTCATCATTATCTAACAATAAAACATCATAAAGTGTTAATCATATTTACCTATCAGGAAAAATTTTAAGACTGGTAGCAATTAGCATATCTCACAAATGTGAGAATGCTCTCTAAGGAACTATGACAGATATGTAATACTAATACAGAGTTTTAAGAATAGAGTGGTTTGGGTGAAAATAATCCAAATGTAAAATATGGGCTATAGTTATTAGTAATATATTGATGCTCTTTCATAATTTGTAACAAATATTTCACAACAATGAAAGATGGTGGTGTGAGATAATTTATGGGAGCCCTATATGATGTTACATATGTTTGTTTTGTAAGTTCACAATGTTTACTATACTTAACTGTTTTTGTATTTTCATGTATGAATGATGTTCCTCTATACAATTTTAAATAAAAAAATTCATTAAAGCTAAAAATGTTCATCACATTAAAAGTGATCTAATCTGTGAGGAACTGTCTCCCAAAACACAAACAGAAAGCAAGCATAGCATTTCTTAAGGCTGAGTATATTACTACAGAATCAATGCTCAAAAATATAATCACTATATCTTGAGAAAAAAATGAATGCTTACATGAAGACACTCTAAAGCAAATATGGAGAAGCAATCATTCTAATATAGTCTTCGTAATATAAAATTATTTAATTCTTTCTGTGGAAAATTTGGCTGTAATTATTTAAAAATACTTATATATCATATGATCTAGTAATTTTTTTTTTTAACAGTTTAAAAACATACATTTTTTAAAAAGGGTTTGCCATAGCCATAGTTAGAAAAGGTACCAGTAAATAAATCAAAGTTGTATAAAACCTTTAGAGAGAAAAGCTAGAAAAATTTATTGAACATCATAATGGAAAGTCTAAGTAAATGCAGAGATATACCAGGTTCATGGAAAGGAAGACAATATTTTAAAGATGACAGATTTCCCCAAATTTGATCTATAGAAAAATTGAATTGTAATCAAAGTTCCAATAGGCCTTTCATGGACTGTGACAACCTAATCCTAAAACTTAAATGAAAAACAAATTATCAAGAAAAGTCAAGATATTCTTGCAAAAAAACAAAGTGTGGAAACTTGCTGTAACAGATATTAATACATAAAACTATAATTATAAGAGAATGTAGTACTGGCACAGGAACTGACAAAAATATCACTGGAACAAAAAATAGAAAATCTGGGTACAGACAACACAAATATGGAAACTTGATATATGAGAGACATAGCATGGTGATCTAGTAATATTGCTTGTAGAAATTTACCCTATGACAGAGAGTGTAAAGATCTTACTTAAGTATATTAATTCCACTATTGCCTGTAGTAGCAAGAAATATGAACCAGTATCAATACAAGAAGGATTAAATATATATTCATACAATGGCATATCTGTATTCTCTAATCTGAAAATATGTCCAAGATATATTTTATGTTAAAAAATGCAATTTCAGACTAATATTATACAATGATAGAATTTTAAAAGAAATTTGCATATCCTTCTACCTATAAAGATATATAAATATAGAATGTCTCTGTGATTATAAATAAGTCCAGAAAGATATCCCCATTTTAAGAACATACATACAATTCTGTATCTACACATATTATATCGGTGACTCGTTTTATAAAATCTGAACCAAAAAGCTTACATACTTTTCAGACATGAATATATTTATTTAATGATGCTTATTAGTCAAATCTGAAATTATAGCAAATCTATATTTACATAGGCTGTAAATATACTACCAAAATGAAAAGGGAAACATCCTGTTTCCAAAAACAGATCTAGGTAGAGGTGGGGAACGTCCATAAGGCTAATTTCTCATGATTTAAGGTGGTTGTGGCCATTATTTGTCTATATCCCAAACCGGCTCTGCAGTTACTGCATAGGTGGGCCACCCTCCCGCCCACAACTCTCTTTCTCCTTTGGAGCTTAATAAAAAAATATTTTCTGACTGGCTAACCAAATTCCCAATATTGAGGTGAAGGACCTTAAACAATGTTGGACAAACTCAGATTCATTCAAGGGTTTACTATTGTTCACCATGATTACATGAATTTAAAAAATTAAAACACATCACACACCAATAAAGTGTTTCTAAGACGTGAAGTGCTAGGTTTGCCCAGAAAAAACCCTGCATTAGGGAAGCAGATGTGGCTCAATCGATAGGGCTCCCGTTTACTATATGGGAGGCCCCAGGTTCGGTTCCCGGGGCCTCCTGGTGAAGGCAAGCCAGCCCACGCAGCACGGTGAGCTGACGCAGCAGGACGACCCAACAAGGGGAGACAAGCAGACACAGAAAAACACACAGCAAATGGACACAGCTAGCACAAGCAGCAAGGGGGGGATAAATGAATAAATAAAATCTTTAAAAACAAAACAAAACCCTGCATTAGGTGAGGTGAGTTCTTAGCTACCTATTTATGATCTTTACTTTTCTTTCTTTCTTCCCCAATTTTCTTATTTGCTCTAGTCTCTAATACTATGTTGGACCACCAATATGGAAGCCATGGTTACTTCCAACTAGTTCCCCTAGTGGTCTAACTTGGCAGAAAAATAATAACTGGACAATGCAAAGCAGCTTCTTAGAAAGGAGTTAGAACTGAAATGATGGTTATCAGGGTGACCAGAGGTAAGTTTTACTAGTACACTGAAACCCTATCTCAAATATCTAGTCTTGTTGGTTTTTCAACTGGGAGATAACAGCATCAAATAGAGCAAGGAAGCAGGAGGTATAAAAGAATTGGGTGGCTTCTTCAAGGGCCAAGGCTGGAATTTTAAGAGGCACATAGGCAAAGCTAGGTGGTATAAATAACAGCTGGAGGCCGAAATTAAAACATAGGCTTTCCAAAGTTACAATATGGAAATCACACCGGCACACACAAACTACCATCATGAAGAATATCATTGCTGTTAAGACAATTTGTCTATTTACTGAATAGGGCAATTCTCAAACTATAAACTTCTTTCTGCTACTCCCAGGGATGTAGAAAATTTGGTGAGGATTGGCTCATCACCTCCACCATCATATCTGCAAACACCTGAAGTTCTACATTTCCTTATGGAATAAGAATACAGAATTTTTTCCTAAACCACACAGAAATGATAACCTATACTAATAAATTCAGCAGGAGCTCTTGAATAAAGAATAACAAATATAAGAAGTGGAACAATTCCAAATTTTGAAGCTCAGTCATGATCTGGGTCAAAAATGCGAGGAGATAATTCTAGAACTATTTAGATGTCTGGGTGATAACATTCACTTTCTTTCTTTAAAATAAAAACACACTAAACCATATATGCACTCAAGTATTTGGCATTTTTATATCTGGCTTTCATAAAATCTGAGAAATTTTTATTTTAAAAGAAATCAGAATTTCCTTGTGATTTTTATAATTGTAATAGCGGTTACATAATTTATTTGAGAAAACGGATTACAGAAATACTTTGCTCATGTAAAATAGTTTTAAACACATAAGATGAATATCAAAATATATAACTTACTTTCTCTTCCTCCTCTCCTCAATCACACATAGTAGTCACAGCTCCTTCAGGAAAGATCCAATTAACTTTCTACTCTAATGCCATTTATTAAATCAGAGAGATAATCTTTAAAGTAATCTACATTTCATTAAAAACTAAATAGAACTCATAATTTTAGACACTAAATTGATGAGTATAAAAATACTTGTTATAGAGCAATAATCATAAACCAAAGCTTTATAACACATTGCAAATGTGTTTCACCGAGGCCAAACTGGATTTTAATCTTTGCTCCCTATAATGGGATAAATATAGAAAAAAGAGTGGCAGGGCTCATGTTACCATAAGACTGCAATAAAGCTTATATAATCTTTCTGATGCAGGGATTCACTATAAAGACCTGCTTATAATTGCGAAGCATAAAAATAAAATTAACTTTTCCATAATATATCATTTGCCTTCTTCACCATCAATATTAAAATAGGTAATTTGTACTGCCACTGTATAAAGATAATAAAAATATCAACAAACTATATATATATATATATGTGTGTGTGTGTGTGTATTAGAGCATACACATGTATATGCATGTATATATGTACAATAAATTATTTTTATAAAGGCCACACCTTTAACACTTTGCTTGGAAATCCCCTCAGCTAAATTTCCAAGTTCATCGTTTACAAGTTTGCTTTCCACATAAGTGCAGGACACAACTCAGCTAAGTTTCTGCCACTGTACAAGGATCCCTTTTTGACCAGTTTCCAATTTCCTTCTGGGACCTCACCAGCAGCATTTTTAAAATCCATATTTCTACCGACCATCTGTTTACGATGACTTAGATATTCTCTAAGATAATATAGGTTTTCTCTATCATGCTCCTCACTTACTTCTAAGTCCTTGCCAGCAGTCTTTAACATCTATATTTGTACTAACAGTCTGTTAAAGACAACTAGGCTTTTCTGTCATGCTTCTCAGAATCCTTGCCTCTTACTCCTACTGTCCATTTCCAAAGCACGTCCACATTGGCAGGGCTGTGTTCCTGCTGGAGGCTCCAGAGGAAACTCCCTTTCCTTGCCTTTTCCAGCTTCTCAAGGCCACTTGGCATTCCTTGACTTGGGGCCCTTCCCCTTTCTCCAAAGTGCATGATTCCAACTACTGCTTCCATTGTCATGCTTTCTTTTTGCCTCTGCTTCTGTCATCATATTTTCTGTCAGGTTTCTCTGGCTCTGACCCTTCTGCCTTCTTCCTGTAAAGACCCTTGTGATTATACAGAGTCCACCCAGATAATCTTCCCTCTCAATCACATTTGCAAAGTGTCTTTTGGCATATAAAGTAACATTTTCAAAGGGTGTGGGCATCTTTGGGGGACCATTATTGAGTCTACCACAGAGCCCCAAACTAGGAATCACTGGCTATTGATGTGGATTGAACTGTGTACCTATGTTTGGGCATATTCTTGGTCTAGGTCCTCATTCTGGTGGACCCTTTGTGAAGAAGATCTCTTCAAGATGTTACTTTGGTTCAGAGGCGGTCCAACAAAATCAGGTTGGACTTTAATCCAGATTACAGGAGTCCTTTAAAGCAGAGTGAAAGTCAGATGGAGAGAGAAACCATGGGAAGTGGCCAGAAGCTGGAAGTTACTGGAACCAGAGGAGAAGGGACATCACCATGTGCACTGCCATGTGACTGAAAAGTCAAAGAACTCCAAAGATCGTCGGCCAGACAGATGACACTGACCCCAGGAGAAGCCAAGCCTTCTAGCCTCTGAAACTACAGCTAATAAATCCTGTAGTTAAAACAAACCATTATATGGTATGGAAACTAAACAATTATAAAGCACACACACATTATAATTCTCTAGAAATATTAACTGACTCAGTTTTGATTGGCAGCTTTAAAAAGGGGGTTATCAGGAGAGATAAATCTAATGCCAAGTGTTTTGCCATTTTTGCTCTATCAGGTAATGTTATTTCTGAAACTTGCTCATAAATAACTATGAAAATACGATGAGTAACTTGACTTTCATTAGTTACTGAAGGCAATATTCCTAGAGTTAAATGCAATAACAATTTAGTCTCTGCTGTTGCTATTATTTAAATAAAACTCTAAATTTAAAAATTCTCCATGATTAACAAATGGTATCCTCAGTTTGATGCTATCAGAACACTTTACCCAATAAAAATCTCTGGATTGTTCTTTAATCACATTAGAGGAATAACTACTGTAGTGAACCTCTGGTAATCATATTGCCCTGATTTGCAAGAGATGAGGACTGAATATACATCAGGTTAAAAACAGGTGATTCTAGATGGGCAGTGTGTTATTGGAGTGTGGAAAAAATATATAAGGAATTAATTATTAGTCTCATACTTTCAACAGCATGTTCTTACGTCAGTAAATATCAGTTTTTCCATCCATAAAATGAAGGCAGTAACTTAGATCAAGCTTCCACACGTTTTGGTATAAAGCCATTTTGAGAAGAAATATTAATTAGAATATAAGTATTTTATTAATATAAGTTTAAAAGTTCAAATCTACTTATTTTTATTACCTACTATAAAGTTAATCACTAAAAATACAACTGCTCAGAGGCAAATTTGAGATCAGGAGTTATGGGTAGCACCTAAAGTATTACAGGAATCTGGTTATTATTTCATTTTGGGAGCACATTATCAATATTTGTAATTGCAAATGATAATATCATTTTAGTAACTTACTTTGCAATTTCAGGATTTACTTAGAGGTAAAAGGAAAAATTTAATTTTACATTGGCTCAGAAATTTAAAACAATCTATGGCAAAGCTTAAGGGAGGATATCTGTTAATATTCTGTTAGGACAGATTTGTGTATTCAAGCACTGTTTTCGAGTTTACTTTTTATTGAAGTAAAATAGTTCACTTTATTACAAAAGCAGAATAAATGCTCTTGAAATCCCTAATATGTTTGCGATATAAACTAGGGAAATCTTTGGAACATATAATCTCTAAATTACTTGAGTTTGAAAGTTCTGATTCTATTTTCTGACTACATGGATTTTTCTACTATATCAAATCCTATGTTTTGAATCCTCATATTGACCAAATAACACTGAAATAACTCACAGATTTCAATTTTACCTTTCTTAGATCTCAAAGACCACAATCACATTTTCTATAATATCACACAACCAAATGAAAGGACATTTATCCATTTAATATTCCTTAGTGTTTCTCTTTCCCTCATATATTACATTTAATCTATCAGCACGCCCTCCCTGTGGATTTACCTAAAAAATATTAATTATGTCCTTTGCTCCCCCATTTCTATTGCCATCACCTTAGTCCTAGCCATAATCATGTCTTACAAGTGCAATGGCAGTATCCTTATAACTAGTATGTTCTCCACTAACTCAACCTGGCCATATCTGCCACGGAGCATCCAGAGTCTTCCTTAAAAACATGAGATCCCATGACTTCCTTGGTTTCCAAGGCCTGACAATCTGGCTGCCACCTACCTCTCCTGATTCATCTTCAAGGACTCCCTTTCTCACATCTTCCATCTACACCAGTCTCCACTGCATTCTCTAATATCCAAAGCCTGCTCCTACATCAATGCCTTTGCAATTGCTGTTTTTTTCTCTTTGGTAAGTTTTTCTGCCAATTTATGTGACAGCCTAATTTTGTTATTTAAGTCTCAGCTCAAACATCCCTTCAGAGTGGGTTTATCTGAAATCCTATAAAAAAACGAGCTCTACTTGGAACTGTCACTCAAAATCACATCATCCTGCTTTGTTTTTATCATTGCACAAATCAAAAATTGAAAGTTACCTTGACTATTTAATTCGCACTTAAATATGGTCTGTCTCCCCAGCTAAAATATTAGGTGCTCAGGAGAAGTGGTAGGTCTTACTCACCCTAGTTCTGTCACCAAAAATCATACCTGGTATACAGGTGGTGTTCAAAAACTTTTTTTTGATGTCTAGATGAATGAATTGCTGGGGGGATTTCTCATATGATTTGTTAGTTGCAACCATTCTGCCTTTGTATATGCCATTCACATGGTGAAAAGCTCCATTCGCTTAGGGCAAAGGTTAAAAATTTCATCACTTCTCAGAAATTTTTCATAATGAGCTTTGTTGAACTTAAAAAAAAAATCCCATTCTTTTTCAGTAGAATACTTACATACAGTACACATATTTACATTACATACACAATTTTTATTGTACCTCTGCAAGTCTGGAATTTTTCTAAGGTCTTTTTTCGTGGAACATAAAGCTTCTCAAAGTCAAGGGCTTCTATACCATGTGCTTCCTTTATTTTCAGTAATGATAATATGCTCTACCCAGTTTGGGGAAGAGGTAAGGGTAAAAACTCAACTACTATTTTTAAACCTATTCTTCTCATGAGGAAGAAAGGTAAATATTGTTAATACAACACAAGAAATAATGAAATTAAGAATTTAGGTATATTCTGTCCATTCCAAGGGTGTAGTGTAAGTCAGATTTGGGGGAGGCTAAAGTTAATTGTAATCTAAGAAAGAGAAGTATTTATTCATGTTAATTTTCTTTTTTTTTCTGTAGAAGATTAAAAAGAAAATACATTTCACATTGTTTCTAAATTATGTCAATAAAATAAAGACCTAGTAGAAAAAAAAACCCACATAGATATATCCCCAGGGAATTGAAATGTGGAATAATTCGGAACAACAATATTCATTCATTCATTCATTCATTCATTCATTCATTCATTCATCAATTTCACAGAGATTGACCATGTTTAAATCTATTAAATATCAGGAATAGATTTAACAAATACAACCAGGCTGGTACCCCTACCCTTATAAACCTTCAGTCCTTCCAGACAGTTCTTCATTGTAATAAGACACTTCTGAAAAATAATTCAGCCACTCACTAGCTTTCAATACATTTTGGAAATATTCCATTTTTATTCTACTCTGGTTCTTCAAAAGTAAAGGTGAACTTCAGTTTGATAAACAGGTTGGAAAAAATCTTATAACTGTTAACATTTTCATAACTTCTTTATATTAAAAAAAAAAAAGAATATTTCCAATAATAAGGCCTTTGACGGAGCTGCAGGAAATATTAGTGCCTAACAGAGGTTAGTGCAGAGCCATAAGCACTAATTTAAGCTTTATTAAAATTATACTTGCACCTGGCTTGCTTTCACTTAGATATACTTTCATTTCCTTCAGGATGAAGTCTATTACTCTATTAGTAATATACTCTTTTGTAATTTCCTCCCTTCTGAATTCAAGAAAAATGAAACCCAAGTCAGATTAATTTTTGAAAACTAGTGTATAGATCCAACAGGCAGGAAGAAGGAAGCATATCTCTTTCTTTGCAGGAGAAAAGAGTTTGAGAGCCACGAAGAGAGAAGGGTGCTTAGGCATTCAGAGGAAAATCAAAGTTATTTTCATGATTACAATATTCCAGATGGGAAAACGAATTCCTTACTAGGGACCAAAAAAAGACACACCCCTGACTACGGTTTCTGAAAGGCCAGACTAAACTATCATGGTGCGTGATAATCAGGTGACCCTAGTTTCCATCATCTAGAAAAAGGGGTATAAAAACAGCTGAAAATTTCTTTCTTAGCTTCCTTATGCTCCCTTGCTCTTCCTTATGCTTTATGAGCATTTCCTTCAATATGTACCTTGCTAAATATAAGGTATCTCAGTATAACCTCAGCAATTAGCGTTAGGATTTAGACACTGAAATCCATTTAAATATACTTTTTTCTTTAGACTTCACCCCCACTTTTATGCCACCCTTTCAGTGTGGTTGTAAGCTCTGTAAGTGATAAAGCACAATAGGGTAATTTAAGTCATGATTACATAGTTGTAGTCAAGTCTAAGTTCACTTGTGGTAATTTTGGTAGGAATGAATTCAATCAAAGAACTTCTACCCACATGGCATAACCAAATGGAGCTTCCATAGTTTTACTGTAATTTCTTGACATATTATGTGTTCTTTTCCTTCTCATGTTTGTTATTTTTGAATGTCTGTCACTTAAAAAGACATTTTCATCCATCTGTACACTTAGAGAAAAGGGCACCAGTGAAAGATTTGACAAAACAGCATGAAACAAAATTAAAATTTTGAAGAAAATTCTTTTTAAAAACCTACTCTTTATCCAGTAATTAAGGAATAGAAAGCAAAGCAAGGAAGGAAGACAAAAGAAGAAATATAATTTGTGTTTGTATATTATGTCACATATTTTATATAAAATCTTCTGTACACATCTACTCATTGGTAACAAGAGTTTTTCTTAATATTGGACTGTATGTTTAAAATTATGCTAGTACTGAAGTCAGTTACTGTTTTTGAAGGGATAGAGAATGGCCTATATCATCATTGTTTAGTATAAGTAATATTCTGAATGGATAATCATCTGAATTAGAACATTCCCAAGATAAGAATATATAATATGAAGTGTTAATCTCCAGCTTATCGACATCTTTCAAAAATCACACATTAATGTTAGGTTGATCACAGAATGAACAAACTGATATGAATAAATGAATACATGCCATAGTTTTCAGACTCCCCTTCTTTCCATAGCTTCTAGCCCTTCAGGAGGCCAATGAAATCAAATTCCACAAAAGCATCAATGCTAATGTAGCAAATGTGTTCCTGGTATTCTAGGTTGATACCTAGAAGATTTCCCATTTTAAAAAATGTCACTGGTAATGATTAGGTTACATGGATCTTTGGTAATTTCTTGCAATCATTTTGTGAAATCATCGGACCTTTTACTTCATATTGGAACCTAATCATTATTTTTCATATTATTCCTCAGGGTGACTAGAAATCTCACATCAGTTCAGATGCTATCTGCTGCATGTAACAGATTACCCACCAGCAGTGGTTTTCATAATAAGGACATATGAGTTATTTCCAACTTGGATATCTGGAGTTCAGGAGTTCCAGCAATGGGGAGGCCAGAATCTCACTGGGACTCTGGGTTGCATCATCTGTTGTTCTTTTGACTTTCTCCTCTTATTTTTGGCTTAAACAATGGGAATTATTAGATCACAGTTTTGAGGTTATAAGTCCAAACTCAAGGCATCAGGCAGGCAATGCTTTCTCTCTGAAGACTGTGGCGTTCTGGGGCTAGATGCTAGCCATCCTTGGTCCTTGGCTTTTCCATCACATGACAATGCACATTGCTGCATCTTCTTTCTCTTCAGGTTCAAATGACTTCCAGCATGTGGCTGCTCCCCATGAGTTCTCCTTCTATGTCCAATTTCCTTTGCGTTTAAGGACTTCAGCCATATTGGGTTAAGGCCCACCCTCATTCAGTCTGGGCACACTTGAACTGATAACATCTTCAAAGGTCCTATTTACAAATGGGTTCAAATGCACAGGACTATGGGTTAGGACCTGAAAAGTGCCTTTTGTGGGGGATATGATTCAATCCCCCAACAAAACCTTAAACCTATACTAATAATGTAACCACCAATTCCATGTGGCCATTGAGCATGTGAAATGTGACTAGTGTGACTGAGGAACCAATTTTTTTATTTCATTTAACTTTAATTAATGTAAATTTAAAAACTGAAAAGTAGTATAAAATATTTTTCTTGAAACCCAACTTTTTTTGTTCTAGTAGAACTATACTTCTTATTTTAACTTTTGAAAGAAAATTTAAGAAGCATAGGTGGGGGAATGTCTTGATTAGATCTCACTTGCCCAGACTGGATTATATACACAAGCTCGTAAATCTATCATTGGCAGAAGTGAAAGGGATTGGTTTAGAACAGTGGTTCTGAAAGGAGGCCCGCAGCTTCAGCCTCACCAATGAACTTGTTAGAAATGCAAATTATTGGGCTCCTCCCCAGGCCTACTAATTCAGAAACTTTGAAGGTGAGGCCCAGTAAGCTGCTTTACAAGCTGTACAGATGTTTCTCATTTGAGCTAAAGTTTTATTTAGATCAAACTCATTTGTCAACTAAGTCTGAGCCCACCTTCCCTGAGCAGCTAAGAATGAATTCTCTTCCAGGATATGGTGAACTCTCTTACTTCCTTCATGTTTCTGCTTAAAAACCACCTCACCAGTAAGCCTTTCTGATAACTGGATATAAAATAGAAATCCCCCCAGCATTCCCTATCACCCCTTCCTGCTTAATTTTTCTCCAGAGGATTTACCACCATTTGATATACCACATATGTATTTGTGTATTGTATGTTTCCCTCTACTGGAATTTAAGCTTCATTAGATCAAGGGCTTGGATCTATTCACTGTTCTATCCCCAGGGCCTAGAACAGTGCCTAGTGTATAGATAGCAGGAATTAAATAAATATTTGTTAAACGAATGACTGGAATACCAATATCCAAATGAAAGTGAAAGAGCTCAAAGAATGGCTGATGGGTAGGCAAGCAACAGTATCTGCCAAAGCAAACTAATTTCAAATGAATTTCTGGAACAAAAATGATTCATGATTTGGGAACTAAAGTATTTGTCAGGCTAATAAAAAATATGGCCATATTTCATTGGCTTTTTAAAAAACAAAACTTTCATCTTAATTGCCATGTTCAATTAAATTTTTATATATTACCATTGTTTTTCCTCTTCTATTGAATTTAATAACTTTTATCAATGAAAATGTCAGATATCTGTTTTCTTCTTTTTAATGGACAGATTTCACCAACACAGAGACCTCCACCAAAATGGAAGAACTTGTAACACTGATATAAAGACAGTGATTACCAGATGTTCTGAGTGGAGGAAGAGAGAACAGGTGGGACATGGGGCATTTTTAGGGCATTGGAATTGTTCTGCATGATATTGCAATGACAGATACAGGCCATCATACATTTTGTCAAAACCTATAAAATTGTACAGTGAAAAGTGTAACCCATAATGTAAACTCTAGACATTGGTTAGTAGCAATGCTTCAATATGTGTTCATCAATTGTAACAAATGTACCACAATAATGTAAGATGTTATTAATAGGGGAAAATGTGAGGGGGGAGGGGATGGGGTATATGGGAATCTCCTACATGTTTGATGCAACTTTTCTGTAATGTAAAACTTCTTTAAAAGTTTATTATATGGAAAAAACTTAAATCCTAACTAACCAGTTTTCTTCTTAAAAACAAACAAACAAACAAACAAATTCACGTATGAAAGGGAAATTGGGCACAATAAAAATCATTTAGTTAAGTAATAAGCTATTGACATAGACTGGTAATACTTTTAATTTCACATGCTATTGGTTTTGTTTCTTAGTCTTATTCCAGGGAATTATTCAATATCTTGATTTCTTATCAATGCTTGCTTGCTTTACTTTAAGAATAATTTAATGTAAATGAGTACATGGTTCATGAGAAAATTGAAGATTTTAAATAACTTTATAAATATATTGATTATTGTTGAGCAAGATATAATAAAAATTCAATTTAAATGAATCTCTTCTTAGATGCATTTATCAAGATATGGATAAAGAAATTTCCAGAGGTACTTTTGAAAATCCTTTGAGTATATTTGATCATAATATAATACTATTATAAAATAATAATGTTTGCCTTAATCAGTACGTTTAAATCTAACCATAAGTATTACTCTTCAAAATAATTTCTTTAAGAAGACAATAAAACTATCACAGTATAAATTCTTTATGGCGCCAAGGCAGAAGATTTTTAGAGGCTAATTTACAGATTACTTGTGTGAATACTAAATTAAATCACTGTTATGAATTATATGTACAAAGATAGAGACCAAACCAACATTGAACAATCTGAATTCCCTTTCTCATGTTTATGACACTTCTGAGTTGGGGTATGCTATATTATAAATGTCTTCATGCTTTCACAATTTAGACAACCCTTCCTCTCCATTCCTGAAGCATAGCTCCCTGGTGACTTCCTACCTCAATAAAAGTAAGAGATCCGCACCACTGAACTCAGCTGCAATGAACATAATTCCCAAAACACCTTTCCACTTGTCTCATAATATTGTATTAATGTCAGTATCTATTTCAGACATTGTGATGTTGATTATTTAATTCATATATATATATATATTTAACATTCAAGCTAATGTCTGTATCCTGTTTATGTATTGACTGCTATCAGGTACAAGTTCTAAGAAGGGAGGAAATAAATAATCTAATACATTGGAAATTTTTTGAGCATTGGAAATATCTTTATCCATATTTTGTTAAATGCATCTAACAAGAAATTTTTAAAATGATCATGTTATTCTGATATGACTGTTAATTGTTCTTGATTTTTAATTCTTTTGCATTCCCCACAAGATTTTCAAACACCCCCCACCCCCACCTCGCCCTTTCTGATCTTCTGTTCCACTTCTGATACGTATACTTCCTTCCTGGATCCACATCTAATTTGTTGAGATGACACATCTAGTTTGACTCCTTTTCTTGAACTTTTGTGTTGATGTCCTTGTCTTTCTGATCTAAACCACAGGCCAAAATATTCTCTATTGCTTTATAATACTTATTTCTCCATTTGTTCAATTCTATTTCTACCTACCTCCTCTCAGAACTTATTCTCTTATATATCTTAAATATTTTTGGCTCCATTGGCATCTTCCCTTCAATCAACAACTATGTGCAAGTTTCTCCCACCTTTAATAATTCATTCCTAATTTAGAGTACAATAGTCTTCTTCGTATCAGTTACGAATTTCTGGAAAGAACAGTCTACCTCATTGCCTGTATTTTCTCACCGCCTGTTCATGCCATGAAACCTTGAGGTTTTGCTTCCACCCACTACCTTCATGCCTGATAACACTACTGAATGTTCCCTTCCCAAACTCAACCATGGGCAGGTTAACTTCCAAAGTCAGTTCCCTTTTTCCAATCCTATTTTCTTTGAACTCTCTACAAGACTTAAAACTATTAATCACTGTTCCTAATTCCCTTCCTAAAATATCTTCCTTCCTTGGTATTGTGACAAGGCACCTTTCAGTCTGATCGCCTGTATTCTAGCTGCCTCTTTCTCTACCCTCTTTTCCTTCTTCCACTCTTTCATTATAGATTTCCTACAAAGAATTCTTCTCAATCTTTCTATAATGCATTCTTTCGGTGTTTCGATCACTCCTGAAATGTTAACTCTGGATCCCAAGTGCCAGAAATTCTCCAAATTTTAATTTCTGTTCTTCCAATTGCCTTTAAGTCAAATCCACATACTTATTTTCTAGTACCCAATACTTGTCATTTCTAGAAAGAATTATTTTTAAAAATCTGAATCTTTGTTTTTTGTCTTTTCTGTTTCTGTGACTGACACCTCATCTTCCTAGTAAATTTGGCTCAGCCAGAAGTTCAGCATCCCATTCACATCTTCAGCCTCCTTGTCCCCAGTAAACATCAACTTCCTCCATTATGTTCCCCACATCTTTGTTTTCATTTCCTAATTGATGCTCTAATCTCCTTTTACCAATTTTAGTGTAACAAGAGCTTTAAATTTTATTTTGAAAAAAAAAATCACAAACCTAAACAGAACATATACAAGTACAGTATAGTTTTTTCCTCACATAACCATTTGAGAGTAAGTTGCTTATCTGATGCCTTCATCATCACCCAGAATACTTTACTGGGTATTTTCTACAAGCAAGGACATTCTCCTGTAGAAGACAAAGTCACCATGAAAATCAGAAAAACTGTACTGCTACATTACTACTATCTAAACTTCAGAGCCCATTCACATTTGGCAAATATCCTAATAGGGTCCTTATATCACAATTAGAACCACGGGTTGTAGTTTGTTGTAATGTCTCTTTAGTCTCCTTACACCTGCAACAATTCTTCAGCCTTCACATTCCTGACCTTAATGCTTTTGGAGATTACATGCCAGTTATGTTGTGGAATGTCCTCAATTTGGATGTTTCCGATGTTTCCTTGTGTATAGATTAATGTTATGCACCTTAATAGCATGAAATAGCAGGAATAGCATGAAAATGAGGTTGTGTCCTTCTCCTTGCATCCTTGTAGTTTACGATACTGACTTCCCCATTACTGACAATGATCACTTGATTAAAGTGTCTACCAGGCTTTTACACTACAAATTTAATCTTTTCCTCTTTGTAATTAATAAGTTTTGTGGGGGAGGTATTTTGAAACTAGGTAAATATCCTTTTTCTCATTCATCTTTCTATTTCTATATATCATGAGGACTCATGGGGTCCTTTGTTATTCAGAATTATAATCCATTAGTATCATTTGTTTCGATGCTCAGATTGACCTCAATTCAGCCAGTGGAGCCACCTCTGGCATCTGTTTCTTTTTTGATAGGCCCCCATCATTTTTTGAGTACCTGTTTTCTGGCAAAAGAAGGTATTTCATTTCGTATTTGTAAATCTTATATTTTCCCTACCACAGCCCTGTAAAAAAGCCATTTTTTCCCAAGAAGCCTCAGTTCCTTTTATTGGATAACAATATTTAGAAAACAGGATCTGGATGTTAGGGGTGCTTACTGGGCACTGTTGCCCCCAGATCCTCTCAGTCAGTTTGGCTGTGGATCACACATGCACAAACACACACACAGTTATCTAAGTATATTTCTTTAACTATCCATCTCTCTCTCTCTCTCTCTCTCTCTCTCTCTCTCCCCCCCCCTCTCAAAACCAATTCACACTAGGACTTCCAATTCCAATCCAGCACTTCAGGGTTCAGTCTACTTTTCTTCCTTTCTGAACGTGTAACCCCGTTCTTTGACAGGGAGAACTATTCTCATTTCCTTTAATGAATTTACCTATTGAATCAGCCTCTGCTGCCTCTGCCGACACCCGCTCCCCTGGGTCGTTGCCCTCCTCATCCTGCCTGCACTCAGGTGCTCTGCATCTGCCATCCATCCACCTGTGTGGAAACCCACCTAGCCTGATCTGACTGACCCCTGGCTGGACCACCCTCCTGCAGGGCCCCCGCTCTCCCCACTCTGACCCCCCTCACACCAACCTCCGTACCCTGACAGAGCACTGACAGGCCACAACAGGCTGTTCCACTCACAGCCCCTATAGGGGCTTCCCCCTCTTCCCTGAGCCTGGGTTCTGACTCCCCCTGCTGCTGGGCCCCTGCATATATTCTCTGCTCCCCCACTTGGGCTTCAATACCTCAGTAGGTCACCTCCATCCCTGGACACTCTCTCCTCTGGGCTCACGTCACATCCTGTCCCATGCTGGTGACCTGTGAGCCTGCTCCCTCTCTAATACCCCATGCCAGCGCTCCTCACCAGCTCCAGCTCTGACCCGCTGCGCTAGGCCCCTGATGCCTTCCCCCCAGCCCCACAATGGGTGTGGAAGCCCACCCTGCTCTGCTTCACCCCATGGTTCCTAGAAGAATTGTGCAGGAAATGAGGGAAGGGGAGGGAAAGGGCTGTGCAAGAAGCGGAAGAGCTAAACCAGGCTTTTAACTAGTTTCTTTACCTCTACTATCTTACTCTGTCAATCTAACATATATGCTGCTATTTTCCCCAAGGTATTACAGCCAGTGAGGATTAGTTCACTTCTCTCTTCCAAAGCTTTCAGTAATTCGCTATTGTCTTTGCAACGCAGTTTGAACCCAAAGGCCTATAAAACGTGACCATAAACTTTCTAGCTTTTCTTCCTCTTAAAGAATATCATTCTTTAGATGTACTTTCTAGTCCTATAGTTTTGTTCTACCTAATTACTTCTACCTTGAATTGCATTCTCCTTCATTTTCAACTGTCAAAAAAATAATATCCATCTTTATCTTTTTTTTTTTTAAAGATTTTATTTATTTATTCATTTATCCCCCCCTTGCTGCTTGTGCTCGCTGGGTCAGCTAACCACGCCGTGTGGGCAGGCTTGCCTTCACCAGGAGGCCCCGGGAACCGAACCCAGGGCCTCCCATATGGTAAACGGGAGCCCTACTGATTGAGCCACAGCCGCTTCCCAATATCCATCTTTAAAAGTGCAATTTAAATGTTGCCTCCTCCATAAAATCCTTCTCTTAGCTCCCCAACCATAAGTAATTATGAATAATATTAATAATGATAATAATAGTAACAGTTACAATAGCTACCATTTATTGAAAATGTCCCACTCAAGTGGTATTTTACTAGGAAGTTCATATATATTATTTCTGGTCCTTACATCAATTCTGAAAATTAGGTATTTCCAACCTCATTTCCATTACACTACAGGCAAACTTAGGAACAGAGATATTAGGTAATTTGCTCAAGGCCTAATAGCTAATAATTAGCAGATGCAGAGTTTGAATCTAGGACTGTCTGAATCTAAGGTTCATGCTGTTTGCATTGGGATACAAACACTGTACACCCCATGAACTCCCAGTAACTTTGCCTTTTTCTTTTGGACGTAGCACATTTTGCACCATATTTTATTTAAATTTCTCATTAATTAAAAGGGTAAAGCTCCTAGAGGACAAGGGTCATTCCTGTTCAAGTTCATAACCCAACCACCATAGAGCCATGCAAATGGGGAACATTCAGCACGAAGGGGAAGAAAGAAACATGAATCTGGAATTAGGAGTCTGGCTTAGAATATTTGTTTTGCCACAAGCCACAAGGATATGAAGTGACATTTTAAACAGACACTTCATGAACTCCTAGATTTTCATAATTTTAAAAGGCACTATTTAGACTGTATGACATAATGTTCATCTAAATTAAATCCTGAGTCTCTTGATTTTAATGGGTAATGAAAGAAATAACTTTAAAAATGAAAGTTAAAAAACCATCCTAACACATACTTTATTCTTTCCATATATTTGAAAAATTTATGAAACTTTCAATTTTAAGAATGTATTTCATTAAAAAGTCCAAACTGATCATTATCCTCATTATAGAAAAGTTATAGAGTTTATTTAGCAATGGGCAACAGAATCTGTTTGTTAAAGCAAAGATATCCAAAGTACTCATAAAGGACTCATCAAAGGAATGAGAAAAACATATGTTAAAACAATAACAAAAAACAAAAATGATCTACAACTAACACACAGCCCTATGTTATTTAGCTTCATCTTTATAATTTATACTTGGCTTAAATCTTAAGTACTGGGTAGGCAGTTTGATACATTTTTTTATACCATTTATACCATTATTTACTTAGGATTACCAAATCCTTTATGAGTTTCTTCTTTAACTTTTATATACATATTGTGTTCTAAATTCCTTTTGGCTCCTTTACTGGTGGTGTCCTTTACTCAGGAGATATGCCTTTTTATCCTGTCATTAATATTAAGATAAGGCAAGGCAAGGTGGAGGAGCCTTGTCTTTTTCTTTTCTCTCTTTCTCTTCTGTCAGATATGCACTCATTTATTGTAGTTCTTTCAAGCTTAAGACAATGGTTTTAGAATGATCTGCAGATGCCTCTGTTAAGCTTCCACTTTCTTTTTCCCTCCCTTTCTCCTCTAATTTTTCTCATTTCTCAGCTTTGATTCAGTGTTTAGCTAATCTGGGCAAAGAACATTCAACAAGTGGCAACTAGGGTCAGTTTTTATGGAGAGGTAGAATGTCCTGGAGCTTTACTTTTTTGACACTTCCTTAATCTTCTGTTCAATGCTATTTCTACTTATCACCACAACTCAGAAGCTACATATTATCATTTATTTTCATGATTTAGTTCAATCTTTCTGTTTTTTTCCCCCAAACCTAAATTAGGTCTTCAAACACCTGTTATTACCTACTCTATAGGGAACATTCAGGTTTGAAAATCTAATTTGCACATTTACTGGGTGTGAAAAGAAGGTAAAAATATGAATGGGTGATAGATAAACATAATTGCTTCATAATTCCACAAGGACTAATTAAAATAATGAATCAAGAGATAATGATGTACACAATCTAAAGGAAAGTGACTAAATGAGAAATTATTTCTTACAATTGTTCTATGGTGGTTTGGAGCCTATGTACCCCAGAAAAATATGTTTTTAAACTTAATTCATTCTTATGGGTGTGGAACCATCATAAGTAGGACCTTAGGATGAGGCTCCTTCAGTTAAAGTGTTGCCCCACTCAAACAGGATGAGTCCTAATCCTATTACTGAAGTCCTCTATAAGCAGAATAACTTTCATACAGGCAGAGACAAAGCCATGGGAAGCAAGAAGCTGAAAGTCAGCAGAACCTGGAGAGGCTGCCACATGCATTGCTATGTGACAGAGAAGCCAAGGACAAAAGATCACCAGCAGCCAGCCTCCGAGTGCCACAGTCTTGGGGAGGAAGCTTCACCTTGATGATGCCTTGCTCTGGACTTTCCCTAGCCTCAAAACTGTGAGCCAATAAATTCCTATTGTCAAGCCACCCCATTACACGGTATTTGCTCTAGCAACGAGGGAACTAACATTCTATAAGTGTTTTCAAGAAATCCTTTTCAGAACTATTAAAAAACTCTAAATACTCTCATGGTCTCTGATGAGAGAAGGCTCGGGAAAGATATAGCTCACTTCTACACCCTTCATCATCACTCTTCATATGCTTAAAGGGGTCAGGAAATCCCTTCATAATAACAATGAATTTTCTAATCATTTTTCGTGGGTATAATTTTTCTGTGTCCTTAATTGTATGTAAGGCTTTGGGGATTCTCTCCAATTTCCTAAAAAAATTTCTCAACTATCTCTTGATATTTGATAGAGAAATTATGCATAAATGAGTCAGCATAGCAGGATTAGGACTGCTATCCTCAGTAAGGCCTGCTTACAAGGTTGGCCCTTGGCTGGAATCTGGGATTTTGGAATTGGGGAAGAGTTCCCACCATTCCCTAACTGTGCTTCAACTGTGCCAACAATATGGTTTATGATGAACACTTGCTTTCCTTCTGGGGATCTGGAATTTTTCTATGTCCTAGGCAGTGTGTGCCAAAGTGAAAAACCTTGGGTGCTGAATCTCTAATAAGCTTCCCGCTATTTTAAGTGGACAATTCTTTGACCTTAAATACATTCACAATACTGTGTAACTTTTACCACTACCTATTTCCAGACTATTTTCATCACGCTAAACCAAAACTCCATACTCCATACTCACTTAGCAATAACTCACTGTTCCCCCCTCCTGCCACCACTTGCAACCACACTTCTGTTTCTGACTGAATGAATTTGCTTATTAGTCAGCCAAAGGGATGTTGATGCAAAATACCAGAAATCTGTTGGCATTTATAAAGGGTATTTATTTGAGATAGAAGTTTACAGTCACAAGGACATAAAGCGTAAGTTACTTCCCTCACCAAAGTCTGTTGCCACGTGTTGGAGCAAGATGGCTGCCGACATCTGCAAGGGTTCAGGCTTCCTCTTCTGGCTCTGTGGTCCAAGCTTCTTCTAATCTCAGCTGTAGGCTGGGATAAGTCTCACCTCTGTCCTGGGGCTTGTCTCTCTCCGGGCTCAGCTGCTTTGTTTTCTCCACAAGGTTAGCTGTAGACTAGCAGATTCTCTCTCTTCCTGGGGCCTCTGCCATGTCTATGGAGCCATCTCTATTCCTCTGTGGTCTTCTCCTGTGTGTTTACTTCCCGGGGTTCCAGCATCCAAAACTCCAATGAACTCCTTTGCTGTGTAATTTTCTCTGTGAGTCCCCGCCCCCTTGGACTCAACGTTACTGACATGGTCCAATCAAAGCCTTAATCATTATTTAATCAAGTAAAAGTGAAACCTCTGAATTTATTACAATCTAATACACCCTGAGGAACAGACCAGTTTACAAACATAATCCAGTATCTATTTTTGGAATTCATAAATAATACCAAACTGCTCCACTAAGTATTTCATGTAAGAGAAATAAAGGGACATTTATGCTTTTATGTCTGGCTTATTTCACTCAATATGATGTCTTTAAGGTTTATCCATGTTGTGTCATGTACTAACATTTCACTTTTTTTTACTGATTAATATTTCATTGTGTTAGATATACCACTTTGTTCATCCACTCATTTGCTCAGGGACACTTGTGTTGCTTCCACATTTTGGTTATAGTGAATAATGCTATGACGAACATCAGTAGACAAATATCTGTCTGAGTTCCTGCTTTCAATTCTTTGGGGGTATATATATTTACCTAAGAGTGAAATTGCTTGGTCATATGGTAATCCTTTGTTTAATTTTCTGAGGAACTGCCACATAATTCATACATGCTGTCCTAATTTAATTATGGAGAAATTAAGTATGTCCTGTGTGATTCTACAGGGAAAGAATTCTTGGAAGCTTGTGCCTGGTTTCCTTCAGACTTTGCCCCTGTACCTTTTCCCCTTGCTGATTTTACATTGTGTCCTTTCACTGTAAAGAAGCATAGCCATGAGTATAGTTATCTTCTGAGTCCCATAAGTCCTCCTAGTGAGCCACCAAATATGGGGGTGGTCTTGGGGAACCCCCAACACAGATGTGTATATAGATCATATATATCTAAATCATAATGTATCTACATGAATACTGCATATACCTTTTTACTTTCATTAACAGGTACATATGTATTTTTATAAATGGTATAATAAAGTGTGTATTCTCTAGTATCTGTCCTCTTTTACTCAAAAGATGTTTGTGATATTCATCTATATTATTGTGTATAGATACAGATGGTTCATTAACTTTGCTGTAGAGTAATATTCCATTGTGTGAATATATCAAAATTATTTATCCAGTCTACTACTGATTGATGTCTGGGTTGTTTCCAGTTTTTGCCTCTTACTAATAGTGCTCTTATAAACTTTGTGGCATGTCTTTTGGTGTATCCACATACACATTTCTTTTGGAAATGGAATGGCTGGGTCACAGGTTATTCAGTACATACTGCTTGACAGTTTTCCACAGTGATTTTACAAATTTGTAATCAAATTTTTAATACAAATTTATATATACCAGCAGGAGAGTATGAGACTTGTAGTTGCCTCTATGTCTTTTTCAATACTTGGTATTTTCTATATTATTTCATTTTAACAATTTTGGCATGACATTACATTGTGATTTCAACCTGCATTTTCTTGCTTTTCACCATTTCATATGTTTACTGGTGATCTGGATGTCCCTAAGTAAAGGACTGTGACTGTTAAGTCTTTTGCATGTTTTTTATTCAGCTGTCAGTTGTTTTTCTTGCTGGCTTATTAAATATTATATATTTGTGTTTTTTCAGATATATTTTGTGGTGGTTTGATATTATTTATGAATTCCAAAAAAGATATAGATTATGTATATAAACTTGTCTGTTTCTTTGGGCTTGATATCCTTTGATTATATTTGATTCAGCTGAGACATCTGATAAAATTATGTTAAGATCAGGGATTTGATTCAACCACGTCATTAGAGTGTGATTCAGCATTGCATCCCAGCCCCTTGGGCTGATAAAACAGACTATCACATGGAAGTAGACACAGAGAGAAGAAGAACACAGAGGAAGAGAGACAGCTCATTATACATGGCAGAGGCCCTGGGAAGAGAGATGAGCCTGATAATCTACAGCTGACCTTGTGAAGAGAACAAAGCAGCTGAGCCCTGAAAGAAACGAGCCCTGGGGAGAGAGACGAGCCTTATGCCAGCCTACAGCTGAGATCAGAAGAAACTGGGACCACGGAGCTTTAAGAGGAAGAACGAAGGCTGAACCCTCACAGACATTGCCTGTCATCTTGCTTCAACACGTGACCAATGACTTGGGTTGAGAAAATGCTTCTTATGGTACCTTGAGTTGGGCTTTTTAAGGCCTTGTGACTGCAAGCTATTACACCAAATAAAGACCCTTTATAAAAGCCAATAAAGTTCTGGCACTTTGTATCAGCACCCCTTTGGCCGACTAATATACATTTATTGCAACTATCTTTTCCCTTCCATGAGTTTTATTTTACTTTGTTAATGGTATCCTTTGAAAGAATGTCTTAAGTGGAATTTATCTTTTTTTCTTTATGATTACCACATTTTTGTCCCTTATTTAAGACATATTTGCCTATTCTTACATCATGAAGATGGTCTCCTACTTTTTTCTAAAATCTATATTGTTTATATTTAGTCCCATATGTCTAATATGTCTACACAGTATGGTTAGAGGTCAAAATATATTCTTTTCATAAAGCTATGAACAACTAGTACAATTTATTGAAAAGCCTTTCCTTTTCCCTCTGCATTACAGTTTCACCTTTGTCATAAATAAGATGACCACATATATGTCAGTCTGTTTCTGGACTTCATTCTCTTTCATAGTCAAATTGTTTATTTTTGTGACAATATCATACTACCTTAATCATAACTTTATAATAGGCCTTGGAACATCATTTTTCTTCATGATAGCATTGCATATTCTTGACTATTTGCATTTGTTTGAATTTTAGAATCAAACTGTCGAGTTTTGTTTTTTTTTTAAACTGGGGTTTTGATTGCTTTAAGTCTATATATTAATATGGGGAGAAGGGACATCTTACCAATATTGAATGTTCTGATCCATGAATATAGGGTGTGCCATTTATTAAGATCTTCTTGAATTACTTTCAATAATGTTTTTTAGTTTCCAATGTAGAGGTCTTATCTATCTTTTATTAGATTTATTCCTACTTTGGTTTTTTTAAAAGACTTATTTTACTTATTTATTTCTCCCCATTCCTTCACTGTTTTTGCACTTGCTATAGTCTGTTTGTCTTCCTTGTTTCTTTGGGAGGCACTGGGAACCCAACCTAGGACCTCCGATGTGGGAGGGAGGCACCTAATTGCTTGAGCCACCTCTGCTCCCTGCTTTGTTATGTCTCTCATTATGTTTCCCTCCATGTGTCTCTTGTTGCATCATTTTGTTGCATCAGCTTGCCATGTCTGCCTGTTGTGACAGCTTGCTGTCTTCTTTAGGAGCCACTGGGAATTGAACCAGGGACATCCCATGTGGTAGGTGGGAGCTCAATTGCTTGAGCCATATCTGCTTCCCCCTACTTTGATTTTAAAGATGCATTATAAATTCCATTATTCTGAAAATACTGTTATATATTTGTTTGCAGCTGCTAACCTATTGATTTTTTAATATTAATCATATAGTCACCCACTTAAATTAATTCTATACTGTAGTAAATTATCAATTGATTCTTTTGGATTATATCAATTTACTGTTTTTCCAGTCTCCTCCAATTCTTTGATATCATTATATTTAAGGTTAAAAATTCTGCCCTTTCCACAGCTAATAGGGACATTTTGATCTGTTTGGGCATCAGTGCCATCCCTGCACTCCTGAAGACTTGGCCATAAATGTAAGGCACCTCCCACAGGTTCCTCAGGAAAGAGGTAGTGATGGGTAAAGTTCACCTCAGAAACAATTTAATTTACATTCAAGTAAAAATCCTTGAATTGTCTTGAGTCATTCATGCCACGTAGATGTTTACAGGTATAATTAAAATGTTGGTTAAAAGAACCACCTCAGTCATTACCAGCTGACTAAAAGCCAGGAAGAAAGGAAAAACCGGGAGGTCTCGTTAGCTTGACTTTCCTGATACTGTTCTTCCATTTGCTGTATCATATATGAAAAGGGCAGCTCTAGTTTTTCCATTTCTCCCTATGTCTTAACATACCAGTTACAATCATTCTCTGGGGAATAGGATGCTAATACTCCACAGGTAAACAAAGTAAAGCACTTAATTTTAAAGCAAAAAAATATTTAGCTTCCAGGTACTTTGGGGTTGGAATGAAAAGATGAGTATGAACCTCTGAAGTTCCTCACAGACACAAAAGGACAAATATTGCATGGTCTCACTAATATGAACTAAATACAAAGAATAAGCACATGGAGTCAAAACCTAGAGTATAGATTATTAGGAGATAAGAGGAGGGCTGTGATGGACTACTGATGCTTAATGTATGTAGAAGTTTTAATTAACTTCACTGTGTGGAAATAGATAGAGTTGATGGTAACACATTTTAGTGAGTAGCAGCTGCTTTATAAATGGGATTGTGGTTGTAAATGTCAATTGAAAGAAAGCTAAAGAAAAATCTAGGGACTGAATAACACAGTGAACCCAGAGGTAGATGAGAATTGTGGTTAATAGTACAAATGCAAGAATGTCTTTCTGTGAACTAGAATGGATATACATCACTATTGCAGTCTACATGTACATGATTATTTTCTAAGTTTGCAACTTCTGTAATACAAATATATTTTTAAAAAATCAGTTGGCCATGGATGTTAGGGTTTATTTCTGAACTCTCAATTCTATTCCGTTGGTCTAAATGTAAATCTTTCTGCCGGTACCATGATGTTTTGATTACTCTGGCTTTGTAATAAGTTTTAAGATCAGGAAGTATGATTCCTCCAACTTCATTCTTCTTTTCCAAGACGGCTTTGATTATTCAAGGCCAGTCACCCTTTCATATAATTTCAATGGTTGGTTTTTCCAATTCAGCAAAGAAGTTTGTTGGAATATTGATTGGGACTATGTATTGCTTTGGTTAGAACTGACATCTTAAATAATATTTAGACTTCCGATCCATGAACATGGAATGTCCTTCCATGTATTTAGGATGTCTTTGATTTCTTTTAGCAATGTTTTATAATTTTCTAAGTATATGTTCTTTACATCCTTGGTTAGATTTATTCCTAGATATTTGATTCTTTTATTTGGCATTATAAATGGAATTTTTAAAAAATGGAATTTTTTTCTTAATTTCATCTTCAGATTGTTCATTATGATTGTATAGAAACACTACTGATTTTGCATATTGATCTTGTACTCTGCCATATTTTGAATTCCTTTATTAGTTCCAGTAGCTTTGTTGTAGATTTTTCAGGATTTTCTATATATAGGATCATGTCATCTGCAAATAGGGAAAGTTCCACTTATTTCTTTCTAATTTAGATGCCTTTAATTTCTTTTACTTGCCTAAATGGCTCAGGCTAGAACTTCCAATACAATGTTGAATAACAGTGGCACAGTGTGCATACTAGTCTTGTTACTGATCTTAGAGGGAAAGCTTTCCATCTTTCATCATTGATTAAGATGTTAGCAGTGGGAATTTTATATATGCCCTTTATCATGTTAAGAAAGTTTCCTCCTATTCCTAGTTTCCTAAGATTTTTTTTTTATTAAGAAGAGGTGCTGCATTTTGTCAAATGCCTTTTCTGCTTCAATTGAAACGATCATTTGGAATTTTCCTTCATTCTGTTAAAGTGGTGTATTACATTAATTAATTATGTTGAGCCACCTTTGCATATACCAGGGATAACTTCCACTTGATCATTGTGATAATTATTTTGATGTGCTGTTGGATTAGGTTTGCTTGTATTTTGTTGATGATTTTTTGCGTCTGTATTTATAAGACATATGGTCTGCAGTTTTCTTTTCTTGTAGTATCTTCACCTTGATTTGGTATGAGGGTTATATTGGCCTTGTAGAATGAGTGAAGTAGTGTTCCTTCTTCAGTTTTTGGGAAGAGTTTGAGCAGGATTGGTGTTAATCCTTGTTGGAATGTTTGGTAAAATTCACTCATGAAGCCTCCTGGTCTTGGGGTTTTCTTTGTTGTGAGGTATTTGATTGCTGATTCAATCTCTTTACAAATTATTGATTTGCTGAGATCTATTATTTCTTATTGAATCAGTGTAGATGGTTTCCTTGTTTCTAGGAATTTTTTCATTATGTCTAAGTTATCTTATTTGTTGGCACACAGTTGTTCATAATATCCTTTTATAGTTCTTTTTTATTTCAGCAGGGTTGGTAGTAATGTACCCCTTTTCATTTCTGGCTTCATTTATATCCTTTCTTCTTTTTTCGTTGACAGTCTACTTAAATATCTGTCAATTTTATAGGTCTTTTCAAGGAAAGAAATTTTAGTTTTATTTTGTTGATTCTATTTTTTTATTCTCTATTTCATTTATCTCCACTCTAGTCTTTATTTCTTTCCTTCTGTCCACTTTGGTTTTAGTTTGCTCTTATTTTTCTATATCCTCCAGTTTTGAGGTTAGGTCACTATATAGAGATGTTTCTTCTTTTTAAATGTAAGCATTTAGAGCTATAAATTTCCATCTCAGAACTGCATTTTTTTACATGCCATAATTTTTTGCATGACGTGTTTTCATTTTCATTCATCGCACTGCATTTCTTAATTTCCCTTGTGATTTTCTCCTAGATTCATTGGTTAAGAGTATGTTGTTTAATTTCTATACATTTTTTAATTTCCAGTTCTCTCTCTGTTATTGATTTCCAGCTTCAGTCCACTGTGGTTAGAGAAGATACCCTGTATGATTTCAATATGTTTGAATATATTGAGACTTTTTTGTGATCTAACATATGGCCTACTCTAGAGAATGACGCATATATACTAGATGAGAATGTGCTTTCTGTTGCTGTTGGGTGAAGTGTTCTATGTATGTCTATTAAGTCTAACTGGTTTAGAGTATCGTTCAAGTCTTTTATTTCCTTATTTTTCTTCTGTCTATCCATTATTGAAAGTGGTGTTTTGAAATCTCCTGTTATTAATGTAGAACCATCTATTATTCCCTTCACATTTGTCAAAATTTGTTTCATATATTTGGGGCCTCTGCTGTTAGGTGCATATATATTTATAATGGTTATGTCTTCTGTTTGAATTGATCCCTTATCAGTACATGATGACTGTCTTTTTCCCTTGTGACTTTTTGACAAAGTCTATTTATCTGTTATTATTATAGCTATCCAAGTTCTGTTTTGGTTACTACTTACATGGTATATATTCTTCCTTCCTTTTACTTACAACCTACTTATATCTTTGAATTTAAGGTAAGTCTCTTATAAACAGCACATAGTCGGGTTATGCTTTTTTATCCATTCTGCTAAACTTTGTCTTTTGACTGGAGAGTTCAAACTATTTACATTTAAACTATCTACTGATAATGCAGTACTTTCTTCTACCATTTTGCTATTTGATCTCTGTATTATGCCACTTTTTACCCTCAATTCTTCCATCAATTCCTACTTCCATATTTTTTTCATTGCACCATTTTGAGTCCCTTTTCATTTCTTTCTGAATATATTTTTCCTGTATTTTCTTTGTGGTTACTATGAGGTTAAAATTTAACCTCCTAAATCTATTACAATCATAATTGATTTGATACCAACTTATGTTCAATGGCCTATACATACATTGTTCTACCCCTCAATCCCCAACCTTTTTTTGTACTTGTTACAAATCATATTTTTGCACACTGTATGTCAAAACCATCAATTTATCATTACTTTTTATGCATCTGCATTTTGACATATCTAAGAATTAAAGACTAGAGTTTCATAACAGAAATTATAACACAATACAACTGACCTTTATAATTATCCATATATTTATCATTCTGGGAGGTTTTTATTTCTTTATGCCACTTTGAACCACTGTCTAGTATCCTTTTCTTTCAATCTGAAGAATTCCCAATAGCACTGCCTGCAGGGCAGATCTTTTTGTAATGAACTCTGTCAGCTTTTGTTTATCTGGGATTGTCTTAATTTCTCCCTCATTTTTTAAAGAAAGTCTGGCTGGATGGAAAATTCTTAGCTGGCAATTATTTCCTTTCAGCTCTTTAAATAATTTGTACCTCTGCCTTCTTGCTTCCATGTACTGATGAGAATTCACACTTATTCTCTTATTAGGATTCCCTTGTACATTATTTGTTT
The DNA here is from genome assembly GCA_026826555.1 of Tolypeutes matacus. Lineage (NCBI taxonomy): Eukaryota > Metazoa > Chordata > Mammalia > Cingulata > Chlamyphoridae > Tolypeutes > Tolypeutes matacus. The sequence goes on along the minus strand of JAKSZT010053888.1, from coordinate 3,696,592 downwards.
CTTTTCTCTTGCAGCTTCCAGAATTCTATTCTTCTCTTTGGTATTGGATATTTTGATTACTATGTGTCTAGATATTGTTCTCTGTGAATTTATCTTATTTGGGGTTTATTGGGTTTCATGAATGTCCATATTCATGTCTTTCATTAAATTTGGGATATTTTCTGCCATTATTCTTTGAATATTCTTTCTGCCCCTTTCTCTCTTCCTTTTCCTTCTGGGACTCCCATAATGCATATATAGGTACACTTGTTGGTGTCCCAGCGGTCTTTAAGACTCTATTTGTTCTATTTTATTCTTTCTGCTCCTCAGGTTGAAGCATTTCAATTGTCTTTTCTTTGAGATCACTGATTCTTCTTCTGCCACTTTCAAACTGCTGTTGAAACTCTCTAGGGAACTTTTCCATGCCAGTGTGTTCTTCAATTCCAGTATTTCTTTGGAGAGATTTCCATATAGATTAGTCATTGTTTTCCCCATCTCCTTTGGTTCATTCTCTATGTTTTCCTTTATCTCCTTGAGCATAGGTGAGGATCATGATTTTAAAATCTGTCCAGTAAGTGCAAAGTCTGGTCCTCTTTGTTGATGGTTTCTGGGTTTTTATCTTGTTCTTTTGGGTGAGCTGACTTTTCCTGTTTCTTTATCTTGTAGTCTTTTGTTGCACACTGTATATTTTAGTATTTTAAAGTGTTAACCCTGGGATTTAGTCCCTGAGCTGTCTTTTGCCTTAAGTTTTTGTCCAGCTAGTGATATGACAGAGATTTTCTTGAATGCCAGGAACTAATCAAAACAAACAAACCAAGGCAGAAAGCACACTTCACTGCCTTTGCAAATTAGCTCTGCTTTGTCTGGTGGTCTTCTATGGAGATTAGCCTTCTTATCAAGAAGATCAGCCTGAGGCTAATGGGAAATATAGGGTCCTCTTTGTCTTATCTGAGTCTGCATGGACCTGGAGCTGCAGAGACTGCTTCTTTTCCTGGGCTTGGACTTTCTAGAGCCCTTAGGAGTTCCCCATTTACACTTTACAGAAGTTTCCAGTGAACCCTACACTCCCTTTGACCTCTTCCTCTCCTGGGTGGCTCTCTTAAGTGACTTAATGCAGGTAGTCCTTTATCCCAGGCTGCTTCAACATAATTGTTTCTCACAAGGTCCCAGCTGTCTGCAAGCTATTTGTCTTCAAGCTGCTTCTCTGCCCTCAAGACAAACCCTGGGAGGGTAGGCCCCAGAAAGGCTCCCTGGCTCAGTCTTTCAGACATTTACCTTACAGATTTTCATTGACATACATGTACCCCAGTATGCACACAGAGGCCACTTTGCTCCCTCTGGAACAGGGCCGGCAACCCACAATGGAAACACAAGCTGGCTCCAACCTGCATTGTGAAGGGGTAGGGAAACAAGGAGTTACTTCTATAGCTTTTGAAGCTGTGTTTCTTGATTTGGCAGTTGCCGTGCTGATGCCTTTACTGTCTTCTGTGTTTTGAGGAAGATTACTGTCTTTAAGCGTCCTCTGCCGATGGAAGTTGGAATAATGGTTGCCCTCAACCCAGCCAAGAGTGATCTGAAATAGCTGATCAGAAACCCCCTACACCCCAAGTTTGGAGGACTAGTTCTTTATGTCCCACCCTGGCATCAGCAAGCTGTGCCACGAGCCTGAACTCCAGTCCCCACTGTTGCTGGCCACGACGCTGGGGAAAGGGGGATGGTAGCCACTTCAGGGAAAGTGAAATTCACTGGTCTTTATTGCAGTTTACCAGCCTCTCTCCTACTTCTCCCTGAATGCTGCACAGTGCTCCCACAGATGCCGGAGTTTCAAAGTAGTTAATTCAGATTGTTTCTGCCAATTCAATAATTTGTTTTGATGGAGGGACTGTTCCCAGGCATCCTATTCTTCTGCCATCCTCTCACAATCTTCCCTCTAGTTTTCTTCTTAATGCAGAGGCTCTCAAACATGGCTGCACGTTCGAGTCCTATATATATATATATATATATTCTTTTAATTCCCACAATAACAGTAAAGAGTAGTGTGATGGTTAATTTTATGTGTCAGGTTGGCTAGCTTATGGTGCCCAGTTTTTTGGCTGAATAATGGGCTTGCTGTGTTCTACCCTGGTGACAACCTGAAGGTATTTTGTAAATGAGATTACCATCTACAACGGACTTTAAGTAAAGGAGATGAACTTCAATATGTGGTGGTTCTCACCCAGTGAACTGGAGGTTTTAAGGGTAAAAACTGGGTTCCAAGGATCAGAAGGAATTCTGCCTTAACTGTACCCTCTACCACTTCCTGAATTTCCAGCCTAAGGAACTCAGTCAAGACTTAAAGAACACAGAATTTCCAGCCCCTGGCCTGCCCTATGGAATTCTAACTTGCCAGCCCCCCAAATCATGTCAATTCCATGTAACATACATCTTATTGGTTTTGTTTCTCTCACTGATACAGGTAGGTACTTTATTATTATTATTATTATTATTATTATTATTATTATTATTATTATTTTGGGGATGAGTGGTTAAATAATAACAAGCTAGTAAGGCACAGAATCAGGATTTGAACCCAGGCAGTGGGAGGGCAGACTTTTTACTCTTACTCAATATTCACACTGCCAAGGTGAGATCCAGAAGCACAATGCAGCTAGTTTATTAAACAATGACCTACTGCAAAATACCTTTTTCTTCCTATCTCTGAGTTTCTGGCAAACAGTCTATATCATATGGTAAGATCAGTTTCTATGGTCTCAATTCTCCTGCAGTCTGAATATTACATATTTGTTGTTTGCAATTTTATTGGTATTCAGAGACAGATAAAAACACAAAATCAACCCATAGCAAAGCAAATAATTAAATAATTAAGAAGCGTTTACAGTTATTCACTTCTCACTTATAGAAATGGCAGCATGACCACAACTAAAGACTTCCTTGGAAGCTACTGCAAGCTTCTCTTCCATTTCTGCCTCTATTTTAAAGCAAAAAGTATCTGATATACACATAAATATGTTATTTGCTCATTATAGTCTAAGAATTTCAACTCTAACTCTTGATTCACATGCTATATTGTAAAAATAAAATAAATGCTTATAATTACATGCAACTTCACATATTTTCTTTTTCCCTTCTCTAAATTACCTTAGATTGCTTTCTTCTTTTAACTATCATGAGGAATCTTAACATTTGAAGTGAAAATTGAATTATTTTCTCCTCTGTGAGACTCTAAATTAGTTCTCATGAATCAAGAGAAAATGGTCTTTCATTATTGCCTTTACAAATCAAGAGTTAAATACAAACGCCTGAGAAGATTGATGACTAGGTGGAGAAAAAATGATGGAATGAAAGATGCCATGGTTATTCATTTTTACCTCAAATAAACTTATTACTACTCATGAAAGTGGGTCTAATACTAATCTGGGCAGCCAACCATACAAATCTCAACCCTCTGAGGAGGTCTACATTGGAATGTGGGCAGCATTTTCTTGTTTCTCTTGCTAGAATATATCAAGCAGGTCTCTCTCCCTTGTTGGCATAATCAATTAACTCTTCAATGAAAGATTATAAACAGTGAATGCAGGAGGCTTTCCTCCACTCTGAACTCTAAATATGCATTCAGAGATTAAAGTTTTTCTCTTCCCAATAAAACTAAGCAACTAAATCCAATATGTGGGGTCAGGAATTGCCCTGGCCATTAGCTCTAACAGATCTAATTTCTTGACACCAGGTGAACAGAACAGAAACAGAAACTAAAACTGAAACTGAAACTGAAAATGAAAATGAAAAAAGAAAAAGAAAAAGAAAAGAAAGGAAAGAAAAGAAAGGAAAGAAGAGAAGAGTAGAGACAAGAAGTGAAAGGAAAAGAAAAGAAAAGAAAAGAAAAGGAAAGGAAAGGAAAGGAAAGGAAAGGAAAGGAAAGGAAAGGAA
>JAKSZT010053888.1:3672883-3692679 GCA_026826555.1 Tolypeutes matacus | reverse complement strand
AGGAAAGGAAAGGAAAGGAAAGGAAAGGAAAGGAAAGGAAAGGAAAGAAAAGAAAAAAGAAAAAAGGAAAGGAAAGAAAAGAAAAGAAAATTTACATCATCTTTAGTCCAACTGCCATCCTGATGAAGATATGGCCCAGTCTACACACCTGTACTCTTACATATGCATGCACTAGCTTGGCTCTTTCAATGTTTGATGGTCTACTACAGAAAGTAACAGGGGTTTTTAATCAAGTAACTTGCTATTTTGAGATGTCATTACTGAGTTTCTCCTAATACATGGGTTACTAAGCAGAACAAGACCTTTCCGACTATACATGGTAGAAATAAGCCCTTCTAAGGTTTTCTAAATCCTTCCTATTCTCATAACAAGATTCCTCCAGTCAAGTTCTAGAGGCTGGAAAGTAGGAGCACATTACCGGTTAAAGACACCCAAGTGAGTCAGAAGACTTGGCTAGCAGTTTAACTGGGCTCTACTACAAATACGTTGTAATAGAAATGCCACATTAAATTAGCCTTGAAGCAGAGAACAAAACTCTTTCATTTTAGAAAGGGGGAATGGAGTTTTAAAAAAAAAAAAAAAAAAGGCAACCTCTTACCTTTTGTAGCAATTCGTACACACTGGGTTTTAGTTTCCTGTTAGAATAAAAATGAAAGAAAATAGTCAAGGAACAGAGAATGTTTTATGTTTCATGATCTTTCTAACTATTATGAAGATCAATCTGAAGTCACAAAATAGGATTATAAAGGAAAGAATTCCAGCATGAAGGAAATGATTTTATTTTTTACGTGTGTTCTCAGAAAGATTAAAAACAAAACAAAACAAAACAAAAAAAACCACTAAAATAAGACCTTTAAAAATTTTCCAGCATTTTCTGAAGATTTAGGTTCTGTTTTCCCTTTGTAATGGAACAGAACATCGCCATCTTGCCTGGAATATGTAGTACAGTATAGAACTCTGTTTGCATTTATTGTAATTTTGGACTACCAGGAAGAAAATGTATTTACAAAGCTAATACAAGTCAGACGCAAATATAAATTTCATTTTCACCTCACATCTACATATTTACACTGAAGCTGAATATTACATGTGCTCTCACTTGGATCCTTGCATGATTAAAGAGCTAAATGAGAGTAGTTAGAAAATTCATCAACAAATTACATCACAGTTGCAGGACTGTAATTTATCTTTTTAATAATTTTACTTTTGAAAATATTTTTAAATTTAACTGTTGGGGGGAAAATGTTTCCCAGCATAGATAATTTTCTTCCTTTTGCCTAACAGATGAGGGAGAGAAAGCAGAATTAGGAAAGGACATTTCCTTTTTCCTTTTTAAGTGATCTGCAGTACTAGCAGGGAGCAGTACACACATGCTGTTCTAGGCTGATATTTCACTCCTTTGGGTTTTGCTTCCTCTAGTGTATATGTTTGAATATGTAATAGATGGGGGAAAATGTCAGAGTCAGTGAACAAAACAGAGGCTGTTTTGAAGATGCGTTCTCTATCTTGAATGGTTCTGTATGTTTATAAAGCAAAAAAGTTAATGATTTTCTCTTGAGCCTTTTATTTTTAAATTAAACAAAATAAAGCAAAATTTAATTAGTAATTAAAAATAAAATTTACACTTCTTTACTAAATTGTGACCTGAAGCCTTCATAGTAAGCTGCAAGAGATTAATTTCGCATTCTAGTATATGTCCAAAGGGATTCTGATTTCCTAAAAACAATGGCTGTTAACTGTATCAGCACTATGAGCCTCTGCAGGGTGGAGCCACATCAATTTGAAGACTCTTTGCCGGGAAAACTGTGAAATATATTACTATTACTCTATATTCTGATTTTTACCACAATGTAGCTGTATTAGCAATTAGAAGAGAAAATTCATATCAAAACTTTTAAATGGTGCCAGAGAAAATCTGTTTTAAGTAACAGACATTCATGAACACTCCTCTCATACTACAGATTGAGTAAGAAAAGTTCATTTAGAATCCCTTACCTCTCTAAAACCCAAACACATAACTGTGTTTTCTACTCCTAAACCACTTTATACCCAAAATGGAATAATGATTTTCTTAGTCTTCTCTTTTTTGAGCATCTAAGTTTTATTATTGGGAGGGAATGCCTATGAGGGAAGTGAGCCTAGGACTACCAGTTATATAGAAATAAGCTAGAAGAGATCATCTTCCACCAGGAGCAGCTTCTGGCTTTGGAGTACATCTCAGAAAATGCTGGGGCATTTTTCCTTGCCATGCACTGTAAGTCAATCATGCAGCTAAGCAGAAAGATAAAATGTTCTTTCAAAATGGCTGAATAGCCAATCAATGCCCTACATTCTCATGGCCCTTCCAGAAATGCAAATAGTTCATAAGGAATATCTTCTAATTAAACTATTCTAAGATATAACAGAACCAGACAGATCTAATGGCACATCAAATATTTCACATCATGACACAGGTTTCCACCTCAGGGGCTCAATTACCCAAACCCGGGAATATATACCTACAAGTATATAGGAACATCATTCTTCAATTAGATTGTAAATGGGTGAAGCTTCAATTATCAACATTAGTTTTCTACCCTTCTCTGCAATCAATCAATCAATAAAACAAAATGAAAAAGTAAATTTTAGGCAAAAAAAAAAATCTCTCAAAGAGAACATTATGGGGCATGAAAGATCAGGTTGTTTCCCCGCATATGGAACCACCGATAGTTTCTAACTTCCTGGTATGTTTTCATCTTCCATATTCATTTGGATCAGTGAAAGTGCTCAAAAACAACTGTGCCCAGAATGGAATGCTCTAGGGGAACAGAGAGCCGGCTTCTCTAAAGGCTCAGCACCCAACCAAATGCAGGCAGCCTTCTGTTTAGGTTCTGTCAGATGTACCACAGGTGCCCTATTACTTTGTAATCAGAGGATTGTTACTTGTTATTTACTATTTGACTTGTACCACCTGAGAAGTTTATATGGGTTTATTAGCCTGCTGTAGAACACCCATTTTGTTTATCCTGCAGTAAATTTAATCTTTTGAAGTGATGAAGAGTGCCATTATCGAGCAAAGGAGACAGAATAATGCCTGGTACGTCCTGGGGGTGGACCCTGGCAGCCACAAACCCAACTTCTCAAACCATTTTACTCACAACTGCCATAATGGGCTGTCTTGAGGAAGGCTCCAGTAGAAACAGTTACTAGGAAACAAGAATCCTGTGAAATGAAACTGGCATGAAGCCTCACAGAAACAACACACTCTACATGCCACTTCTTTCCCTCTTTCTTTCTTTTTCCTTTTTTTCCCCTCAAACAAATGTTACTGAGTAGATTATTCTCAGAGCAGTGGAGAGGAAGCAAACCTTGCTGGGCGCTCACCTTCTCCACACTGCTCATGGCCTGGAAATAGATGTTGTATCCTTTGCGAGGAGCCAAAGGTGGGTTCCAAAAACCCTGGTAGGTCCTATTGTCCCCCACTGTGAATGGGGCAGGCTCAGGTAGATTCCCTGGGGGCAGTTCTGCCGCAAAGTAGTAGGGGGAACCTCCGCTCATGGCGTTCTGGTAGGTGACAGGAACCTGGTAGCATTCCATGGCGCCAGCTTCCCTCTTGGTGCGGTGTGGGTGCAGCTCCTCCACAACAATCTGATAGGCACTTTTTTGGAGCAAGAAAGAAAGACACATTTAGAGATTAGAAGTACTAATATTTTTCAATAAAGGAACAAAAGTATCTCATATTAACATGCCCTATTTAAGAGTATTTAAAATCAGTCTTAACATAACGCATTCTTATTTTCAGCTATGTCGCATTAAAACAGAATTTCACATTGATTCTGCTCCCCCCAAACCCGACGTAGTTAGTGAGGAACTTAACAAAACAAGAAAAATCACCATAGAACCCTCACATTTTTAACATGTAGAGAAATAAGCCATCCTAATAAGGAACCTGACATTAACCAGAGATACATAACAGATTAAGTTCTTTGTCTGATATTTTCAAAGGTTTAAAGTGAACACTTCCCTTTGAAATGATAGGCTGGCAGGCCCAGCTCCAAGGCCTGACAGAATGACTGCCTGCGGCAGTGCTCAAAGTGCCAGTTTGCAGTTGTCATCGCAGTAGAGACGGAATGTGCCGACAGGCTTCTCCACCTCTTGACCTTGCCACTGCGTCTACATTGGCTCAGAGCTGCACAGATCTAAAGTACAAGTGACATGCTGCAATAGGAGCACAGATGGACAGAAATCTGTCCTCACCACCAAAATAGACTGCCTCCTTCTTCTAGAGTTGTTAATAATAAAATGCTACAAATTGCAGAAACAGATGGCCTTTGGCCTATTAAAGCTCTTACCCAAACCTTCTAATACCTTTCTTAAAAGTCTTAAAAGATTTTTACACTAACCATTATTTGACAAAGGAGAGGGGAAAAATGCAACTTTATAAACAGGATAAAACTCCCTAATCACTAATAGAATACTTTCCACCAATTTCTGGAATATTAATAATATTCAAAGACTAATAAATAATATTATCTCCTTGTAGGAAATTTTATTGGTTAAAGTACTTCTTGGACTTTTAACTGCTATCTATATTCAAAAGAAATGTTTCTGAATTCCTGAAAATTATGAGAAAATGTATTGTGCTAGTTTATATAAATTGAATAGAAATATCTGCGTGAAGTGTTGCATGTTTGAATATTGATTCTCTAAGCAAATATGCTTCTTCTACATGGGGAAAACCGTCCTTTTCCAATGGATCTCCAGCAGAAATGGGATATTTTCTTTCATTGGCTTCCATAAAAAGAAAGAGGGGAGAGAAAGCATGCATATAAAATTGAGGGTAAGCATAGCTAAACTTGCATCTATGATTATTCAGAGCTTAGAATCTGGTAAAAAATTCTAACCTACTATAAACTGTGATACCTACAAACAAAAGATTTTGATATTTTAAAAGAAAAGACCTTTATAAAACCTTTTTTCTTCCTACTCATTCAAGTTCTAATTTTCTATTAATATACTCCTAAGAAAATTGTAGGGTGGTATCCTCTAGAAATGGGGCAGAAACTAATTGTGTCAATGTCAGAAGTCGAGATTCAGGCAAGCAACAAAGGAGCAACGTATGCTATTTGAAATCATGCATACTGTGCCATTCTCTCTACCTCTGCTAAACTGGGTCCCTAACCTTCTAGAAATGCTATTGCTCTCTGAAATGTCCATGGAGCAGGAACGTGTTAATGTTTTCTTTTGCCCTTATACTGAAACCAAGCTGAAATTGTACTTGTATTCTTCTATAACATCGCTCAGAATTCCCTTTCTCCAGTTTAAAATCTTGGCTCACTCTTATCTTCTATACTGCATGCTTTCCTCACAGAACGCCCTCAGCATGATATCTGTTCAGCATACTGAAAATATGGAAAGTCTCTCTCCATGGAATGATACTGCTCAAAATCTGCCAGTAGCACTTCAGTCATCAGTTGGGCTCAGTCGTCAATCAGCTCCTTTCAAGACACATCACTTCCCTCATCTATTTCTATCTTTCCTCACACACATGGAGAAGAAATGTGTATAATCTGTATCAAGATCAACTGTAATCTTGGTGAGTCCTTAAAAGGTATTTACACTTAAGTGAAAAGTAGCTCTAAATATAACTGAATTCACAATGAGGAGAGAGCTCATCTAACTTGAGATGGAATGCTGAACTAAAAATTCTAAAATACATTTTTATAAGGCATTATTTTCCTTTCATTTTTCAGTTTGTCTTAGCATGCTGTTCTCCAACTGTGTAATTCTACTTTTCTTAGATGTTTTTCCCTGCTAGTTTCTCATTTATCAATACAAATTAATCAGAGGGCTGAAAATACGAAATGAGTAATCAAATTAGAAGTTATTTGACTGATTACATGAAATGGGCCTGTGTTTTCTTATTCTTGTTGTTGCGTAATTACGTAATGGTACTTAATTCCAGCTAGAACTAAATATCATTTGAGCATAGTATGCTAGCAATTAAAATATTCCAAAGTCACCTGAATATTTTTATTCACTCTACTCACATATATTATTCCCCATTCCCTTTAATTGAAATAAAAAAAAACCCACTTCTACCATTAAGTTAAATCAATATACTGGCATCATGCATATTCATTCAATACACAAATAAGATTTCGTTATGGTTAAAAAAATTAAAAATGATTTACATTTCATGGTATTATAATATAATTTGATTAAACATTGGCATTTAGTTACTTTACTTTTTTAGTTTTCTTAGGACAGATTTCCCAAGACCCCACAGCCACCACTGCTTATACTGCCCCACTGCCCCAATGGAGCAAATGTTTAAGAATCATCCCTGGTCGCTGTCATATTACCTTCTTGCCACCTCTTCACCCATTAAACACACTAGCTGGTACTCTCATGGCTTCCCTATTTTTGTAGGAAGAACTATCAGTTCCTCTATCAACAAAGCTCAGAATCCTGGCATTAACTTCAACAAGTTCTATCTCCTTTGTAATTTCTCCTTCAAACTGCCTTTAAAAATACAATTTCCTACCATTCCCATTGCTTCCCTCATGAAAGATATATTTATAAGTTCATGCTCACAGTATTGGTCTAGTTTCTTGCCTTCTGTTTGTTCTTCATTATAGTCCCGCCAGCCACCCAACCACCCATTTAAATATTTTTTTTCAGTGTCCTCAGCATGCCATATACTTTCCCTGGAGAATCCAAAAGAAAACCACTTTGAACCCTGCTAGTAGTTTTCTTAAACTTCACTTTAAACATTAACTACTCTTCTCTAAACCCAAACCTTGTCAAAACCATGTGATGCTATCCCATTGTCTATAAGACAAAATCTACATTCTTTACTGTGGAATTAATATCTTACCACATCCCCTAGCTTTATATCTCCACTCTTGCTCTCACTACCTCCTGCTATATTATCCATTTAAAACTGGTATGATATTTGTAACCTAAGCTCATCACATATATGGTCAAACGGATTCCTCCTTTTTTCTTATCTAGCCTTCCTTCTTCCATGAAGTTTCCTTCACTAGTTTATTCTTCAGTATTTACTCTGTCTTCCAAAGCCAATAGAAGTAAGTCTTGGGGTAGAGGTGGATAAGTGATGAAGTGTGGGGTAGAAATCAGAATTTTGTACAGTGCTTCTCCAATCTAGTCCTAACCCATCCATACCAACCATAATGTCAAAGATATTGTGATAAAAACCATCAGGGGAACTCTTTAGGAATTCTGGGATTAAAAAAGGCCCCAAACAACTATCTTTTAATATTAATGCTTGTGTCATTACCATGGTACATTATAAATGCTGCCTGATATTATACTGTTATATGTATTTTTCAAGCATATGTGTTTCTTTAGTAGATTATATGCTCACTAGAGACAGTGGCTGTCTTATTTATTTATTTATTTATTTAGATGTACCTGCGCCAGGGATTGAACCTGGCACCCTGAAATGTGCAAAGCCAGCACTCAACCATTGAGCTACATCAGCTCCCCTGAGTTGGTTTTTTTGTTTGTTTGTTTGTTTTGCTTGTTGTTTGTTTTTTGTTTTTGTTTTTAGGAGGCACGGGGAACCAAACTTGGGACCTCCCATGTGGGAAGCAGGCGCTCGACCACTTGAGCCACATCTGCTCCCTGTCACATATATTTTTAACTCCAGTGCCCAATCATTCAATAAACAAATATTTACTTAAAGCCTACTATAGGCCATGCACTATTTATTTGACTACTATAAACATAGTAGTCAAAGTCTCTGCTCTCATTAAATTTACATTCTAGAGGAAAGGCACAAATGAACAATAGAACAATCAAATAAATTAAAAACTAAACACACATAAGCATATGTCAAGAAGGGATAAGTGCTATAAATAAAAAATGCCAGGATAAGGGGATAGAGAACGAAGCGAACAGGGAGTGGTAACTTATATGGGGTGGTCAAGAAAGGCCTATTTGACAAAGTGTCCTTTGGGCAGAGACCTGTATGAGGAGTGCTTTGTGGCTGTATGCATTAGTTATTTCTTGTGGTGTAAAAAATTACCCTAAAACTTTGTGGCTCAAAATGACAAGCACCGATTATCTCAAAGTTTAGGTGGGTCAGGAATTTGGAAGAGGCTTATTAGCTAGATGGCTCTGGCTCAGGGTTTCTCATGAGGCCACAATCATGTCATCGGCTGGGGCCGAAGTCATTTAAAGGGATGACTAGGATTAGAGATAGCAGAACTTCCATGTGCTTCCAAGTCTTGCATGTGGCCGTTGGCCAGAGGCCTAAGTTCCTCCTTACAGGGGCTTCTCCAGAGGGGAAGAGAGCCCTGATGCTATGGCAACTGGCTGGCCCCAGAGTGAATGATCTATGAGATGGAGTGACCAAGTTAGGCCTTTTTATGACCTAACCTCCATAATGGTACACTGTCACTTCTGCTTTATTCTACCAATGAGAAATGAGTCATTAAGTCCATCCAGATGCAAAGGGAGGGACATTAGGTTCACCTCTTGAATCAAAGTGAATGAAAGAATTTATTCACATATTTTTCATACTGCCACAGTGTTTATGTTCAAAGTCTGAGTTTGGATGATGCTTGATGCATAAAGAAACTGGAGGAGAACAACCTGGTATTAACAGGAGGAGGATGAGTGGAGTCAGATGAACAGAGAGAAAGACATGATGTAGCCCAGGGCCCAGATTATGGGGAGTCTAGTACATCATAGTAAGGACTTTGGACTCATATATTAATGAGATGAGAAATGACCTGGTGAATCTGAGTAGGGGAAGAATAGGATTTCACATTTATGAAGGATCACTCCAGCTACTAGACTCATGGATGTCAAGGGTGGAAGCAGGGAAATCTATTTAAGTTACGTATCTTATTTTTATTAATGTGTATTATTACTAAATTAAGACAAACAGTTTAAAAAGAACTATCTATGGCATAATGCTTCTGAAAATTGTTGAATAAGATTATAAGAATTTGCTAGGTTTGTCATCTTATAGGTAGTCCAAAGTTGGTAGTTACTGCCAAGAAAAAGTAGTAATGATTATCATCACCTCTATGCATATGCACATATGACAGGAAAGAAAATATAATGGGCATACCTCCTCCTTTTTACCATTAGAAAACATCCCATCTACTATGATTCTTAGAAAATAATACTAAAATAACATAATGTTGGATTTAACTTGGATCGTATGACCTTTATGCCCCAAAACGGCAAAAAGATTATTTTCATGTTGGCTTTAATTTCAAGGCATTTTTATTTCAAATTCCTTTAAATTTGCTCCCATATTTTGATCTGTATTTCTGTTAAATTATCATTGAACTTGGAATATCAGACAATTCCTTTTTCTAATTTAACTGTGGAAGAAATGGTTTTGACTGAATTTTATTATTGTATTCTAATTACCTAACAAAAACTGTGGTTATTAAATGTTTTAAAATACGAAATTAGATTTTATCTACAAAATAAGCTTTCAGTAATTCTAAAATGACTTAAAATAGGTAGTGCTTTTATATGAAAAAATGTTAAGATAAAATGTACATTTATGCAGTCCTAATATTTATTACAACTTACAATAAACTATGTTTCAACATAAAGGAAGTATTTTCTATGTTTTGCGATATTGCTGGAGTTATTGTTGTTCTTTGAAAATACAGTTTCATTGGGTAAATTTCAATAAAGGGATATTTTAAGCATTATAATTTATAAGTATTCAGGTTAGCATTTGAAAACATTTTTGAAGAATATAAAATCTTCCAGAAAAAAGGAAGGAAATTATGCATTCTAGAGAATTGATTCTAAGTGTGTGAAATATTCATTTTCAATAATAGTAATGATTGTCAAGTGATGACAATTTTAAGGAGGGATCACAAAAGTTGATAAGGAGATCTAAAACTCTAGTGAATCAGGCAGCAACTTTCAGTTTTTAGAATGATTATAAAATCAAAAATTTATTTTGTCAAAGAAGCACACACTTGCCAAGATTGCAGTGCACATGTTTCACATTAGCATATGGAGACAATCTGAATGGACAGCAGAAGGACAAAGTGGTTGGTGATGCTGACGTGAAAAATTTAAATAGAAATTTTTCATTGCAGTATAAATTATTTGTTCTGTAAACTCCTTGATCTTTTGGAGATAAAACTTGGTAAAAAAAACATTGGTGACAGATAAAATATACAATAGAACACTTCATTCCAAAGAGTGAGAAAGTCTTTTCTGATTTAGAGTGACAGTATTAAAAATCTGTTGTTACTTCACCTCAAAAACAACACTTTGAATTCTTATGTGACTTTTTGTCTCTCTACTACTTCTAAAATAAAAGTTACCATTGTCTCTCACCAATGTACTCCACCCCACCCCACTTTCCACCCAACATGGAGCTTTAACCATCCCACCTATGTAAAACTTTGTACAGGAGCCTTGTCCGTGTTTCCATTGCTTTAGCCTGAATGTTGTCACTTCTCCAGACTGGGCTATTGATAGAAATTCTCTATATTTCTATCAGTAATCGTTCTAGAATTTAAAGTTGCACATGATAATTTCCTGCTTACAGTCCTTCAGTGACCACCTTCAGGATGCAGGCTGGTGCTCACCAGTCCCTCCCTCTGTCCTCTGTTTATCTCTCAACTTCAGCTCCTGTCACTGCTCCCACATACCATTCCCTCTTGAGGGCCTGAAACACTGCAGTCTTTGAGCCCATGATGCTCTGTCACACACATCAGTCACTTGCTCCACTGCTCTCTTTGTGTGGAAGGCCCATCATCTCTTCACAGCAACCTCCTCTGCCTTGTCAGATTGACCTTGGCCTAGCTCATTTCTGCCTCTCCTTCAAAACTCAGCTTTAACACCACATTTTCTAATTGTTGTCATTGCACTTACCACACTACACTATTACTATTCAATGATCTACGTGTCTTTCACCCCAAATGAGGGTGCCTACTACATCACCTCCTATGGGTTTCTATTCCAGCTCAGTTCCAGGCCCATACTGAATGTTATTGAATCAATGGAGTAATAGAAGCCATTGGTACTTTTAGATTTCTTAATAAAACTAAACATACAAACTGCGACTGACAAGGACTTCCAAGTTGCTATGGCAGAGGCTTCTAAATTAGATTTTTTTCTACCTTAGGAAAAGCAGGTTGGAAGAATAGATATTCCACTGGAGTTGAGGCAAATACATGGTGAAATGCAGTCTGGCAGAAGCTGGAATTGGTATAAAGTATGGAAGGATAGAGTCCAGGACTTAGAGCGCCAACATCAGACAAAGCTAACAGACGGTTGCTCTCAGGAGGTCTAACGAGGTGATGGGCAAAGAGTGCAATGGCATCAAGCTTTATGCAGAGAAGAGACTCTGATAGGCTGACATACATAATGAAGACATTGGGCAGAGAGGCATTTAGTTTCAAGTACATCTGAAGGGAGGGGTGGGGACCCAATTAAAGGTGTGAGGTACCAGACCATAAATTCAGTGCTGGGAAAATTAATCACATAAAGCTGGGTTGTCATTTTCAAAGGAATTAGGACACGGGACAAGAGAAGCCACAAGATAAATGAGCCTCCACTTAGTGATAGAGAGATTGCAGGTAGGAATGTGGCCAGAGAAGGGAAGACAGGGCTCAATGACTGGAGAAGTCAAAGAGCAAAGGAGGAAGGACTCATCTGAGGCTGAAGCATGTGCCTGGAGCATCTGGTCCTGCCACCTGGCTCTACCCACAGGTGATCCCAGTGAGCTGGGCAAGTCATTACAAAAGACTAAAGATGGACAAGGGGGGTTAGAATTATCAGTTAGAAAACAGATTTTGTTCCTGGTACTAACATTCTTTTAAAAGACAGGTCATTTATTTATATATTATTAAATGATTTCTGCTTGTAGTGCTCTTGTGGAGCATTAATCTCCTACAGTGTAAAATTTGGAGTTCTCAGCTTCTGGGCTCAGTTCCAAAATGGTCAAACGCATTTCCAACAAATACAAAAGACGTGCATTTCTGTGTTCAGAGAAAGATGGATATGTGATTGTTCAGGGATTATTTTTACACAAACATTAGTTCAGACTCTATGAATTCTCATTCATTAGAAATTGTATGATAAGTAAAAGTAAACAAAGGAGAAGGAATATTTTTGGTTGAAAAATGTGTGATTGATTGCACACTCACTAACTGAACTAAGTCAACACTAGCTATGAGCAAAGAATTTCCAAGGTTGCATGCACCTAAGATAGTTCATGACATACCAGCACAGGACTTCTGTGTTATGTTGTGGTTATTTTATCTTTGAATTTACAACATGTAGCTCAGTGTCTGGCACATAATAAATGGTCAGTCAAAAGTTTTGGAATAAACTGATTAAATGAATAAGAAGTTAGTGTAAATTATATTACATAGCATAATTATGCAATCATAATACATTGTGCTTGCAATTTACAAAACAAATCTGAATTAATTCAAATATCCAACTCAAAAAAGGCAAAGGCAAGTACCCTGGTAGATCATTTAAACAGCAGCTTCAGAAATGAATACCTACAAAGAAAATTTTATCATAGGAAGGAACATGTGAATGACCCTGATTACTTGTCAATAGAAAAAAGATGTTGCATAAAGGAATTTTCCTTTCTTCTTTGGATCAGCAATCAGATTCACTCACAGATCATTGATTGATGAATAGCACCAGACACTTTGAATTTTTAAGTAGCCAGTATTTCCCAAGTGTTTATATCACAAGTGCACTCAACCATCTCTCTTTTTCTCTGCTCTGTCTTGCCATGAATTTTAGCCAAGTGCAATCAAGAGTTTTCTATATAGATTTGGGTTCTTTTATCAGTATGTTTTGTTTTGTTTTGTTTTTTTAATTAAGAAAACTCTTTAGTTCTTTCCAGTGATGTAGGATTATTTGAATGGTCAATATGTACTCTAAGGCCAAATATATTCATCAGCTAGAACAACTAATCTTATTTTTTAATGAACATGTAAACAACTTGATATGACTCAATTATATAATACCTACACTGGTTTCTGTGCCTAGATATATTTCTCAATATAAGTTTTATAACAAAATATGAGCAAACTCTACAAGTTTCAAGTGGAAACCTACATAAGCTTTGGACATACATCTCTTTACAACTGTGCAGAAATTAAAATGATTGGAGTAATTTGAGTAATCCCTGAAAACAACATGGCTCACATTTCCTGTAAGATGATGGGTATTAGGTGATATGGCACATATTGATGTTGAAAAGAAAAAGGACATGGCAAAATAAATTTTAATATTTACTCTGCAACTTCCAATAAAGAGCAATTCAGAAATTAAAAGGTAACATGAGCTGCATTTGTTTTAACTATTCTCCTTTTATTTCCTCAAAGCTTCCTATTTTTCAATCATTTATATGAAATTATTCATAACTGATTTACTGCTTTGGACAAGAGTTATTTTCTCATCCTGTTTCTGACAAATATCTTCAAATCTCACATACCATTGATACCAAGAGAGTAAATCAAATGAAATGGTACTGGAGGAAAAAAAAAAAAGAGCAAGAATCTTAAACAGCACAGAAAGGTAAATGACTCCATTCAAGAGTATCTCAAAAATACCATTAGAGTTTTATTTTAACTACAGGTATCTCTACAAGCTTTGTCTAAAGGAAAAACAAACAAACACAACACCCTCCTGACAGCAATTACCAAATGAATGTCTCTTAGAAGCAGACTACTTCATTGGCTGCCAAGCAGCTACGGGAAAACATCTCTCATACTGGCCGTTTTTCCCCTTTAACCGTTATTTCCCCCTTTTTACCTGATAGGTGCACCTTTGGCTTGTGCTGGTCTCAGCAGTACGGTTATTGTGGTGGCAGTTTCATTGAGAGAGGCATCAACTCCTTCATAGTCAGGCAAAGTCGGAGCTGATAAGTGATTAATGAAGAAAAAATGTTTCAGTCAATTAACAGTGATATTTCATAGTTCAGGATGAATAAATGATTCTAATGTAAGGGAAAATCAATATAATACTTAATTATCTAAAATGCATCTTATTTTGTAGAATAAATATGCCACTGAATATTAACCCTGACAACATAAGTAATGGTTTGGAAGGTATTAATGCAAGATTTGTTGTTGAAATGTAAATATCTGACAATTTATGGCATATTGTGAGGATGCTTTAGTTTTTAGTTCCCTGAGACCTTGAAATTAGCAATGATGAGATGGGAGAAATGTGATAATGATGTAGACTCTGGGATACTGGTGATGGAGTCACCCATGGAGCTTACAGCTGCAGTCAACTGAGAGGGGATCAGATACCTTCTTTCCTGCCAGCTGTTTCAAGGGAAAAGGGAGGGGGAGGCAGGGGGATTTTCTTCAGTGAATTTGGCTAGCAGAGTCTGCTTTGAATCTCTGCCCTAGAGATTTCAGCACAGGAACACAGGAAAGCCCAGACTGAAACACCTACTTGGAAAGGTATACTGATGTGTGCCATCTGTTGGCCGGTCTGGAAATTGCATGAACAAACACTCCTCTCTGTATCCTAGCCCCAGGGAGAGAATCTGCACCCCACTAGTGAGTCCTTGGCCTGATATTGATAACTTAAGATGGGAAATTTTAAAGAATTAGAATAAGTTGAACCAAATATCAAAGAAGACTTGTGAAAAAAATAGTCAAGAGAGAGAAATTGATCATCAGAGTAAATTCACCAAAATATTCCAATGCCTAGATATCAGCAAAAAATTACAAGCCATACTAGGAAACAGAAAGAGATGGCCCAGGAAAAAGAACTACCCAAATATCCTGAAGACATACAGGATTTACGGCAATTAATCTGATAATCACACAACTCTCCTAAATCACTTCAAAGAATTTAAAGAAAAGATGACTAAAGAAATAAAGGATATTAAGAAGACACTGAGAGTACATAAAGAACAACTAGACCTGCCCTCGACACTGCAGGCCAGAAACAAGGCCCAGCACCGAGAGCTGAAAGGCAGCCCTCTGGGGCAAACCCAGGTCTGTGTTCCCTGCCTTTGGGGTGGATTCTAAGCCCCTGGGGTCACTTTCAGTTGCCTGAGCCTGGTCACCGCATGAGTGAATGCGTGAGAGCCTGGTTGCAGAGGCCTGTGGCTCTCTGCCAGAGCTGTCCTGGCTTCCCTGGAGGCTGCAGCGTGCACACTGAGCCGCCGGCGGCCTGGCCTCGGGCACCGGGGATCCAGTCTCCCGGGACTGGTCCTGACGGACTGGCAAGTGCTGCCTAGATGTACCAACTCCTGGAACGTGGGCGATGCCAACAATAAAAATGGCTTCCTTTAAAAAAAAAAAAAAAAAAAAAAAAAAAGAACAACTAGAAAGCCTGCAAAGAAAAGTAACAGACCTTATGGAAATGAAAGTCATGATGGATGAGATTAAAAATACATTAGAGGGAAGCGGCTGTGGCTCAATCAGTAGGGCTCCCGTTTACCATATGGGAGGCCCAGGGTTCGGTTCCCGGGGCCTCCTGGTGAGGGCAAGCCCGCCCGCACGGCGTGGTTAGCTGACCCAGCGAGCACAAGCAGCAAGGGGGGGGGGGATAAATGAATAAATAAATAAAATCTTAAAAAAAAAAAAAATACATTAGAGGCACCTAAGAGCAGATTTGAAATGCTAAAAGACAGAATTGGTGATTTTGAAGCTAGAACATCTGAATTGGAAAAGACAGGAGAACAGAAAAAGAATGGAAAAAATGGAAAAGAGTCTGATGGAATTGACTGACAATGTGAAATGCACAAACACTCACATTATCAGTGTCCCAGAAGGAGAAGAGAATGGAAAAGGGGCAGAAAGAATATTTGGGGAAATAATGTCTGAAAATTTCCCAATTCTTATGAAAAGATATAAATATCAATATCCAAGGACAACACACCTCAAATAAAATAAATCAGAATGGACCTACCCTGAGACACCTACTATTCAGAATGACAAATATCGGTGATAAAGAGAAGATTCTGAAACCAAGAGAAAAACAAAGACGCACATACAAAGGAAATGCAATAAGATTAAATGCAGACCTCTCATTAGAAACTGTGGAGATGAGAAGAAAGTGGTATGCTGTATTTAACGTACTGAAAGAGAAAAGGTACCAGCTAAGAATACTGTATCCGACAAAACTGTCCTTTCAAAATGAGGGTGAGTTCAAAGTCTCCACAGACAAATGAAAACTGATAGACCATGTTACCAAAGACCAGAATTACAAGAGATATAAAGGGAGTGCTGCAGCCTGAAAGGAAAAAACAAGGGTGAGAGATTTGGAGAAGAGTTTAGAAATAACAATTATTAGGAAGGGTAAACTAAAGGATAAGAAGACAGACAATAAATGATATGACAACAGAGAGCTGAAGGACAAAATGGATGAAGTAAGTAATGCCTTCACAGTAATAACATTGAATGTTAATGGATTGAACTCCCCAATCAAAAGTTATAGACTGATTGAATGGATGAAAAAATGAGTCATGTATATGTTGTCTACAAGAGACCCATCTCAGATGTAGGACACAACCAGGTTAAAAGTGAAAGGTTGGAAAAAAGTATTCCACACAAATAGTCACCAAAAAAGAGCCAGAGTAGTGATACTAATATTAGAAAAAAGAGAATCAAATGCAAAACTGTTATAAGGGATGAAGAAGATCATTATATATTAATAAAAGGAGCAATTCACCAAGAAGAAATAACTATACTAAATATTTATGCACCTAACCTGAGTGCCCCAAGATACATGAGGCACGCACTGGCAAAACTGAAGGGAGGAAAAGATATCTCTACAATAGAACTTGGAAACTTCAATACACCACTCTCAGGATTGGATAGAACATCTGGACAGAGGATAAATAAAGAAACATAGAACTTCAATAATATGATAAATGAACTAGACCAAGCAGACATTTAAAGATCATTGCACCCCCAAACAGCAGGATATACTTTCTTTTTCAGTTCTCATGGGTCTGTCTCCAAGATAGACCACATATTGGGTCACAAGACAATACATTTAAAAAGACTGAAATTATACAAAACACTTTCTCTGGTCATAACAGAATGAAGCTGGAAATCAACAATGGATGAAAAAAAGGAAAATTCATAAATATAGGGAGATTAAACAACACTCTCTTAAATAATCAGTGGGTCAAAGAAGAAATTGCAGAAGAATTCAGCAAATATCTTGAGATGAATGAAAATGAGAACACAATATATCAAAACCTATGGGAAACTGCAAAGGCAGTACTGAGAGGGAAATTTATAGCCCTCAATGCTTACATTAAAAAAGAAGAAAGAGCTAAAATTGAATATCTAACCGCACATCTAGAGGAACTAGAAAAAGAACAGCAAACTAATCCCAAACTAAGCCAAAGGAAAGAAATAGGAAAGATCAGAGCAGAAATAAATGAAATTAAGAGAAAAAAAAAGCGAGAGAAAGAGATAATCAACAAATCCAAAAGTTGCTTCTTTGAAAAGATCAACAAAATTGACAAACTCTTATCTTGACTGAGAAAGAAAAAAAGAGAGAAGATGCAAATGAATAAAATCAGAAATGAGAGGGGGGACATTACCACTCATGTAGAAATATGAGAGCTCAAAAGAGGATACTATGAATAACTGTATGCCAAAAAACTAGACAATGTAGCTGAGATGGACAAATTCCTAGAAACACACAAACCACCTACCCTGACCCTAGAAGAAATAGAAGACTTCAATAAAACAAACACAAGAGAAGAGACTGAAACAGTCATCAAAATCTCCCAAAGATGAAAAGCCCAGGACCAGATGGCTTCACAGGTGAATTTTACCAATCATTCAAAGATGATCTAATACCAATCTTGCTCAAGCTCCTCTAAAAAATTGAACAGGAAAGGAAACTACCAAACTCATTCTATAAAGCCAACATCACCTTAAAACCAGAACCAGATAAAGATACCACAAAAAAAGAAAAATACAAATCAATATCTCTAAAGTATACAAATGCAAAAATCCTCAACAAAATACTTGCAAACAAAATCCAAAAGCACATTAAAGGAATTATACCACGATCAAGAGGGTTTTATCTCAGGTATGCAAGGGTGGTTCAACACAATAAAATCAATTAGTGTAATAAACCACATTGATAAATTGAAGGAAATAAAATCACCTCATCCTCTCAATTGATGGAGAAGAAGCATTTGACAAACTACAGAACCCTTTCTTGATTAGAACAGTCCAATGATAGGAATAGAAAGAAGCTTTCTCAATATGGTAAAGTGCATATATGAAAAACCTACAGCTAGCATTGCATTCAATGGTGAAAGAGTGAAAGTTTTTCTGCTGAGATCAGGAACAAGGCAAGGATGCCCACTCTCACTGTTGTTATTCAATATTCTCCTAGAGATTCTAGCTAGAGCAATTTGGCTAGATAAAGAAATAAAAGGCACCCAAATAGGAAAGAAAGAAGTAAAAGTTTCACTATTTGCTGATGATATGATCCTAAATCTAGAATCTTCTGAAAAACCCAAAACAAACCTACTAGAACTAATAGACAAGTTCAGCAAAGGGGCAGGATACAGATTAAATATACAAAAATCAATAGCATTTCTAACACTATTGATGTACAATCTGAAGAGGAAATGAGAAAAAAAATCCATTTATAATACCAACTAAAATAATCAAATATTTAGGAATACACTTAAACAAGGACATAAAGGAACCTGTATTCAGAAAACTATAAAACATTGCTAAAAGAAACTGAAGAAGACTTAAATAAATAGAAGGACATGCCATGTTAATGGATTGGAAGACTAAATATCATTAAGATGTCAGTTCTACCCAAACTGTTTTACACATTCAATGCAATCCCAATAAAAATACCCAGTCTTTTTTGCAGAAGTGCAAAAACCAATGATCAAATCTACTTGGAAGAGTAAGGGGCCCCAAATACCCAAAAAGTTCTTAAAAAGAAGAAAAAAGTTGGAGGGCTCTCATTCTGAGACTTTAAAGCAAATTACTTAGCTACAGTGGTAAAAACAGCAAGGTACTGGCATAAAGACAGACACATTGACCAAAGGAACCGAACTAAGAACTCAGAATAGACCCTTACATTTACAGTCAAGTGATTTTTCAGAAGTTGGTGAAGCCTTCCCAGCTGGGCCAGAACAGTATATTTAACAAATGGTGCTGGGAGAACTGGATATCCATATATTTGTGGTAATTTGGTATTGTTTATGAGTTCCAAAAATAGCTATTGGATTATGTTTGTAAACTGGTATGTTCTGGGCATATTAGATTATACTGGATTTAGAGATTTCACTTTTACTTGATTAAATAATGATTAAGGATTTCATTGGCCATGTCAGTAGGACACTGCATGCCTGCCACCTTGGTGGGTGGTAACTCACAGAGAAAAAGACATGGCAGAAGACAGAGTTGGGAGTTTTAATGCTGGAGCCCTGGGAAGTAAACACGCAGAGAAGAAAATATGTGAGGAAAGAGAGAAGGCTCCATTAGACAAGGCAGAGGCCCCAAGAAGAGAGGTGAGTCATTCGCCTGAAAGTTTACAGTGGGCCTTGTGGAGAGAGCAGAGTAGTGGAGCCTGGAGAGAAATGAGCCCTGGGAGAGAGAGATGAGACTTATCCCAGCCTATAGCTGATATTGGAAGAAGCTGGGACCACAGAGTCTTAAGAGGAAAAGGAAGGCTATACCCTTTCAGACACAGGCAGCCATCTTCCTCTAACACGTGGCAAGTAACTTATGCTTTATGACCTGGTAACTGTAAGCTTCTATCCCAAATAAATACCCTTTATGACAGCCAAAAGATTTCTGGTATTTTGC
>JAKSZT010053888.1:3655335-3672873 GCA_026826555.1 Tolypeutes matacus | reverse complement strand
TTACTCCTGCTGCTTTATGGCAGGCAGAATTTGAAAATGGTGAGCCTGGGCATTTAGCTTAAGAACTTTTAAAAGTAAACTTGGAGAAAGTAAAATGGTTTCTCCTTGCAGCTTATGGCAAAATGACAGACCAGAGAGATAAGCTGAGAATTGAACTGTTGGGAACAAAGAAAACAGAAACTGATTCTGGAAGTTCCAAGTCTCTGGAAATCAAGCCCCTAGATGATAGTGTCCTATTGGAGGACTTAATTAAACTGGTAACTTGTAAATCAGGATTGAAAATGCAGTTATCTAGGAAAGACTTGTGGAAATTCTTACTGTCTGATGGCTTGGATCCCTGCTTCCCGCATGCTAAACCAACAAACTTTTTGAGAGCAATGTAGGAACAAAATCACTGTGAGCCTGGAATAAAAGAGACATGGAAGGGAGAGATTGAAGGGAAACAGCTTTAAGTGGAAAACCATGGAAGTTGAGATCTGTAATTAAGATATCTCCTTGGGTCAAGAGAGGAACCCCACCCATTTGGACAGAGAGGGTGAGTTTGCCCTGGCAGTTTAAGAGGTTGGATTTTTCCGCCCTCTGTTCAGGGAGAGTTTTGCCACCACAGGGTAAAGAGAGGGTGGAGTACATTCCCTAAGGATTAGGGAGATTAAGATCGCCACCCCATAGGTCTGAGGGGGGTGGGCCTGTTCCCCTTGGATTAGGGAAGACCAGGTCACCAACTCGTTGCTCTGAGAGGGTTGGGCCTGTATGCCAAAGGTTAGGGGAAATGTTGTCTTCATTTCACTGTACTAGGGGGGTTAAGACTCTAACCCAAAGATTGAGTAAATTGTGGCAATCACCCCAACACTCTTGGAGGGTGAGGCCCAGAGTGCCATTGCCACCCAGATTCTTGATGAGAGTGGAACCAAGAAAATGTCTGTTGCACAAGCCTGTGGAAAGGGTGGGCCCCCATGAGGCCCCAGGGAGAAGAAACCATCATCTTAAGAATGACTCTCAGATCTTGACATTGAACAGATTATGCCCTGCAGTTTTACTGACCTGTAGAATACCCGTGACTCATGTTTCCCTCCCAAATTCTCCTTATGGTAATGAAAATGATTATCCTTTGTCTGTTCATTTTGTATTGAAAGGAGATAAATTGTTTTGTAAGTTTCAGAGGTCTACAGCCAAACAGGACTTTGCCCCAAGAAAAACTATATTTCTTTAAACTGACTATGATATGATTTTTCTTTTTTTTTTCATGGACCAAAGTAGACTTATTATTGTAGTAACAAAAGAACTTGTAACATTGATATAAAGACAGTGGTTACAAAAGAATCTGAGGGAAGAAGAGAGGGAAGAATAGATAGAACATAGGACATTTTTGGGACATTGGAATTGTTCTGTATGATATTGCAATGATGGATACAAGTCATTATACATTTTGTCAAAACCTATAAAATTGTACAGTGCAAAGTGTAATCCATAATGTAAACTATAGACCAAGGTTAGTAGCAAGGCTTCAATATTTGGTCATCAACTGGAACAAATGTACCACACTAATGTAAGATGTTATTAATAGGAAAATGTGACGGGGATAGGTGGGGCATATGGGAATCCCTTTTATTTTATTTTCTTCTTCTTCTTCTTTTTTTAAGGCATTTCTTTTGCTTTTTCCCCCTTTTTTTGAATGTCCCAATCCGCTAATTATATTTTGTTTTGTTTTTTGTTTTTTTGTTTTTTGTTTTTTGTTTTTTTTCCTGAGTTTCCTTATGTTTGTCTCTTGCATGTAAGCTTTCATTGTTGTTTCTTTTTCCGATTAAGTGTATTTGATTATTTTATGGACTACGTGTTCATGGAAAATTTGGATCACAGAAGGGTTACAATGGGTACTGCAGGGGATTATTGGTGGGAGGTGTCTGGGAGGGGGGATTCATGGGAGTTAGTTCATCCAAATATACATGAAAGATATACAAAATTGTTCAAAAGATCAAAAGATGGAGCATGGTCACGGCGCGTGGACAATCACACAATAAATGAGGGAATCTGAATTCCTAGCCTGGAGAGCTCTGCCACATTCTCCAAGGGAGCGGCAACAGTCCTCTGAGTGTAGGGACAGTGTCTGTCAAAAGAGGATGACCCACTGATGAGTTCTGTTTATTGATGACCACCCCTTATGAGTCTTTGCTCTGGTAACTGAAACTTAGCTTACTGTTATGGGGTGCCTAAGGGTTGCCACCTGGGACCCTCCTTGTTGCTCAAATGTGGCCTCTCTCTAAGCCAAACTCAGCATATGAATGCATTACCTTCCCCCCAACGTTGGACATAACTCCCAGGGATGAGCCTCCCTGGCAACGAGGGATTGATACCAAGTGCCAACTGGCAACACGACTGGAAAAAGACCTTGAATAAAAGGGGGAAAAGGTAAAGACAAATGAGTTCAAGTGGCTAAGAGACTTCAAAAAGAGTCGGGAAGTCATCCCAGAGGTAACGCTTATGCACACCTCAGTAGAAGCTCATAGAACATCAAAGTGCATATCACCCCACACAGAGGGGCTTTTGAGAGCCCAGGTCCTATATAAGGGGGGATAGCTCCAGAGACTGATGCCTTATCAGTGGGCTCTACTTTGGAATCTGTGCTACTGAGAGTGACAGAATTGGACTCAAATAAGTCCTCCCTGCACATGGTTCATCAGTCCCTTCTATTCAAACCCATATGTGATGCTGGAGTTTTTAGGTATACTTCCAGAGACTGGAGCCTCTGACCTACCTATGTGCCAGGTGTGCGTGGAATCTCGGTGGAGCTGCAACTCCTACCCTACAGTTCAATGGACTCATCCAAGTCACCTGGCAAGGAGACGACGATGGGCAACGGCCAGCCCAGGGAATGGAGAGGGCCTGCATCTGCAGGCAGGATCATCCCACCCACCATATTCATGGGATATAAGCCCTCTCTCACTTGGAGGTGGAGTGGACATCACCATCCCAGTCCCCTCAGGATTGGGGGAAGAACTATGGACTAGAGTGGACTTGATGGTATTCTGTTGTACACACATGGTGATTCTAGCAATGGAAGAAATTATAACAGTGAGGTGGAGCCAGGGGCCACTGGACACTTTCCGGGCAGGGAGGGGATGAGCAGTTGAAATACAGGGCTTTTTCGGGAGTTGGAGGTTGTCCTGAGTGTCATTGTGGCAATGGATGTAGCCCATTTTAAATCAGCACACACCATTCAGAACTGTGTGGGAGAGAGTGTGGTCTATGATGTGAACTGTGGTCTATGGTTGATGGCAAGGCCCCAGAATGTTTAAGTCCATTGAGGGTGAGGGGCCACACTTTTGGGAGATGTTTGTGTGGGATGTGGTGGGAGGTGTGGGAGGTGGGGAACATGGGAATCCCGGTAGGTTCCATGTAATATTTTAGGTAATCTAAGCACCTCTTAAAAAATATATATATATATATAAATAACATTTTTGTAAGCAAAAAGAAAAAAAAAAAGAAAATAGAAGGAGGGTATAGAGAATGGAAAGCTGAGGGTTAATCTGATCAGAATTAGTAAAAAAGTTATAAGTAAATCTTCAGATATGAATAGAAATGGTGAAAGCATATCATGGTGTTAGTAACTACCAGAGCTATTGTATGGGTATGACCTGGTTGAAAGGGTAAGTCTAAGGTCATGTATATTACTAGAAGAAAAGCTAAAAACTGTAACATGGGACTGTATAAGACAGAAAAACTTCATGTAATACAGCAATATAGATGATATTGCATATATAAGACTGTTTTTACAAACTATAAATACAAATATACTAGAGAAAAGGAAAAAGAATAGCAGCTATACAAGGCAGGGGAAGCACAGAGATTGAGCGGTGATGTGTTTTGTTTGTTTTTTATTATCCTTATTGGAATAATGAAAGTGCTGTAACAATGATTGAAGTGGTAAATGCACAAATATGTGAATTTACTGAATACCATTGATTGCATATTTTAGATGGATTTAAGCTTTATTAACATGTTATCAATAAAATTGATTTGACTATGATATGATTTTGTACTTAGTACTGTTACTGAAATATGTTTTTTTTTTTTTAAATATTGTAATGTCTTTTTGGAATTCAGAGAGTGGAGTGTGACAGTTTGATATTGTTTATGAATTCCAAATAGATTTTGGATTATGTTTGTAAACTGGTCTGTTCCTCTGGGCATATTAGATTATATTGGATTCAGAGGTTTCACTTTTACTTGATTAAATAATGATTAAGGCTTTGATTAGGCAATGTCAGTAGGATGTTGTGTCCCCGCCCCATTGGTGGGTGGGGGCTTACAGAGAAAAAGACATGGCAGAGGACAGAGTTGGGAGTTTTAATGCTGGATCCCCAGGAAGTAAATACACAGGGAAGCAGATAGGTGAGGTTAGAGAGAAAGATCCATTACACTGGGAAGAGAGGTGAGCCATTCACCTGAGAGTTTACAGTGGGCCTTGTGGAGAGAGCAGAGCAGCTGGACCCAGAAAGAAATGAGCCCCAGGAGAGAGATAAGACTTATCCCAGCCTACAGCTGAAACTGGAATTATCTGGAACCACAGCCTTAAGAGGAAGATGAAAGCTGGACCCTTGCAGATGTCAGCAGCCATCTTGTTCTAACATGTGGCAACAGACTTTGGTGAGGGAAGTAATTTACGCTTTATGTAACTGTAAGCTTCTATCCCAAATAAATAGCCTTTATAAAAACCAACTGATTTCTGGTATTTTGCATCAGCACCCCTTTGGCTGACTAATACAATATCCAAAAGAAAGAAAGACGACCTCTATCTTACACCATGTCTAAAAATTATCTTAAAATGGATTAAGGACCTAAATATGAAAGTGACAACCATAAAACCCCAACAAGAAAATGTAGGAAAACATCTTCAAGACCTTGTGGTAGATGGTAGTTTCTTAAACCTTACACTCAAAGCACAAGCAACAAAAGAAAAAAATAGATAAATGGGATCTCCTCAAAATTAAACACTTTTGCACCTCAAAAGACTTTGTCAAAAGGGTAAAAAGGCAGCTGACTCAATGGGGAAAAATATTTGGAAATCACATATCCACTAAGGGTTTAATATGCATGACATACAAAGAGACCATACAACTAAACAATAAAAAGACAAACAACCCAATTAAAAAATTGGACAAAGACTTGAAAAGACAATTGTCCAAAGAAGAAATACAAATGGCAAAGAAACACATGAAAAACTGTTCAACATCAGTAGCAATTCGGGAAATGCAAATCAAAAGTACAATGCAATATCATTTCTCTCCTATTAGACTGGCTGTTATTAAAAAGTCAGAAAACTGCAAACATTGGAGAGGAAGTGGAGAGATAGGAACGATTATTCACTGTTGGTGGGAATATAGAATGATACAGCCACTGTGGAGGACTGTTTGGCAGTTGCTAAGGAAGTTGAATATAGACTTGCCATGTGACCCAGCAATACCATTACTGGGTATATATCCAGAAGAACTGAGAGCAGAGACACGAACAGACATCTGCTATGTTCATAGCAGTATTATCCACGATTGTCAAAAGTTGGAAACAACCCAGGTGTCCATCAACTGATGAATGGATAAACTAACTGTGGTGTATACACATGATGGAATATTATGCAGCGGTAAGAAGAAATGAAGTCATGAAGCATGTGACAACATCGATGAACCTGGAGGACATAATGTTGAGTGAAGCAAGCCAGACACAAAAGGATAAATAGTGTATGACTGCACTATTATTAACTAAATATGTTGTGTAAACTCATGGAGTCCATAATTAAAATATAAGTCACCAGAAAAAAGAATGATGTTAAAAAACAGAAAGCTGAGGTTTAATCTGTGCAGAATTAGTAAAAAGGTTGTTTGTAAATCTTTGGAAATGAATAGAAATGGTGAAAGCATATCATGGTGTTTGTAACTAGCAGTGCTATTGTATGGGAACAACAAAGGTTGAAAGGGAAAGTCCAAGGTCATTTATATTACTAGAAGTAAAGCTAAGAACTATAACAAAGGCACTGTATATGACAGTAAAACCTCATGTAAAACACAAATATGGGTGATATTGCATATATGACTGTTTTGACAAAATATAAATGCAAACATACTAGAGAAAAGAAAAAAGAGCAGCTATGTATGGCAGAGGAAGAATAAAGAGATTGAGAAGTGATGAGTTTTATTTATTTATTATTATTATTATTATTATTGGAATAATGATAATGCTTTAAGAATGACTGAAGTGATCAATGAACCAATACGTGATTACACTGAATACCACTGATTATATACTTTGGATGGATTTATGTTTTATTAATATGTTGATTTGTTTAAAAATCTATTTAATAAAGATTGGATAGCATAATAATGACCAACTTCACAAAGGTTTAATAAGTTCTATTAGCATTTATAACAATCTTTGAAAGATTTTTCATAAAGATACAATCCTTCTAAAGAATGCTGCCAACTACAAAGTGACTATGAGGTTTGTTTGAGTTTGGACATACAACCAGATAATCATCTGTATTCAAATAATTCTTTAAAGTGCCTCCAATCTTACATAACTCTATTAAAAACTCGAAATGGACTACTTTTTGTGTACATGCGATTTTCCCAGACATGCTACTATAAACCAAGAGTATGAACAATCCTGTTTGCACTTTAATCATCTGCATACCTGAGATATTGGTTGTCACATTGACGGCTGTAGCTGGGCCGAAGCCTTTGACTGTGCTGGCTCTTATGAAAAACTGGTAGGTGGTACCAGGGTGGAGATGCATAAAAACATGGTGTGTGCTGTTCCATAGATTTGATACGGTCTGGGGAGGTCCAGCCACTGGCACTGCAGGATCAAATGACCTAATGCTGCTATAGCTGACCTGTTTTAAGGAATATATAACCAATTACATATCAAGGCTAAGTTATATTAAAACGTAAATAAATGCTTCTTAATTAAGGCAGTATGACAAACAGCACCTCTATGAAGTCAAACATAAATTATTTTCACTTCTTTCCTACTCATTATGATGTGGTTATTTCTCTGTCATTCTGTCTGTCTACCTGTCTGTCCTCTACCCACATGTGTATCTACATAGTTATATTTGACAAGACTGATCTATACATCCACTTTCTTCCAAGTCAAACAATAAATTAATATATTTACACATCCATATGTATACATATCCACATAAAATCTTATGCCTGTATACACTGTATACACTGATGTGTATGAAACAAGGAGAGTGTTAAACAAATGTTTATTATTAACATTATTCTGTGATTTACTTTGTCCAAGTTACATAACAAATTTCATGTAAATATTCAAGTATGCTAAAATAGTCACAAATTATAAGACTATGCTAGTGATTCCCATTCCCATGATACTCTTCATAGTCACTAGAAATTTAAGCATTTTCTGCTCTAATCCACACTGACTAGGCAGGAAGAGAACTATCCATCTGTGCAATTAAAATGAAGATAATGATTTTATATCCAAAGTTGAGATGGAGCTCTGAAATATTCAATTATATGACATATTTTCCTACTGTGGTATTAATTACTTACTCTGAAACAACTGACATTCAACGGTCTCCCTTAAATCACATCAGGAAATATAAGTTTCTTAATTTTATGAAAAATAAAATCGTTTTTCTTCATGTGTGACTATTCATTACAGCCATGAGTAAGTCTGTTTGACAAGGTCAAACCTGTTTCCCAGAAAAAAATGCGTTTACTTTAGGAAATTAAAAATTCTAGGTGTGGCATACAAAATATTTTCAACACTCAATATTGGGATCAAAAATTTTGTAAGTCAAAATGGAGAACTAATATGATTTTAATCTTCACTTACTTCTTTTACATTATTTCTCTCTAACCTTTTCTTCTTTCGCTTCCCCTTGTTCCTTCACTCTACCTTTCAATTAGCTTCCTTGTCCCCGTACCTCATATTGAGTGATGATTCCATTTGGATCCAAAGGTTCCTTCCAGTTCAAGAAGATCTTATTCTCAAAGGATGTTCCTTTAAGGGATTTGACTGGTACAGGGCCAGGCACTAGAAAAGATGCATTTTTTATTAGAAGCATATTTACATCAGAAACAGAAAGCTTAAATCACATAAGTTAGAATAGCCAAATTTAAAAATAAATAAATAAAAATGTGTCATTAAAAATAAAATAAACCCTATCAACTTTCTTCTGACTTTCATATATGGGAATTTAGAGTAAGTCTATAAGCTTCTAATGCAGAAAATTTTAGAATGCAAAGTTGTTTTTATTCAAGAGAAAATATTACCATCTTAGAGATTTGAATAAATTGTGTAGTCTAGTTTTCTCTCTTGTATACCTCTAATAACATGAAGATTGCATTTGTAATTTGTTTCAAGAACAGAGCTGTATTTCCCTGAAAGATTTTTTGAAGATTACGAATGCCCCTAAAGAATATCCATAAACAAAGTTCATAAAAGGATGAATTATAGTAATAATTAACACTCCTTGGAAACAAAAGCCAAATCACATAGCATAGGATTGAAATGCGCATTAATAACCTGGCCTTTAAAGCGGTACTTATTAAATTTCTATAATGTAACAAAAGACAGTGTTGATTACCATAAATTTTTTAAAGTTGTTTGAGATGAATAGGTTCAAATATCATTGCTTCAGTCTTTTAAGTGAAATGCATTTTTTAAAAGCTAAGAATCAAATCATTTTAGAACATCAGACTTGTTTAGAACTCAACAATCAGCATAACTAGTTTTGAAGTGTCCCCAGGAATGACAAGATTTGAGAAGCCTTCACTCCAGGCCTTATTTGCAAATGTCACAGAACTGGCAATACCCAGTGGCAGCTCTGAACGATTCGTCTCCTCTCAATGAAAAAAACAGAAGATTCATTTATCTTCTTGCCTTCTATAGGTTTTTTTATGAACACCCAGTTGCTATTTATTCACATAAATACCCAGCTGCTAATTCTATTAGATGGAAAAATGAACAGAAATAATGTAAATGTTTACAAATGCATAGTATCCATTCTACTTTGCTTTAAAAGTTGCTTCCTTTTGAAAATATCAACCCCAATATTGTGCAAGTATAACTTTTAATTAATATTTTCCCTTCATCTAACATTTCAGTGAACTTCACACATGACATTATCTAGAAATGTAGTTTCAAAGGATATAGCAATTTTGTGAGGATTGAAATAAATTAAAAATCACTGGATCAAAAGAAATGCTTTGCACTGTTGCTAGCAGCATGGAGAAATCATGAATGGTATGTCACAAGAGTTAAGATTTATTTCAATCTACAAGAAGATTGTGAATGATGTTATGACCTCTGAGACAAGCAACATAATTTGGTACCGCAATAGTAAATTCATAAAAGAAAGAAACCAAAGTAAACAGAGAGATGCCCACAACAATCTTAAGAGGATGTGCTCAGGCAGCAGTCAGTTGCAGGCTTGGGGAAAAGTTAACCAGGTCTCGGTACCACTGTCCCCCAACGA
The DNA here is from genome assembly GCA_026826555.1 of Tolypeutes matacus. Lineage (NCBI taxonomy): Eukaryota > Metazoa > Chordata > Mammalia > Cingulata > Chlamyphoridae > Tolypeutes > Tolypeutes matacus. The sequence goes on along the minus strand of JAKSZT010053888.1, from coordinate 3,663,374 downwards.
AGGCAGACAGGCTGCAACAGCCTCTCTGTGCAATCCAGGTTGCCTGCTGAGGCTGCCAGGATGCTCGTTGGTTTTCTATGGGAGTATCTGTTGTTTCCCTTCTACTCAAATGATGCAAGCTTATTAATGTGATGAAGGACAAAGTTTTGACATATCTCTCATAGAAAGGGGTGGGATTGGGGAGGGAGAGGGCAAAAACCCCAATTAGTGAGTAAATGTTTGTTGACTGGTATTATCATTATAATAAATGCATTTGTTCTCAACACAGTTTGGCTTACAAATACTATAAAATGGCAATAGCTATTTCAAATTGTTCACCAACTGGTATGGTTTAAAATGTTTGCATGATTCTGCACTGATGGTGGAGTAGAATTGCAGAGTAACTTAGCTTCCCTAAAATTGTTGTATGTCTTTGCTTTTCTTATATGTTCTACTTTGTCAACAGGATTTAATTCAAGTACCCATAAGTCATGTTTTGAGAGGGGACTAGTTGCTCAGGGAAAGTTATGGACAAGAGAGAGGGATGCCCCTGACACCTAGACTTACAGTAGAATTGAAAAAGAACTAGTCTTAGGTGAACTAAAACACACACGGGATGGGGGTAGGAGCAAATTAATATAATAATATAATATACATTATTATATTAATATTAATATAATTAATATTAATTTATCTTTTATTAACTATATAATATATTCAATAATGCTCTACACGTGAAGGAAGATAATGTCTGTGTATATACAGATGATGTCTATATGTATGTATGCTTTGTCTAAATACAACATGAAGTCAATAGAACCATTATTACAACATTCTACAGATTGCCAGGGAATGTCACTTCACATTTCCACATCAACAACTTTTAATGGTGACAAAATGCTGAGTTTTGTTCCTCTGCTTGTGATTTATTTGAGTACTGTTTCAGCTAATTTTTTTGAAGGTAGGAAAAGTCTGTTAAAATGCAACTCTCAAAATTGAAAAGAGAGAGCAAATGAAATATGGGTGGGGCAAGATTTTATTACAGCCTTTAAAATATAATAAACACATATTTAAAAATAGTTTTGTATTCTTTAAAAAATTCTCCAAACCAGGCTTTTATGCTGAGTTATCTTCATAATATTGATTTTTAGAAATGTTAGAATAAAAAATGAAAACTAAACCTCATACAAAAAAGTTCTATCCATTCATTAAAAAAAGAATGCAATAAATTAAATATAAATTCCACCTTAGGGTTCTGGTGGGAAATCATTCTAGCTTTGCTCTCATGATTTATGGATGTCCCCAGAATTCTTTTCATGAAATTATATCCTTTTATTAGATGGTTGATAATTTATTCTTTTTCTGTGTATGTAGGGCAGCAATAATTTAGTAAGACTGACTTAATCAGATTGTCATAATCCATCGATCTTGGCAACAATAGATTATGATTTAGATGTTCTCTACCCCCTTAGGAACATTAAGACACATCAAGTATTCTATGTAGAAACTGAAGCTCTCATGGACAGATCTGAAGACTGAGTTACTTGCAAATACTTCTACAGAAACTTCCATCTAAAGGACAAACTTCCATCTATAGATGTATAATCCTATACATCTATAGGACAAAAGGGAAAAAACTCGCACAAGAAGGGATTAGTCTGTGGCCATACTAGCAAATAATATGCAACTTATATTGTTAAAGCCAATAAAAAATTCTTTAAATCAGTGGTTAAAAAAAACTGGGCATGAAATTAATACTGCCGGTAAAATATATAGTTAATGGTATTTTACTTTTACAAGACTGTTTCTGGATGAAATAAACAGCACAGTCATGAATTTGATGGATTTAGAGCATAATTTCATTTAATTCCTTTTCTTATTACTAGTCTAGTCATATGTGTACCCAAAAATACATTAAAAATTGAATGCAATATGAGAAAGATTATGTAAGCCTGGCCACATTCTTTTGTTTGTGGAGAAAAAAGGCAAACTAACAAACCATACCAAAAATACCACTGAAATGAATTGTATTGTTAGAAGGTGACTGGCTGAAGAAACACAAAACTCGTGCAATTGACTCTAAAATTACCAATTAAGAAATCGTTTTTAAAAATTTAAGTGCAGGCACTAAAGCATGTGATTACACTCTTATTACTGAAAACATGAGTTACAAAATGTGTAGTGCAGATATTTTAATACCTATCTCATTTTAGGAGATGAGAAATAGAGATTTATCAATTTTAAATCTATGCTTAGATTCCCCATCTGTCTTATCCAGCTATGAAACAACTACCCCTAATCAAAATTCTTTCTCGCAGAAGCAGCGTGTGCATGGGTGTTTGTGTATTTATGGATTTCTTGGCTAAAATGTTATTGCTGCTTCAATTAGGTGCAAGTTAAAACATAATGGCTGAAATAGTCATCTCAAAACAAACAAAAGTATATTTATCACAAATAACAATGAGGCTTGTAATTTTAAATTTTAGGAATATGAGAATAATTCCATGCATAATTTAGGGGCTATGTTATTTGTTTTCTTCAAAGTCAGAGCTAAATGAGCTGTCACTTCACCTTATCACAACAAAAAAACCCAGGACAAACCAGGGTCATTTCCACTTTTAGGAGGGGGAGGGTTTGAAATAATGGGTGTTTTCTAAAAACTAGGGCGGGTTAGCCTATTTTATGGGAATTTCATACTTAGTAGGCACCAAAACATAGATCTGACCCTAAAGTTCAGAACCTGAAGGAAGTTGGTAAGACTTGGGTATAAAATATATCCTCTTTTCTGAAACCCAAATAAAAATGTAGACATAATTACTTAAGGGGAAAGAATTTTAGAAGGGAATGGAAGCTTAGAGATCATCTAATTTAAACCCTTCATTCCGAGACGAGAAATGGCGAGCCAGAGAGGTAGAAGGATTTGCTAAGGTTTCAGGGGCATTAGAGCCAGGACTTAGAGCTCATGATTCCTGACTCCAAGTTCAGGTCATTCACTCATTCATTCATTCATTTTACTACATGCTTTTTCTCACCCATAAAAGGAAATTCTGAAAAAGAAATGTCTAATATTAAAAGAATACGATAAATTCGTAAATAAACCGTACCATGTCCATACAATGGAATATTAAAAAGTTGTAAAATGAAATGAATGCTGGTACATGCTACGACATGGGTGAATCTTGAAGACATCAAGTTGAGTGAAATAAGCCAGGCACAAAAGGACAAATATTGATTTCTCTTATATGAAATAGATAAGCAAATTCAGAGACAGAAAGCAGAATAGTGGTTACTGGGGGAGGGGGGGAGGGTTGGGGGGCACTGGGGAATTATTGCTAATTGAGTCTGAGTTTTGGCTTGGAATGACGAAAGTAGCCTGGAAATAGATAGTGGTGAAAGCTACACAGTATTGTCAGTGTACTTAATGTCAAATAATTGCATACCTAAAATTTTTTAAATGGTTTTTGTTGTTTATATTTTTCCACAATTACAAATAAATTAATTTTTACAAAAGAAAAAAGAATGCATTATTATTATTAAAATTTTATCATCACTTGTAGTCTTTTTGTATATGACCCAAAACATTTTTATTGGATCAGGATAATGATAACATACTATATTACTGTACTATACTTCTATAGCAGGGTGTGTACTATAATATTAACACAAATATTTGTTCCTATTATTTAGTAATTCAGAAATAACATACATACAGGTTAAATAAAGTGCACTCAAGTAATTGGTTGTTAATAGCTTTTGTTAGTAAAATAAGATGTATAAAGGATGATAACAGAATAGCTTGTCAATATCTGAGAATAGCCTTAATCAAGATTTAAAGAAATGACTTGGTTCCTTCTTTTATATTTAGACTAAAACATTAAAAAATGGTGTTTCAAACTTAAGTAAAATGAAAACAACTACTATTGGTTGGTAAAATGCAAAAACCTACTTTTTAAATCAAATGCATTTTACCCATAGTTGATACAGTACCATGAATAGTAAAAATTATTTTTGAACATTAGATAAGAAAAACTTTAAACTTTTAGTATGGTTCCTATATCTACCACAGTGTATCAAAAGACAAGGCAATAGAAGTATGTTTCATTCAGTATTTGGATGCTTCTTTCAAGGAAATTAAGCTTTTTTGTTATAGGAAAAACTCTTTCCAAAGTTAACCTCATTAAGAAAAATTTAGCAGATTCAGAGTCCAATTCAGAATTGGGCAATCTAGGGCAAAATTTTAGCAAGGTCATAATACCCTCTCTTTTAAATAATGGAGTATGAGCATACCATCTTCATCAGTCTGAATAATTGTCTCTTCACTCTCCTTCCTCCCTTCTGGATTGGTGAGGATCATCTTGAGGCTGACATTGGTATAAGGTGGCAGATGGCTCACAACATGCTGAGGAGCTTTGGGGTCCATATCCAAACAGTCTGCTTTGCTCTTGTTGTGACCATGAAAATAGTGGTAGCAGATAGTGACGTTGAAAGTGTGGCAACGAGTTATATTGTAACCCAAGGATTCCCAGTCCACAGCAATGCGTCTTGCTTGTATCTCGGCAATCTTTAAAGTCTTTGGTGTTCGCATAGGTTCTGAAAAATAAATCAAAGATTTAGATAGCTGTCACGCTTACTATGATTAACCTTCGAAAAACAAAACATGGAATATGACATAGCATGGACAAACCCAGGGAAATGTGATAAGTCTTTTAATCTTATTTTCTTTCTTTATTCATGATCTTTCCCTTGAAGGTATCATTCTGGGACTATGATTTATCAATAGGGAAAGAAATAAATGTAAAATGTCAACAATCCATAGTACTCGGGAATTTTGTGGAAAAATAAAAAACTTAAAACATGGCCACAATGCCCTTACACTTGTTTTTGTTGTTACTCCCAACTTCTTGTCTTTCTTTCCTTTTGTTGTTATCGAGCAAGTGAATTAGCTAATATATCATAATGGATAAGAGTCAACATGTTCTGCTCTATGATTTATCATGTCACCAGGCTATGCTGTATACTAATTACTCTAATTGTAGTACTAAACTACCATTTACAAAAATGACGCAGATATTAATTAACATTTATTATTCCAGTAATGATGTTCATCAGAGCAAAACAAAACCTGAGAAAAATTACAAGGACACATATGGATATTCACATTTTCATCTTCCCTTCTTGATCTCTTTCTAGGAACACTCAGTTCTGACAATACATTCACTGTCACCCAAACCAAACTCTGAGGTGAATTTCCACTCAAGTAGAAAATGCTGGCAGAACTAGACATTTTGAAGACCGGAGTCCATCCATCACTGCTTCCCAAGTGTATTCTTTCCTCATATAAGACTAACTTTAATCGTCTAACTTCATAAAAACAATTACTCTATGAAAGCCATAGCCATGACAATGCCTACACAGCAAAGAAACCAATACACAGCTTAACCTTAATACACTGATTTTACAAAGTCAAGGCCCAGACCATAGCTTGCTGGTGACTCCCTTTAACACATTAAGGATAGTCAATGTTCTCGTTAAAAAGAAGAAAAATAAATAAAACAAGAAATGCCCAATATGAGTGTTCTTATAAATTTTCATTTTTGAGATTAAAATCTCAGTTCTATAAAAATTATCAGCCTAGTACACAGGCAGCAAGTCTAAACTGGAATTCCAGTTCAGTATATTAAATGTGTGATCTGAAACACACACTGGTGGCCATTTAATTTAAAACCACAAAATTATATATATATATATACACACATACACACACACATACACACACAGACTCATGCAAATGAACCTTTCATTGAATCTAATGCTTAGATTTTAAATGCTACCAGCCAATCTGTTCACTGTAGCCAGTCTCCTTGTTTGACCACTTTGTTTACTTCATCTGTTATCTTAAGCACTATTAGTAGGTCAGAGAAAAAATGCCGCTTTTCAATTAAAAAAAAAAATTCTCTTTATATGTCTAGCTCTATGCCAGAGACAAGAGTGATTTGATGGTACTTTCAGCTTTATCGCTTAGAATGAAACACCATCTTTGGTGGCATTACCAATGGAACAGGCAGATATAGCAAGGATCAACCTATAAATTCCCAGGTAAACTATGATGTTGATGTTGTTGCCTGCTAGTAAGCAAGCAGACATAACTTAGTAGCATGTTCATGTTTGGTAATATTTTGTTCTAAAGGTATTCAGAATCGGAATGTAAGATCCCTTAATGAAAATAAGGAGATTATTCTTAGTAACAGAAAGGCGATTAGGTCATGGGAATGAAGGGAGGGCTCGCAGAGAGTAAAAAAAATGTTTGCAATAGCAACTGAAGAGTATTCTATGGAAAGTTATTGTCAGAATCCTTATTCAGAAGAATGCTTTTGAGACTGGTGAAAATGAGCACACAAAGAAAATTCCTTCCAAAACAGGGGCTATCACCCAAATGTTGTTCCCTAAATTTTCTCATATATCTAATAAGTGGATTCTGGTTCTGATTTCAGTTTAGATTTTGTGCTTCCTTCTATTAAATTTGTTCCTGATTTGTCTATTGCCAAATTTGCTTCCATTGTATGTTTTAAGATTTGGTGACCTCAGTTTGTACCAAATTTGGCTTGGGTATATATTCCTATAAACATTGAATGCATCTTGCTATCGGGGGAAATTCACACACATGCACAACCAAAAGGAAAGGGCAAAAGGACTGCTCAATGAAATGTAATAAGTATTCAGCTGAAGAGAGTGAATGTGTAAATGAATCCACCCAAATGAATTCTGTATATTCTAGAAATTTCTGAGTCATATAGGTATATAGGATAGAGAAAGCAAACCATGGAGGTAACTTCAGGATAGAACAGCTCAACATTAAGATGGCAAAAGAAAAACCAGGAAGTCAAACTGTCTCAGATCTTCCTACTTCATTTTGAAATCTATATATTCAGTACTCATACTGGCCCAAACCTTTCCCTAAATTATCAATCAGTGGTTTGAAACTGGGAGAAAGCTATGAAATAAACACTAATGGTACCAGCAAAAGAATTAAAAAGCTTAAAGTCTCAAGGTCTTAACAAATTTGGAGAAATGGGTGGGGGCAGAAATAATATTAAGAAGTAGGTGAAAGACCTGAAACTAGAACAAAACCCAGTCCTTTTCCCATTCTACTCTTTAGCTGATGACTCTCAACCTTTTTACAAGTGCCCTGTGGACATATGTGCAAACAAATTGACATAAATCACTCTTCTATTCATTCAATTACAATAAATTCTATAAAAACACTTATCTGTTAAATTGTTTGAAACATGTGCAATGAGAAATGTCAGTATTTTCTTTATCTTGCCTACCAATGCTGATCAGCGAGGTTTAGTTTTACCATTCTACTTTCCTTTTATTGTCCTCCAATTTCTTACTCATTACAGCGAGAAAGGTTATATTAATTCAAAACGAAATAAAAAGGAATGGCAGAAAAGTCCCATATCAAAATCCTTGGTCAATATTATATAAGTAGGTAAATAAAGAAGTTCCCTCACTTAAATTCTCAGTAACTCAAACATGAGATAATTTTGGTTGAATAATCTATGTGCCAAATAGTTAACCTAACTTGATTGGATAAAATGAAGAATTACTTATAACATGAACAGACAGAACCTGTTGACTTTGAGTCATGTCTCAACAGCAAGATTATTTAATGTGGCTTAGATAACAGAAAAAAGTTAATTGAAACTTTGAGGGGTACTTCTAAACAACATGTGACATGACAGGTCAATATCCATTGTCCTTTGGAAGTGATAATCTCTAATTCTAAAAAACTTGTAAAAACAAAAGCCTAGCAGTGATAAGAAAATCGAGGGCAGGGATCATATTTCCCTAGTTTTCAGTGATAAAACTTATTATCCAACTGTCAGTCAGAGAAAAATAGAACCTGTCTCATAGCTCGTGCCAAGGGGAAAAGCAAGCTCTTATCAAAGATGTATACAAACTAAGAACACTGAAGCATGACAGAAGCTCCATGCTCCTGACTGCCTTTTCATCAGAAACCCTAGATGCTGACTGCAAAGCACAATTTCCATTCCACT
>JAKSZT010053888.1:3609113-3654935 GCA_026826555.1 Tolypeutes matacus | reverse complement strand
ATATATATATATATTTGTTACTGTGAAAAAAAAGAATTGAGATACAATTTCTGAACAAGATGAGTTAAAGAAAATAAAGCAAATAGTGGTACACCTTGGAAGAGGAAATAAAACTTTAAGGTCCTCTGGAAGATGTCTTTTACTTTTCCCTTTAGATGCTTTGTATTGTTATTCTTTGCCTCGTGATAAGGATTGGTGATAATCAAGGTTTTATATTCCACATCTATTCAATGTTATAGCATCAACAGTCTTGCCAAAAAGATTTCATCTCAGCTCCTGTGGGTTAAACTGAGTTAATGATAAGTTGGTGAGATGGCTTGATAAGTACAATACCATGAGGCATAATCACAAGACATCTGATGGTGCTTATTTTTTTTTTTTTTTGGCTATGCTGCTGAAGGGACACGCTTAGACTGGGGCATAATAGCTCATAGCAACCCCGCAGAGTCAGAATAATATTTGTCCAGTGCCATCAGAACCATACAAAGCGCATCATCAAATTCAATGCAATCACGTCATCCTCTCAACTCTCAAGAGTTAGACTGAGGTTCATTCTAAGGAAATATTTGAACTCTCTTAAAATAATGCCAGGAAAATCATATGGTTTTTAGAGAACAATACTACCAAAGAGACATGGAAAAAGAAAAGACAAAAATGATTCATTTTCCACTATGCAAATCCTATTGAATCTCTTCTTATGAAGCCTAATTCACGAATTGTGGGCCGTTGAAAATTTGGATACCCTTCAATATTTTTTCATCTAAATTTTTATGAGACTGCTTTCAAGAAACATGCCATTTATGATCAATGAATCTACTTTAATTCATCTTTGATATTGCATATCTCACCTATATGTTTGAATTTAAAAACACTTAAAAATAAAACACTATGGATACTAGCATTGAACATAAAATTGAAAATGGAAAAGGTACCTTCTTAATTTACAAAAGAAAATTAGAAGAGAATAATCTGCTTCTTCTGTACAAACAAGACTTATTTTTCACACATATTCTTCATTCCATTTTTTATATTTTATTTTTTATTAGAGAGGGTGCATATATGCATAAAACACAGAGTTCCCATATGCCACCCTATTATTAACACCTTGCATTAGTGTGGTACATTTGTTACAAATCATGAAAGAACATTTTTATAATTGAATTATTAACTCTATAGTCCATTGTTTACCATAGGGTTCACTGAGTTGTACAGTCCTGTTTTTTAAAAAAAGTTTGTATTCAAGTAATACATATACAATCTAAAATTCCCCCTTTTAACCACTTTCAAATATATAATAATTCAGTGCCATTAATTATGTTCACAATGTTATGCTACCACAACCACAATCCATTACCAAAACTTTATGATGAACCCTAACAGGAACTCTATACAATTTAAATATTAACTCCCCATACACTACCCTCACCTTTTCCCCAGTAACCTATATTTTAAATTCTGACTCTATGAGCTTGCTTATTCTAAATATTTTAAGCAAAATCATAAAGAAAACATCCAAAATAGTACAGTGATTGGCACATAACCTTAAAAAAAGAAAAACTAAAATGGAAAACATGGTTTCATAATATGCAATGTAAAAAGTAAGTTGACTTTAGAGGAGCTGCAACTCTACAAGGGATTTTTAATACCCTTTTCATCCCTAAGAAGAAGATAAATTACCTGCCTCTTAGGTTGCCTACCTACATTTTAACCTGGAAATGAGGTAAATATTTTGCATTTAAGCCCCAGTGGCTGGCCCATAGTATATGCTCAGAAAATTTTATTTTCTATACAATAAAGCAAAGACTTTTTAATATGTATGCGTAATGCACAAGAGCTAATGAAAATAGAATCCAGGACCCAAAATTCCTTCTGTGGAAGTTGTAATGATGGCTCCACTTCTACAACCCTCCTTGTATCCACAGTTTGCCATGGGACTGCAAATCCTCACACCAAAAAGGTGGGTTCTATTTCCTTACTTTTATATTTTGGGCTTGCATTGATACTGTTTTGGTCAACAGAAAGTTGAAAATGACAGTGTGCTCATCTGAGCCAATATCTCAAAAAGTCCTGTATGTTTCTACATGCTCTGCCATCACTTCAAACTATAAGATACATACAGAACAGAGCTGAGTTGCCCCAGTTGTGCAAGCTGAAGCCAGCCTAGATCAGCCAGCTGAGAGCTAACCCACCAGCAGAACTGTGAGCCAGCCAAGATCATTGTGGCTCCCAGCCAACCACCCCAGAAATGTAAGCCATACATTCCTGCTATACACCACTGTGATTTTTTTGCTTCATTGTTGTTCAGCATTTTGATACAACCTCTATTCCTATTCTCTTCCTTTGGTATGAAGATTAGGTCACTGATCTCTCCATAAATGTATACTTTAAGAATTTTATTTCACTATTTATGGGTTGTTCAGAATCATTGTATACTTAGGATTTTTTTTAATAAGAGGAAACATTAAGTGCTTGACATGTGCCAGGCACTGTGATAGTGTGATATATGTTGTTCTGTCTTTTTGTTTTTTGAGATACCAGGGGCCAGGGATTGAACTTTGAGTGTGGGAGCTGGCTCTCAACCACTGAGCCACATTGGCTTCCCTGAGTTGGTTATTTGTTTGTTGCTGTTTTTGTTTTTCAGGAGGCACCAGGAATTGAACCTGGGACCTCCCGTGTGGGAGGCGGGCACTCACTGCTTAAAGCACATCTGCTCCCTGATACATGGTTTGAAAAGTGATTTTTAAATGACTGTGCTTCTGTCTTCATTTCTCATTTGCTTTTTGAAGGCAGATTCATTTCTCCACTGTGCTCCCACCAAGTCCAGTATATTAATTGCAGAAGTAATAAAACTTCTGAGTGATAAGACATATCAAGAATTTACAGTGAGCCATAATAATTGAGTACATTATTTTAACATAAAAGTTAAAATATTTTATTTTATGTATATTAATGACTATGTAGGTAAACAAATCTGCAATAGTCTAAAATTCTTGACTTTTGACTGCATAAGACTGATAGGTGAAATACATTTGCGTGTATATTTTTATCCAAATCCCCCCAGCACTGCATAGATGCAGAAATGTTCTCCTTAGCTATGTAACAACCACATAGATACATGTTCTCTTCAACTACTTAATGACCTTTTTAATATATTAAAATCCTCCTGAAGGAGCCAGTCAGTGGATTCAAAATAGGAAAAGAACCATTATGTTTATTAGTTAATGAAATGGTAACAGGGCCCATTTTAAGCGAGGCTTTCTTATGATATGGATTTTCCTGTCCCCCTCCCCACTAAAAAACAAAACTAAACAAAAATGGAGAATTACATTATGATCATATTCCAAGTCTCTACCACTCATTTTATTCCTTACAAAGATTATGATTTTAATACATACACTTTGCTCCTTTTTTCATTCTCTCTGGAAACTTAATAAATAAACTGTTTTTTTTAAATCACTTATCTGGAAAAGGTAGCGAAAATATATAAATAAGCTAAGGTCCACAGGTTTAAAAGGTGATTCTGGCTATTGATATGCTTTAACACAATTTTTCACTTTATAAAATGCAAGAACCTAGTAACATTCTTGCTTCAGAGGAAGAGGAAAGGCAGATAAGGACAGCAGGGTGGATGATTATTTGTCCATTTCCTTTTCTGAAGGCATCATTTATTCTCAACTTTCATGCATGATTAATAGCTTGCAGATCCTCCACATGTAATCAATACTTGTGAAGTTTTATATTAGGTTTGGAGATTAAGAGAGCCTTGATTATAAATTTTATTGATTTGTACAGTTTAGCTGCAGAAATCCCAGTACATTTCTCAGAGATTAAATTAAAAGGAGATATATGGTCTACTCACACTAGAAATGCCAGTGTGATTATAAGATGTGACCTCTTTACAGTTATTCCTCTGGATGGGAAAAAAACCTACCTGTTGCACAAAAACATGAATCAGCCTGTCAACAAGCATCAAGCTGAGATAGTAAACAGTGAAAATGTGACAAAAAGAATTACAAAACTGTAAGGAAACCTGCCTGAGACTATAATTAATACCAGTGACTTGCAAGGACTAATTGCTTCAGCTCATTTGTAAATTAGGAAATTGCCAGAGATAGGAAAAATAAGGGACGATTATGGTAAGATGGCAGAGTAGAAGGAGTCAATCCCACCACCAGAACTACTATTAAACTGGCAGGAACAATCTGAATGAACTATGTGAATCAACTGTAAAGCACCCAGGAAGAGCAGGAGGAAGGGACCTATAAATAATGGTAAATACCAGCAAATTCCTCTCTCCACACGGTGGTTACTGGCATCCATCCCCACTCTTGTTGCAGACCACAGTGGGGTTCAGCTGCTGGCACAACTTGCTGTTGCCAAAAATGGACATAAAAATCCACTTCCCCAAGATCCTGGAGAGGAGGGAGCTTGGGGGAGGGGGGTGGCACAAGCCAATTATGGATCACTGCTTTGATTAGCTACTTTGGATTGCTGGGGGCATGGCGTTGAGGGTGGCTATTGTTTCAACCTGGCCCAGACATAGGCTACTGAAGAGGCTTAGGGATGGTACACTTCCTCAGAGCTGTGGAATACAGGTGAAGGGCTGCATTTGCTGCACAGGCCAAGAAAGCTCCACTTTGGGGAGCCCAGAAGAAGCTCTTGGCACTTCCTGACCTGAGACACCTCTGGGACATCATCAAGTATACCAATATACATATTATGGGAGTCCCAGAAAGAGAAGAGAGAAAGGGGCAGAAGGAATATTCAAAGACAGAGAACTTCCCCAAACATAACCAAATATGTGAACTTGCACATCCAAGAAGACCAGAGAGCACCAAATAGGATAAATGTGAAGAAAAACACACCCTGTCATATATGGATCACACTTTCAAATGCAAAGAACAAGGAGAGAGTTCTGAAAGTTCTGAGAGAAAAGTGAAGTGTTATGTACAAGGGAGTCCCAGTTAGTGCCAATTTCTCATCAGAAACCATGAAAGCAAGAAGGCAGTGGGTTGAAATACTGAAAGTCTTCCGAGAAAACTTGCCAGCCAAGAATTTCATATCTGCCAAGAATTTCTTTCTAAACAACGGAGAGATTAAGACATTGTCAGATAAAGAAGAGCTGTGGAAGTTCATCACAACTAAACCTTAGACAAGAAAAAGAAGTAAGAGACATCCAACTTGGAAAGGAATAAGTAAAACTTTCCCTAGTTGCAGATGACATGATTATACATACAGAAAATCCTGGAAATCCACAACAAAGCTACTTGAGCTAATAAATGAATTCAGCAAAGTGGTGGAGTTCAAGATCAACACTCTAAAATCAGTAATGTTTCTATACACTAGTAATGGATAGTTGGAAGTGGAAATCAGGGAAAAAATCCATTTACAACAGTAATTGAAAGAATCAAATCTCTAAGAATAAATCTAACCACAGATGTAAAGGACTTCTACAAGAAAACAACAACTACATTGCTAAAGAAATCAAAGACCTAAATGAATAGAAGGATATTCTGTGTTCACAGATTGGAAGACAAAATATTGTTAAGATGTCAATTCTATACAAAAAGTGATTGACAGATTCAACACAATCCCAAGCAAAATTCCAACAAACTTCTTTGCAGAAGTTGAAAAGCCAATCATCGTATTTATATGGAAACATAAGTGGTCCTGAAGAGCTAAAGTCATCTTGAAAAAGAAGAAATAAGTTGGCACACTTAGATTTCTTGACTTTAAATCTTATTACATAACATTTATGTAAGCAAATGCACATATATGGATATATATGGATATATCATTTTACAAATATTGGTATGTATGGTGAAAATTTTGATTTTTACCCACAAAAATAAATAAATAAATAAATAACTCTTATTACAAAGCCACTGTAATCAAAACAACATGGTGCAGGCACAAGGAAAGACACATAGACCAATGGAATCAAATTGAGAGTTCAGAAATCAACCCTCACATTTGGGAAAGAATAATTTCTTCAACAAATGGTGCTGGGAAAACTGGGTCTCCACTTGTAAAAGAATGAAGGTGGACCCATACCTCACACCACATATAAAAATCTACTCAAAATGGATTAAAGACCTAACTATAAGAGCCAGAACTATAAAACTCCTAGAAGAAAACACAGGGAAGCATCTTCAGGACCTTGTGTTAGGCAATGGTTTCTTAAACTTCACACCCAAAGTACAAGCAACAAAAGAAAATATAAATAAATGTGACCTCATCAAAATTAAAATCTTTTGTACCTCAAAGGTCTTTATCATGAAAGTAAAATGACAACCTACACAATTGGAAAAAGATTTGGCAAACACATATCCAATAAGGGTTAAATAGCCAGAATATATAAAGAAATACTTCAACTCAACAACAAAAAGGCAAACATCCCAATTAAAAAATGGGCAAAGACTTGAATAGATATTTTTCCAAAGAAAATATACAAAGACCAAAAGCACATGAAAAAATGCTCAACATCATTAGCCATCAGGGAAAGGCAAAGTAAAACCACAAAGAAATACTATTTTACACCCACTAAAATACCTACTATTAAAGAAACAGAAAATTACAAGTGCTGGAGAGGATATGGAGAAACAGGAACACTAATGCATTGCTGGTAGAAATGTAAAATGGTGCAGCCACTCTGGAAGATTGTTTGGCAGTTCCTTAGAAAGTTAAGTATAGAGATACCATCTAACACGACAACCCCACTTCTAGGTATATACCTAAAAGAATTATAAGTAGGGACCCAAACAGATATTTGTATATTGATGTTCATAGCAGCATTATTCACAATTACCAACAGGTAGAAGCAACTCAAGTATCCATCAACCGATGAATTTGGATAAATAAAATTGGCATATAAACACAGTGGAATATTATTCAGTCATAAAAAGAATGAAGTTCTGATACATGCAACAACAGGAATGCACCTTGAAGACATCATGTTGAGTGAAATAGCCAATAACAAAAGGACAAATAGTCTATGACCTCACTTATATGAAATAATTAGAATAAGCAAACTTATAGACTACGAAAAATGCAGAGTTCCTATTTGGGATGATGGAAAAGTCTTGGTAATGGATGGTGATGATGGCAGCACAACGTTGTGAACGTAATAAATAGCACTGAATTATTTATCTGAATGTGGTTAAAAGGGGGAAATGTTAGGTTAGGTATATTAAGTATATTACCAGAAAAAAAAATTTAAAACATAAACTGTGGAACTGCAAACCATAAGCGGTGAAACCTAAGTTAAACCATGGACTATAAAGTTAATAGCAGTTATAAATGCTTTCTTCAATTCTAACAAGTGTACCACACCAACGCAAAGATGCAAAGTGTTAATAATAGGGTGGTACACTGGAATCCTGTATTTTAAGATGTGTATACCACATCTTTCCTAATAATAAAAAAAAGTAATGGAACACCCTCCTCCTCATTAAAAAAAAAAAAAAAAGCCTTCCAGGTGTTCTGAGCTGTAGGTAGGGTTAAGAACTACTGAACTAAAAGATTTCCTTTTCTAGTTAACAATTATGGTACATTTCTAGGCCAATGATAACCAAATGCATTATTTTCTACTACTGAATAGCAGCCCATATAAAATAAAATGTAATTTTGAGGATTTAAAAAATACTACATGCCATGTGACATAAGAGTCTAAAAAAAAAAAGAAAAAAAAAAGAAAAAAAAATACTACTAATAATAAACTCCTTAACTTCTACCTGGAATTTTGATCCCATATTAATAGTGAAGATTCATGATCACTTTTGAGATAAAGGAATGATGATTTTTTTAATTACTAGAAAAATAAATATGAGCTTTTTTTTTTTTTTTTTTTTAAGATTTTATTTATTTATTCATTTATCCCCCCCCCTTGCTGCTTGTGCTCGCTGGGTCAGCTAACCACGCCGTGCGAGCGGGCTTGCCTTCACCAGGAGGCCCCAGGAACCGAACCCGGGGCCTCCCATATGGTAAACGGGAGCCCTACTGATTGAGCCACAGCCACTTCCCAAATATGAGCATTTTAAAGTGTGTAAATCTAATTTCTATAAAAGTCACAATCAGATCTGCTTTATGAATATTCTCACCTTAAAAACATTTGAAGTACTGCTGCACAATTATTTTTCACTATTTTCAGGTCTGAAGTTGTCCAGAAAAAAAATGACAACCATCTATCTACTCAATTTCAAATAGTCAACAATCATTCTGTGGGTTAATATTTCCCAACTTTGAAATTTTAACTTTACCCTTTTTTGTGTCCTATTAGGGATTTCAGAATATCTTTTCACCTTTGTTGATCAGTGTTCCCTGTGAAAATCTTCCATTATTCTAACTGAGTGTGTTCCAGCTCTGCCTGAATCTTCTATATAATGACACATGAAGCAGAAATAAATAGGTGGTTCATCTTGACATGCATTATGAAAGAGTCATTTACTAACCTTTGAAAAGCTATTCAATAAGTATTAGAGCACAGACTCCCTCAAGTCAGTCTCGAGGGTTAGGGAAATGCTTCAACCTGGTTTATATTGTGCTCGAAAGAAAATGAAATTCCCTTTAAATTGTATAAATAACTAAAGTAACCTGTTTCATTAAGTACTTTATGCAATATATTTGGCAAAGATATTTTCTTTTCAAATCTACTAATATTTTCATATGATTCTACTGGAAAGCACAAAATGGTGACAACATGACAGCACGGTAGATTGCTCTCCTTTGTTTCCGTGGATAGCAATACCCTCTCTTAAGGCGACATTTTTGAAAAATTATGTAGAAGTCCTAATCTCTATAGATATTCACAGGGGGAAGAGTAAACAAAGGAGAAACTGTGTAAAAGTGTAAAAGCTCTGAGGAGTTATTTTATGTTCATCCTGTGCATATACTACTTTAGTAATCACTTCCTTTACACACGCAAATCTGTAATACCAGTTCCAGCCCATGTCTTGAATTCTGGCTCAGAATTTCAAAATGCCTATAAAAGAAAGACACTTAAATGTAATATTTTTAAAGTAAAATTCACCATCTTCCTTTTAGGAGTGCTTCATTTTATCCTTCCTGCTTTAGCTCACAGAGTCAAACTTTGACGATATTGTTGTTTCCCACATAGACCCTTCCAAATCTATTTGTTACAGCACTTCATAAGATCTCCAGGATCACTCTATCCTTTTTGTTAACTCAGACCCTAATTTTCTCTCACCTAAATTATAGGGAATCCTTGTTGCTACCAATATTTCTCAGTGCATTCTTCACCAAGACCTTTCAAAGTGTCACTCTGATTATATAACTTGTCCATTCAAAAATTGTCGAGGGTTTCCTAGGCTGAAGAATTCAGATATAAACCCCTCATCCTACAAGCCAAAGGCATCCTAATAACTAGTGCTAACTCTGTCTCAGAAACTTCTCCCAGTGCCCTGCACTCCCTACCAACCTACTCATTAAATCCCAAAGCTAATGTGAAACTGCCCAACATTTGTACCATTGTCGATTTTATTTTTTCTACTTTGAAGGCCTTCCTAGTATACATCTACTTATTGAAATTCCTCAATATCCAGTGAAAAATACTAGCCTTCCAATGAAAACTTGGCCAGGAAATAGGACCTAGTGATGTGGTCTTTAATTCTCAGACGCTTGTATCTGTACCTCTGCGAAGGCAATTAATCCAAAGTGTGTGTATGTGTTCAAGTCTCCTATATTAACATGCAAACCCTTGAACTACAAAACCAAACCCAACATAGAGATACACAGTAATATAACTAGGTTTTGAAGAAATAGTGCTCAATACACTAGTGACAATATAACGAAGCAGCTAATGTATTTGCAATATATAGCAGATCTTTAAAAACATAGAACAAACTCCAAAATCAGTTCCTACTAGACCATTTAAATCTTAAGAACAAGTGCCTAAAACAAATATTTCCCAAGTAAGTACAAACGGGCCAGGCTGGTTGCTCAGGATTCAAAGATGAATAAGACACTGTGAGACTCACAATGTGGTAAAGGCCCCAAAACAGGTAAATTGTCATTTAATGTGGCAACAATAGAGCACTATTGGACCAAAGAGAAAAATGAAATCGATTTATTGCTGATACGATTCCAAAGGATGAATAGGGTGTTTTCACTGTGAAGGGAGTAGGGATAAAGAGACTTCAGAAACACAGGGTCACAGGGGATGCTCACCATCTTTTCTGACAGGAAAGGAGAACACCCCCCACCCCAATCCAGTATTTCTCTGTAGCTATAATCATTCACCCCTGGCTGAGCAAAAGGTGCATGGGGAAAGAAAATGCTTTTGGATATTAATCTCCAGCTGGAATGCTCCCTGAACTCCGCACTCCTATATGTAATTACCTGTCTCAATTTCGTTGTCTAATGGGCATTTCAAACTTAAATCTCCATATCTGAGCTGCTGTGATTCTAGTGTTCCCCATTTTAGTAAAACAACTCCATTATTCCCATTGTCCAGGCCAAAACCCTTGTACTCATCCGAAGACCTTCCTTTCTCTCTTACACCTCATGTTCATTTCATCAGTTAATTCTTTCCCTTCTATCTGCAACCTTTGTTTAGAACCTAATTACTTATCACCGCTTCAACCATTGCTATTTCTTTCATCTTAGGCACTATCAACTTGGACTGGAATTAGTGAAAATGCCTCCAAACCAAACTAGAATGAACCTGTCCTTCATCTTTTGCCCCTCTTCCACACTGATGTCAGAGAGATCCTAAAAACTCTCCAGGGACTGTCCACTCTCTTGGGGTGACAGTTCTCACAATAGGCTTCTAAGCCCATCATATTCCCACTCTTATCTCAGCTCCCACTCCTTTCAGGCTTGCTCCTCCATTCAGTCACACTGGCCTCCTTGCTGTTCCTCAAATGTGTCAGGCTCATTTTTGCTTCAGGTAGGGCCCTTGCCCTTGCTCTCCTCTCTACCTAGACTGATCTACTCCCAGATATCCGTGTCTCTCATCCCCTCAACCTCTTACATGTTTTATGCGAATGTCACCTTCTCAAGGAAGCCCTCTTTGACCATCTTACTTAAAGTCTGATGTCCCTTTACTGCTACATTTTTCTCCCTAGCACCATCTACTTGCATTTACATTTTATTTATGTATTTGATTATCCTCCTCCTGCTAAAATGTACATAGTAATTTCTGAATACATCTGGGGTTGATAAATAACTACATGAAGGAATATATGAATTAATGGATCTGTGTATCTTCGTCTATCAGTCAGTTCTTGGTGATTGAAAGTTACTTTTTAATATCATAAAACCTACTCAATAAAACCCTGTGCCTGGATGTAGTTATAAAATGAAAATTAAACAACTAATCAGACCCATCCTCCAGAAATAAACTTAACATAGTTAATGTTCAAGAAGCAAAGTAAAGATTTTAACTTGAAAAATATGTCAAACTGCTGAGTGAAAAAGTTACTGTAGACCTTTGAAAAAGTAAGGTAGGGAATTTCTGACAAAAGGAAGTATACATTTAAAGTTGGAAATTTGAAGTACTTAAACATTTTATCTATTGTGAATATGAAGCTATTTAGTAATATTCATTTTGACTGCCTTTTATTATTGCTCTTTTGATCTTAGAAGCATTTCTTAAAAATTTTTTCTGAAATAGCAATTTTCTCCAGGGCAAGGAATATATTTATTACTTCATTTATTTCTTCATCAGTGCTAAGCAAACAGTAAGAAAGCAATGAATAAATGAACTTTAAATAATTTTACCCTAAAAGAGGTGATATGAAATCTCAAGGCCTTGAACATAAAATTTCAAAATAAACCTCATCAAGACAGAGAAAAAAATTTCAGGAAGTCAAGTGATGTAATTTTCAAAGCTTAGGAAGAAGAGACCTTTGATATCTTAGATTTGGTATTCCAGCTTTAAAATTAGATATCCTGAATAAACTGAGCTTAATTCATGAACAATTAATTTTGTTTTAGGTTACACTGTAGAATAGATGGTGTCATTAAATGCACATTAAACTTCTTTTTCATGCACATGGAGACCTAAAGATTTAGTCCTTTAATTGGCGCCTGAGTCATCACTGTTTACCATGAGTTCACTCGTGGCTTTGCTCAGCTTTGCTCAGGCTTGCTGCCAATCATGGTCAGATTCCTGGGACCAGGTGGCTTTGTGGAATGCTTGTCATTTACATTAATCTAATTATTCTAGTGCCCTAAAACAAGTTTCACAAGAATGCTTCCTAGTCTCTATGTGTTCCAACAGTGATATACAGCTGAGAGTGGCCATGATGGGAAGACAGAAAAAAGCCATATACATGTATGAAATACGAATGGACTGCAGAATCAGCCTGCCTGTTACTTAAGTGCATGAAATGAGAAAGAGAATAGTACTTACCTCACAAGTTTGAAGTAAGGACAAAACATGATATTACATGCAAAATACTTAGAAAATGAGGTGACACACTTTATGGATAAATGTGGCTATTAATTTTACCGTATTTTATTGGATATTTATGCTAATTTATAGTGTATATATTAATTAAATATAAAATATAATTAGTGTATATACATATATATAACTTTTATTGTAGTTCTCTATGTTAGCCCTCTAGTAGCATTATCATTTATAAGAATAAGATTCTTGCAAGATTTAGGGAGCTTTTAATTTTTTCAAACACAATTGTGTCACTTGTGGCTATTTATCCATCTTCTACTCCCAATGAAGAAAAGAAAAGCATCAATTTATAATTTTCAAAAAATCACAGTAAAGAATTTCTGGAAAAAAAAAAAAAAAGCTTGGTTTCTGGAATAGTCTGCCCATTTTCAGATCCTTCAAGAATATGTGTGTAAGGTACTAAGGAAAATATCTAACAAGATAAAAACAGCAAGAAAATCTAACAGAAATCTAATAAATAGAAAAAAAAATTAAATTAATAAAACAACTAAATACAAAGATTTTCTACTAAACTGAACCCCTGGGCCTACCTACTCATTTCCATACAAGAACACAGACTGCTTTTTCACCGCAAGTGAAGTTTTCAATACATCATTAAACGTTAGTACTTAATACTTCAAGAATACTTGTTTTGAATCTAAAGCTATAAAGAGAGTTGTTTAAAGGTTTTGTTGTTTATTTATCTTCTATTTGAATTATTGCTCAAGGATATTTCTAGCACCCAAATATTATGAACAAACTGTAGCTATTTATAAAATTCCAATGTTTTCTTAGTACATTTTTCTTAGGTTTCCTGCAAATGTTAAAAAAAATAAAAAAGAACATGGTAAGTACAAACAATTTGAGCATTTAATGAAAGGTACTTTGCTACGAATTCTTCAAAAATGAATTTAATTCAAAGAAATTTCCAAGGAGTTGATTTTCCAATTGAGCTGAAACTATAATGAAAAATTGTCTTGAATATATGAGAATATATTCAGACACCCACTAAACTATTCTGATAAGTAAGCCAAATTACATAAACTATATAATTATACTTCAACATTAAGGTTGCTGATACTTCAATATAGCACATAGGTTTGTTTGTTTATTGTGAGCTTCCTTGCTTATAGAAAAAAAATTTATAGAGAGTGCAAGACCTTAAAAAAGCAATTGGCATACGGCATTCCTATCTCCTCCTCATTTTTCTTTTATATGCTTTGAGAATTCAGAGCACCAAAATTTTGTATGCATTTTCAAAACATAAAGTATTAAGTGATTTCCACGGTTCTATGAAGTACACCAGAAACATGTATTTTAAGATATTTTTTAACATTCTTAAAGCATTTGCAGTTTTATTGTAACCATTTAGGGAATCATTTTTCAAAAATGTTATCCATACATTCCTGACATATTAAATAATATATATTGAAAATTTTAACTAAAATAATTATTCAAGCTATCATGATGACTGTGGTTTAATTATATATACTCACATAGCTGTCCTTGTAGGCTATTTAGTTACATTTATACTAAATAGCAAAACTTATTATTTTTCTGTCACGATAGTTTTAAAAGCATTCTCCTCTCTTGATGTCACCTCCTGGTAAAACTATTACTCAATAATCTGAATATTTATTAAAATTTTAGAATGCCTTCTGTCTCTCAAGATTCCTATTCATTATATGAGGACAAGAATTATTTCATATTTCTTTGCATCAGCCAAGCATATTGTCACTTAGTAGATGCTTACATAAAATGCCTATTGAATGAAAGAATTAATAACTTCATTAATTTTCAATGAATGAAAACATTAAACGTGTCTCCTTTTAAGAATACAACCTCATCTCTTTGATGGATGTCCCCTGAGTGAGCAAAAACATGTATTAGATTCCTTTGCCCAAAGTAGTATAATGCAAAAAAAGTGATGAGGAAATAAGTAGAATTTATTCAATGCCTTTACATATTATTTATGTTCAGGAAAAAGAGAAATAGAAATTTAAATCAAAGAGTTATCAGTTATTTTATCAAAAAGTAAAACAAAGAAGCATAGTGTTAACAGGGCATCATTTTGCCTCAATTAAATAGCACATACTAATTTATCACATTCTCTTAAAAATATAATGAAAATATCATAATACTTGTGACAATTTGTGAAATGAGGATTTTCAAGCCTTCCATGCACATGCTGATTCCCCTGCTGTGGATCTACTTCAGTGAGTTAGGACTCACATGAAAGGCAAAATTGAGAGGGTACCTCCTGCTGGGTAAGATTGCAGCCTGCTTCATAGGCACATGCCAGGGACAGTCTCAAGAGGCCTGTTCCCCCCCACCCCCTCTGTGCATTGCTTTTAATTCTTATTGTGTTAAATTACATGCAACTCAAAATTTCCCATTTTAACCACTTTCATGTGTCAATTCAGAGATATTAAATACATTTACAGTTTTGTGCTACCATCACTGACAACAATTACCTAAATTTTTACCCCACCCCAAACTGTGCCCATTTATCATAACTCCCTATCTCACCCCCCTACCCCACCCTCAGTCCCTGGTAACATCTAATCTCCTTTCTGTCTCTTTGAATTTCCTTATTCTAGGATTGCAAATAATTGAAATCATACATTGTTTGTCCTTTTGTGTCTGGCTTACTTCACACAACGTATCTTCAAGATTCATCCATGTTGTAGCATGTATTATAACATCATTCTTTTTTTTATGGGTAAGTAATATCTCACGGTATGGATATAAAAGTGTTGATGGATAATTGGGTTGCTTCCCCCCTTTGGTTACTGTGAATAATGCTGCTATGAACACTGGTGTACAAATATGTTTGTGTCCCTGCTTTCAATTTGTTTGGGTATTACCTAGAAGTGGAATTGCTGAGTCATATGGTAATTCACTGTAACTTTCTGAGGAACCACCAAACTATTTTCCACAGTGGCTGCTCCAATTTACATTCCCAACAATGTACGAGGGTTCCTATTTTTCCACATCCTCATTAACATTTGTTATTTTCTGACTTTTTAATAGTAGCCAACCTAATGGGTATAAGGGGTATCTCATTGTGGTTTTGTTTGCTTTTCATTTGTCAACCAAATTATCATTGTAATTTTCTTTTAATTTTACATGGATTTGAAGGTGCTCTCTCATCTGCTTCATTATGCACCCAGGCCATAAAAAAAATCTAACCAAAGCCATGGATAGGAAAGGGGGTGGGGGGGGCACTTTACTCAAAATTTAGTTATTCCTAAGAAAATTGTTATTCTGCTTGTGCCGGTATTGACAAAACCAGTTTAGAAACTGCAATCAATTTATTGCTTACTCCATATGATGCTAATTTAGTAATTTTACGAATAAAAATTAGCTTAAACAAGAAAATGCTGTTGATGAAAATGCAACAAAATAACGGGGGAAAAACAAAATTTTAACTTTTTGATGTGATTACATAATGCAGAGAAAAGGTGGAGATGTCTAATAAGTATTAAATATACACTATGTGCTGTGGAAAAAGTTTTAAGGGTATTATTTCATTTAATGCCCATAACAACTCTAAAGGGCAGGTTGCCCCCCCCCTCCCCCCCCCGTTTTATAGAAGAAGAAACTGGGGCTCAGATGTTTCGAGTAGCTTATTGATGGTTGAGCCTGAATACAAATCCAATTTTGTCTGACTTGAAAACAATGCTCTTTCTAATACTATACAGAGTATATATGAACAAATTTGGAAAATACAAGCAATGAGACATAAAAAATTTTCCACAGGAAAAGATTAAAATTTACTAAAATATTTTTAAAAATTTAAAACCTATTATGCACTAGGAATTTTATTTATCGTAATGTGACAATAGCTAAGTAACAAAGAGTAGCTAAATGTAAATGAACAGCCACATTAGCCTTCTAAATGAGTTCCATCCTTCTTGTCTTGCCCTCTTTCCCATGTTTCAGAAGTTTGAAATGTAAGATTAATTATGATTTTCAAAGTAACCCACCTACATTTTAATAATTTTTACATTATTAATGGAACACAACTGCCACACAGACTGTGTGGGTCCAAATGTCTCATCCAACCTATTTGCAAGCTGTATGTGATATTATTTACGTATGCTACATTTTGTTTTAATTATTAGTCTTGTTGTTATAGGGCAGCAATAAAAAATATATCAATGTCTCGGAATAGGTTCATTGAAGCATAAAAAATGTGACAAATACGCAAATCAGTGCTGCTAATTACTCTCACAATGTTGTGCCACCATCACCACCATGAAGTAAACTATGGACTATAATTAATAGTATACTTATAATAACATTCTTTCACCAACTGTAAAAAATATACCTCAATAATGTAAGGTGTTAATAATGGGGGGTGGTATATAAGAAATCTGTATTTTCTGCAGGATCTGTCTGTAAACCTGCAACTTCTCTAAAGAAAAATTATATTAAAAATGTGGTGAACATACCCAGGTCCTTAACATACAGAATGAAGAGGAGTCCAATGTCAAAACATATGTGAATCTCTATGTGGTAGAACAAGTACTGGTAAAAAGGGAAAGGAGAAAAAAAGAAAAAACGGAAGCACAACATGAGAACTTGAAAATGGAATTTCTTATGTTGGTGATCCATTCAAATCTAGATCTCAGTTTACTGTCTAATAAAATGTCCAATGGTGACTTGAATCCATTGACACTTTTTCAACATTTTCAAAACAAGCTCAGTAACCTCTGTAGTAAACCCAACAAGTTTTTACAGAACAAGAACAAATAATTTCCCATCATGAAATTGATAACTATGGTCAACAAAGATGAGAAGGGACCAAAGCACAGAATTCAAAACGACTCCCCTAGAGGCAAAAGCAAGTAAATTCATACTATTTCTGAGAGACTATGAAAAGCCACTGAGAAAACAAATGATAAATATTATATATGCAGAGAAGCAGGAATGGCTATTGGGAAAATGTCTATATTGATGAACATTGCCAGCCATTGCATATAAAGTCAATACAGAGGAGCACTCCCTGCTTCCTGGAAGTAACAGCAGACATTTCATTTAACAGTCGAAGAGGATGTCCTCTTGATGGATGCGTGGGATAAATCTGAGGGAAAAATATTCCATGAACATTGGTACCAGTCATCCCAGAAAACCAGGACTACCCACGCAGGAAAGAGGCAGCAGATTCAACATTGAGGGAGACAGTCTGGATGCAGAGGGGAAAGGTGGCACTTGGAAAAGAGAATTAAACAATACTCGAATGACAACACACATAGTTTTACTCATTGAGAATAGTCAAGAAGCAAGCATAGTGCACCTGGTCTTGACTCAGTGCTGAAAGAAACAATAAAAATGGTGAATAAATCACCTTGTATTTTCAGTGTGTTGAGTGAAGAAGTGGGCAGTGAATACAAGACTGTCTTGCCACACTGAAGTCTGCTGTCTATTAAAGGGAAAGAAGTTCTCATGGGCTTTCAAAATGAAGGATGACATAAGCACATATCTTCCTGACACTGATTGTGCTATTAAAGACCATTTCAATGAAATCATGTGGCATATCAAATAGCCCAATTTCAGCAATACATTCAAGTTATTGAATAGTCTGAACCTATCACTTCAGGGCCAATACATCATCATACTTAATTTTGAGGATCAGAAATAAGCTTTCTTAAGATGACTGAATTGCAGTACAATTGTAGCAAGTTTGACTCTGATCTAATTCAATGCATAATGGTTTTCTATGTTCTTAGTGAAAGAAGTTGGCATCCTATTGGTAGGTATACTTTAAAAATACACCCAATGTTGCAACAAAACATGAGAATATTTTTTCTAGTCTTGAATACAACAAGAATATATTAAAATCCATTTGCTGTTATGTCCTATGTTAAAATATTTAACACTCTAGGTTCTGAGTAAGATAAGCTAGCTAACTTTGATGCTAAAAGCTTGTTAAAATTAGTTTCCAGTAATTTCTGTTTTTACATTAGATCCAAAGATCCAGAACTATATGCCAGAATCACCAAACACATGCTATAGATCATTTCCTATTCATCTATTGTTATGATAAACATTTACTAAGTTAGAGGAAATAAGGAAAAAGAAAAGTTACAAACTGAATATAGAACTTAACCTGTGCCTCACAATATTCATCTTAAATATGCATACAAAAAACACTAAAATATTGCAATTAATTGCATTCTGATATGAAATAAATGCTATCATTTTAAAATTTAAAATATAGTTTGATATTTGCTTAAAATGTCCGTATAAATGTGCTTTCCAAATTGTATTAAATTATAAAGTCATCTATAGATATCGAAGTTATGAATAACGTCAACCTACTGGATAAAGTCCCAATTCCTTAGCACAGCATATTCTACCCTCAGTTTTCCCTGCAAGTTCTGCTTACCTCTTCATTGTGTTTGTTCACCTCTGCCCACTTCTTACTTTTTCATGTTTCTGGAGTACCAAGCTACCTGCAATTCTCTATATCTGTATGTGTTTTCTTACCTCCATAAAGCTGTTCTTGCTGTTTTCTCTGATATAATGTACTTCTCTCCCCAGTAACCCTCCTCACCCAACATTCCCATCTGGCGACCTCCTCCTTGTCATCCCTTAATATCATTTAGTTCATGGGAACAAGAATCCTTCCCTGATCTCCTTGCTCAGACAGCTTTATAATACTTTGTGGTACTGATATGCCTGGACTTACACTTTCAAAATGATCAGCTTGATGCTTCTCTCTTTTGCAGGAGTGTGAGCACCCCTAATTTGTTTTCATTTTCATGTTCTCAGAATCTAGCACCATTGGAAGCACACGATAGGTGATTGACAAATGACTTATGATGAATGAATGCTCAATAACACCTGAAAAGATGGGGGAGAAGGTGTTGGTAAAGGCTTCCTAGAGGAGGAAATTCATGTTAAAATCTTGACAATGGAAGCTTGGGAAAGGTTTCATTTTGGTTATAGAGCATTAATAAATTTGTTCTTTAAGTGTTAAATTAATGCCACTACTTTCACTCTCATGTCTGAGCATGAGGGCGAAAGTATATCTTGATCAACAAGCAGCTGGTCATGAGAGGTAGTTGCAGATGGGCTTAGCAAATAAATTACTTTTAGAAATAGGCTAACACTTAATATTCAAATGTTTTAATTTGAATATTATATTTATATTTTATTTTTAATGACACCAAACCCTTGCTTTCTGTCCTTAGGCTGGATTACACTGAAAAAAGATGTGAAAATAAAGAGAATAGAGAAAAATGTAAAAATAAGTACAGTCAAGGCTAATACAGATGGTACAGTTGGTTGAAATGCATATTAAAACCTTCTTGGATGAAAGCACATACTAAAACAAAATCAAAGTACTGAAGAATTAGTACTTTTTAAGTTAATATTAGCTCTTGATACCTCATTTATTGTAGAGAGAACATATCTTAGTAATTTATAATTAATTTTCATTGGCTTAGCAAAAGAAACACACTTGTTTATGAAAACCAGGGTACACTAGAAGGACACGACAGAGTCAACAGAAAATTAACTATATCACATGTTCAGATGTCTGGGAGAGTTCTTCACTGGCTATCTAGCCTGGCAATTCCCTTGCCTTGACAAGATCATTTTCAAAACACAACAGACAAATGCTTCTGTGCACTTACAAAAGATCTCCAGGGGAAGAGTTTTCATACTCTCCCTTAATAATTCAAGGAATCTGTTTTAAATGGATGCCGAGTATAGTTTTTAGCACATTGAGTTCAGAGGACATATTGTTCTATGTTCACTTCGGTGGTCAGTCAGTATAGACTTAATACAAGGGTAAACAAAATTTGATTTCTTTCAGGCAACTCAAACTCAGACTGGCAACTGAACTCATCATCGTCATCCCATCTTTTTTTTCCAAACGGGTTCCTCCTTCTATAGTCACCCATTCAATTGCTCAAATCTGAAAGTGACTCTTGGATATACTAGTTTTACCCCTCTTTCATAAACTTCCATGAACCAAACCCTAAATCCCATTGTTTGATACTCTGAAATTAATCCCTTCCTCCTGACTTCCAGGTCTCACTTAGACCAATGAAATAGCTATCTAATCTTACTTCCAGTACTATCCGCCTTCCCTTTCTTTCTAATTACACAGGAAACTACATTAAATATAATAGTGATACAAACATAGATGCAAAATATATCTTTGGTATAGCTTCAATTAACTACAATCAGGTATAATATGCATATGTACACACAGGCACGAGAGAGTTATTGGCATAATATATTGATTGATTAAAACTGATTAATATTGTAAAGCAAAACTTCAGGGAGCTATGACAATGTATAACAGGGAGCTTTGATGGAAAATAAGTATCAAGAAGGGCCTCCTTGAAGAACCATGTCAGCTGACCCTTGAAGGAGGAAGAGGAGTTGATTAATCAGAGTAGTTGGGTAGTTACAGGCAGAGGCTCAGTGTGAAGGCACAGAAGCAGAGCTCAGGGCAACCAGAGGGTTCATGCAAACCAAGGCCAGGTTTAGTGGGAGAAAAAATTAGGCATGTGGAGGCGATGATGCTGTGAAAGAGGTGAACTTTGAAGCTGTGCCATATACCTAAGGATCATGGTCTTTATGTTTTTGTGCAATCACCCATCTGTTTACATGTGTCTTAATTTATGAGTGAAAAAAATTAAATGAAAATACTCTTTTCAAGGTGACCTTCCTACAATATTATTCCTCTGTTCCCTGCCATATTCAAGATAGAGACAACACCCTCAGATGCACACCAAGTACTCTGCCCTTTGGGCAAGCTCAGCCCTGGCTGCACCTGTCACCACACCCCACAAGCACTCTGGGCTCTAACCATCCTGAATGGCTCAGTGTTCCTGACTGGACAATATCACTTTCTGTGCTTTTGCATCAAACACACCTGTCCTCCAAGGGCTCCTGGCTTATATATGCAGGACATTGAGAACGAGGGTCCCAGTTCCTATAGCAAGTCCTCCATACACCACACTTCCTGTGCCCACACATAAAAATCAGGGTTGTCCACCCTGCCTCAATTTCCCTGTTTGTGTCTCTTTGGCCCAACCCAGACTCCACTCAGCCAAAATCGTGAAGAATGCCTAAAAATATAGAAAGCAAACAACCACAAGAGAAAGCTTTTATCAAGGAAAATGGATTATAAAAATGAAATTTGAAAGTGCCTGGTACATAATAGAAGCCATTTAATATTAATTAACTGAGTGAAGAGAGATATTTCACACTACAGTTTTACAGAAGTCTTTTTTTCTAGCAGTAGGGGGAATATTCCTATCTGTCTTACTTCAAGGTTGATAAAATTACGACATGGAATAATATATGTGAAATATATTTGAAAAGAATAATACGTTTGTAATATTTTTATTAGTTTGGAGCTTATAATTTTAAAATCTGAATGTTCACATGTTCATATGAATAATTTTCAATTGTTCATATTGAACAAGTCTTACACTATGATGCTATAAATGAGAAATAATTAAATTTTACTATTCAATGTCTATCTCTTTTTTACTCTTTATACTTAAAGTATACTAGTCACTAACTTAAAATGTGCCATGCTTTAATTGCAAAACCAATACACAGAATAGTAGAAAGCTCCAGGAAAACCATTCTCTACTACCACCCGGAAACCCCATTACAATCCTCCTCAATAATCCCTCCCCAGAATGAATCACAGACTACTGCTGGTGTATTTTCAAGTCATGGTTTGCCTCATTCATTTCCTTTTTTTTTTCCTTTTTTTTTTTTTTTAAAGGAGCTTTAGATTACATAAATGTTATATCGAAAATATAGGGGATTCCCATATACCCCATCACGTCCTTGAACCTATAATTAGAACTATACTTGCTAAATATATGTCCCAGAGACTTAAATCTTTGGTCTGTTCATATGCCAGTTGAGCCCTGAATTCAGAACAGTTTCAGCCAACACCTACTCCTCAGCTCATGGGACTCACCCAGGACAACTAACAAAAGGATGATGATGGGCAATGCCCATCCAAAAAACAGAGAGTATCTACAACTGCAAGCAAGACAGTTACATCCATCTACCCCATGGGATCTAAGCCCAATGGGAGGTAGAGTGGGCATCACCATCCCAAGTTCCTCAAGACTGAGGAACGAACAAACATAATGGGGGAATGCAATACTGGATCAAAGTAGATTTGTTATTACTCTAGTAATGGAAAAACTTGTAACACTGATATTAGGAGAGTGGTCACCACATGTTCTGAGGGGACAGAGAGGGAAGAATAGGTGTATGAGGCATTTTTGGGACCCTGGAATTGTTCTGCATGATATTGCAATGATGGATACAAGCCATTATACATATTGTCAAAACGTATAAAATTGTGCAGTATGAAGTATAAAACATAATGTAAACTATAGACCATGGTTAGTAGCAATGTTTCAATATGTGTTCATAAATTGTAACAAATATACCACACTCATTGATTTCTGTTGCTTTTCATAAGACTTTTATTTTTCTTATGTTCTTAGGGAATCTGTGATGCTGCTAATTACATCTTCTATATCTGTTGTCCTAAGAGACATTTTCTATCCACTGTCTCTGCTACTGATCATTAAAGATCAAGATTAACTGGGATATAGAACTATTTATATTTAGTTTAGGACCCAGAATCTCTTAGAAATCTTTTTTTCTTTCTTTCTTTTTTTTTTTTTTTTTAGGTACTAGGGCTGGGGATTGAAATTGGGACCTTGTAAGTGGGAAGCTGGAGCTCAACCACCGAGCCACATTGGCTCCCCTGAGTTGTCTCCCGTGTTTGTTTGCTTGTTGTTTGTTGTTGTTTTTTAGGAGACACTGGGAACCAAACCCAGGACCTCCCATGTGGGAAACAGGTGCTCAATTGCTTGAGCCACATCTACTCCCAGAAATTATTTCTATACTATTTGTCTTTCCTTATTGATCTTATAATTAATGTTATCTACACTTAATCTTTGAAATGTAGTAAAGATACAATATGGTAATTACTGAAAATAACAGCCATTCGGTTTATTGCTTGTTTAGGAAAAGGTCATGTTATAGATATACATGATTAATAACTATATATCTGGGGGGAAATTAGGAGTTTTCTCAACAATAATCTTTCAAACAGATAAGATGTGGCACAACCAGAGGAACAAACGGATGCTTGAATAAAAGTAATTAGTTATTCTTTCTAAGATTGCAAAGGAAATCCACAACATATCTAAACTAGCAAGAGGAAATATGACCCATTGGATAAGAGTAGGGTCTCTGGAGTTGAATTGCTGGGTTCAAATCTGCATATAGATGTAGCTGTGTCACCATGGGCAGGGACTTTTCTAAGCTTCAGTAAAATGATGGCTTAGAGAAGGGCCTGTTTTGAGCAACAGTGTAAAAATAGATAAAACATTATTAAAACCTAGCTTCAGAATTTCAAATTTATAATGCTGATATTTTTAAATCAATCAATCAGTGGGAAGAGAAAATCTGTATTGATGAACAGGGACATCTGAATTCCAGACTTATGGATGACAACATTCATAAGCCCCTAAAGCCCCTCCAGAAATACAGTTTTGAAACAGTTCAGAAACCAATTTTCTATACTAAGAAGATTAGTATAATTGCAACTTGGGGCAATTATCAATATATATTCAATAACAATCGAGCAAAACAAATTAATTAGGCAATACTGCTGAAAGAAGTGTAACATTTATAGTTGTGCACACTTTTTTAAGCTTTAGTTCTTAAACTAACACATCTGAGGCATTTTCCAAAGATGACATTTTATAATCTGCTTCATTTATATTGTACTGCTTTCTGTATTTTATGTCTGCAGCCTAATTTACTTTGGCCAATTAAAATCAACATAGATTTTTTTTTTATGCTGCATAGTTTTTGGGATACAAGCATTCCTCTTGATTTAAAGCTTCTTGTATTTTTATATTAGTCCTAGTTTTTTAAATTGGTATTATTTTGATTGGTAAAGAGCCAAAAATCCACAAGCTCCACAAATAGGCTACCTCTTTATGGAAAGTGGAGAGAATCCCCACATCATCCAAAAGTTTATTTGATCGTAACATTCATAGGTAAATAACAATGATGTCAATAAGTAATAGTCGTAAGTGACCTCTGATTCAAATCATTTCATTTACTCTTCCATCTATCAGACTTTCCAGTAATGGGATCTATGGCTTAAATTGCATGCAATGGCAATAAATCTAGGCCACCATGGACTTGCATTGTGGCTTGTCTGTGTGGCACAAATACCCTGGCACTAGTTTTAGCTATCCAAAGCCAATTCTCGAAGACACTATACATGAGACGTAAAAGAAGTAAACCGTTCTGCTCTAAATACAATGTCGGTTTGTACGTAGGTATGTGCGTATAGTTTTCTCCAGTATGGAAACCTCTATTTGATGAATATAGAATACAGAATACAGTAAAGCAAGAAGAAAGCTGAACTGCACACCACTTCTTTTCTTATGACTACAATAAAGATTGAATAGTTCCCATGCCCCTCCATCAATTTCTTCTGAGCCAGTGATATTGAAGTATAGGACAGTCAAAAGTTTGGAATTAACCATTTTGATTTTTTTGGTTTATAATGGCCTTCTCTGAATTGTTTTTAAACAGCACTTTTTATTTTAGCTGTGTTCTTACTCCTTTCCCGAATTTTACTAAGCTAACTAAAATGATGGCATTAACAAAACTCCAGCTCATCTTCTAAATCATTAATAGATTTAATACCATCAGTCCTAAAACTGATCCTGAGGGTACCCCCCATTAACCTTTTCCACTTGACAAATCAGCCATTCATTTCTAGGCTTGTTTTCTATCCATTCTACTATTTGAAATCTGAGAAAGAAGTTTTCCTATCAATCCTAGGACATCAGCTTTCCTTACCTCTCTCTTATAAGAACTTTATCAGAAGTTCTGAGTCACAATAGCCATTTCCATTCCCCACTCATAACATTAGCCAATTCACTTCATTGATTGGAATTTTCCCAGGTAAGGTTCTATTTAATCTCTAACTGAACAATCAGCACAAATCAGCTGCTTTTAAAAAGCCAAGCAAACAAATTAAGTGGCATGAATAAATTTAGATTTCAACCATCAGAGGGACTAATGCATAATCCATTAACTAAATGAAATCTACTATGCTGCTAAAACATATTTATATGGATCTTTTTTACCCTAGTAATAAAAAAAAAAAAGTTTTAAACATTTAAGCATGAAAAGATAACTAAACATAAGTAAAATAACAAGTCATGCATCTTTCTAAAATGTTATACTTCTTTGATTATTCCTTTCGATTAAATTTTCAAAGGAAAATGGTATCTCTTTAATTCATACTTTTTTTTAGATGGATTGTTATTTAAATCCCAATTTTCTACTCCAAATGATGACTGCAAGGTCTCTTTAACTATGACAGTTTTCAATATTTACCTTCTTGCTAATAAAACATTCCCCAAACCCTGAGGTAGATTGAAAATATTCAAAACTATATAATAGTGGCTTGAAAATATTTTCTCAAGGGATTTGTTTCTATAGTGTCGCGGACTTCAGCAGTTATTTTCAGGTGTAAACTAAAGCTGTCTATGGGAAAATAATAACTAGAAAAGTAAATTTACTCATGGACCAAATTGACTTTATCCAAAAAGAAAAAGCCTTTGGTTTCATCTAAGTTTCTCAGTAATGACTTTCCCTGCTTCCATATGAATTCACCAGCATCACGATGGGCTTAAGTATAACGGAAAGTCAGTAAATACAATGATTTTAAGAGTAGCTTCTAAATAGTTATGCTAGATATTCCCTATTTTCAATTGAACCACTTAGAACATACTTTAAAATTTAATTAATTAATGATAATTAGTATGTACTGAGCAAGAAGTATAAATGAGGCACTTATTTGAGTGCTTTAAGTCTAACAACGACCATATGAGATGGTTCCTATTGTTGTCTTATTACAAATGAGGTTAAATGTTTTGTCCAAATGTTTTGTTGCAGGAAGAACTGGATGTGGGCAGTCTGATTCTTCAATTTTCTACTACAATCTGATGAAATATGAAAAAAAAGTTACTTCTGAAATAAATAATCAGGTTAACTAATCTACTAGTAACTTTTCAGCCATATAACTTTTTTTCATTATAAATTTTTATACTTAGTATTACTTCAAGGATGACTATCATTATCATTTATTTTTTTACATACCAATTCTAGTCTTTATATGCAGATCTAGTCTTACAGTTTGAGATTATAATCCATTTAATGTTATATTTCCCACTTGATATTGAAGAATATTTAAAAATACCATCCTAGAGGTAACATCATAGTTTTCTATGTGGAATTGCAAATTTTTTTTTTTAAAGACCATCCCCAAACCTCGGGAATCCCTGAGCTGTTTCCATATAGCATTACCTCAATTTCAGTTATTTATTTAGGATGGACTAATCCCACAAGTCAAAATCTTTCAAAATGATACCAGATAAACAATTGCCATGTGGCCAGAGTAACACTTTCTGAATACTAATGCATTATCAAATTCAAAAGTTAGGTAAGAGTAAAGGTGCATACTAATGATTACCTTATATTTATGTAATGTTTATAAAACAGTTTCTCTACTTTTTAAATATTTACCATAATCAAGGCAGAAAAGTATAATATCCTTAACTGCACAATAAAAAGGGAGAGGCAGAGTAAAAGCATCAGGCTTGTTGAAGAACATCTCAGACAACAGAATTGACACCAAGCAAAACCAGGCTTCTTTTCTCCCGATGTGTCTTTTTTTTTTTTTTTTAAATATATTTTTTATTTTTTCTAAAAGATACTTAGATTACATAAAATGTTACATAAAAAAATGTAAATGATTCCCATATGCCCAATGTGTCTTTAAAGCCAATTCCTGAGACACTGGGGTTTCAAAGAGATAAAGAGTTTATTTGGTTGCACAACCAAAGCAGCACAGGGCCTCATGGCCCAAAGCTGCCTCCTGGATCTGCAGAAATTCTAATATTTTATGGCATAGGGGTTCTAATGAATAGCTGGGGTGGAGCTGGACACAGGTTCCTTCATTAATAAACATTAAGGGGCAGAACAGGATGGGGGTGGGGTATGGTACCAAACCAGGGTTAGTCACAAGCATCTGGGATAGGGTATACAGAACACAGGTCCTTTTACAAGGATTTCATATGGATAGTCAAGAGAGGCGGGTAGAGTGGCTACCATTCCAATAGTACACATACAGGAGAGTGGGCTCAATCTGTAACAAGGGTAAGGTCAGTCCAGAATGGCCGTCACAAAGGAAAGCATACGCAAGGATGAGGCTAACTCTAAGGCAACGATAAATAGGGGTGAGAGCACTCGAGCTAGCTTCAGTAATCCCAGGTATTGACCTTTGGCTATTTTATAACGTAAAGGAATCTATATAATGATTTAGTAATCAAAATTATTTGTTAATTCTTAATCCTCACTTCCAAAATCAAAGGCTGCTTTTAAGTTTACCTTAAAAAAAAAAAAGGATTTTAACACACAACGTGATATCAACTATCAGAGGGAATACAGAGGTAAAGGAAAACTATGACACATTACAGATAATCATTAGTAAAATAACATTTATAATACTAAACATTTAACTTCTCATTACAGGAAAAAAATGGGGATATAGTATTTCCCCCGCAAAAAAATTTACCTATTTATATTAGGTGAACAATTTAACAACCTTAAAACTGTATTTCGATTTTTACTATTAGTGAGGTCTACCAACTAAGGAATATTTTGTCCTAATTTTTTTAACAGGAAAAATCCATTCTCTTTGTAAGAGGAGATAAATAATTTGGAAAAAAAAAAAGAGTATTTAAAATAGTTTTTATAGAATATATATATATTAGTACTAACTACTGTCCAGCTGAACATGTCACACTTGTGTGTGCTTACAAAATGTTTTGAAACTCTTTCTGAGGCAGGTTAGTAGAGGGAAAGGGATGACTTGGGTCACAGCTGAACACCTGGCTGACAACATGACCGACAGACAACATGGCTGGCAGACCACATGGCCAGGATACCCTGCCCGGAAACCTCCTGAGGGGAAGGCTGCAGAAAGATCCCGTGATATTCTCGCCACTTGATCGCATTTGGAACTCTTTCCAGGGAAAGGGGAAGTCCCGGACACCTTCAAACAAAAGGCCTCACCATTGGCCTGCTGAAAACTTACAGGTGGGGCAAACAATGAGAACAGCAAACAGCTGGAGCCCCTCCCCACATTGTGAATGGGGAGGAGTAAAAGTCTTAAAAAGGCCTAACCTGGGCTCCCAGGTGCATCACTCACCCTGTAGCAGGCCCAAGTCCACAATAGGACTGTGCACTCTTTTCTTGTTTCTTACTGAACTCTTTACTCCCTTGCCTACCCGTTGGCATGTCCTTAAATTCTTTTATGCAACATAAGCCAAGAACCTAGCAGCCCAGAACCCATAAGCCTTCCACTAGCATTACTTTGTAAAACGATAAGAACATAGAAATCCTATGTAACTTGAGATTATGAGACAGTAAGGTAAATAAGTATTAAATTGTTGTGGTGACTATAGTTCAAGTTCAGAGAGCCAGAGTTGTCCAGAAGGTAGAACGGAAGTGAGGAAATCTCCCAGTATTAGTCAGATAATATTTTTCCCAGTGGTAAGTGAGACATATTTAATACTTCTCTGGGCTGATAGCTGCAATCCATATAAATGTTAAATGGGAGTAGAAAATATTTATTCTTCAAAATTTAAATATAAACTAAGAGCGGTGATTGCTGAATGATCTAATTTGTGTGTGCATGTGTGTGTTTGTCTGTTTTCAAATATTTCTGGTGAAAATGAAAAAAATATTAAAAATAATAACATTGAAAATTGTATTTTCCCCTCATTCTAGCATCATAATTTCAAGACAATAAAGAAACATAATTACAAACTTATCTACACAGAAAACTTTTTGTAGGAAAAGTGTATAATAATATGATAATACTCTTTTGCATATGAAACTCAGGTAATTTGAAGGAACTCAGAGGAATACTTCACAACAGCTGCTTCCTTTTCCCTAAATGACTGCCTTTTTGGACTTTGCACCTTCCAAATGTTGAGTGAATCTTAAATGTCTTTTAATGTTCACGGTTTTTCCTCCTCTCCCAGCAATCAACGTTAAGATTATACCACACCTGCTCTCCTGTTTAGTTTTACTTGTTCTGAACTTAGCACCACACTCCAACAACTGAATTTAGCTTTCTGATTCATGTCTAAAAAATGAGCCAATAGAATTTTTACTAATTTGTGACCATCAGTCATTTAACTGTGCCTCTCAAGTGTTCAGAGATGTCTCATTCCATGATAGAAGGGCAGTTAACACCTGTAAGGTAATTATATCTACCAAATGCTGTTGGACCGGAATATGAATATATAATTGTTCCTGCCATCTGTTAATTGTTCTATTTGAATCACTTATTCCATCACATACATTTACTTGGCACCTACATACTTTTAATAGCCTCTGGAAATGACATGCTTACTGCAGAGTGTAAAGTCTTTACGTGATTAAGTCTTTGAGGAGGAGGCACATTATAAAGAATGAATTAAATTAAAGAAAAGTTGTGTGCACGTGTGCATGTATTCAGGCACACGTGTGTATGTGTCTGTATGTTGGGGGGGCAATCTGAATAAACAAAGTACATCATCTTCAGAGGGAAATAGAAATTTAATAGGGAAGGTAGGAGTAGATTGGAAGATCGCTGTATAACAGAGGTTGAATCCTACATGAAATCCTAAATTGAAAGCACAAGAAAGCCCCAGCAAAAGGGATTAAAAAGGCTTCTTCAGATGAAGAAGCTGGAAAACTTTCATGCCTCCCCGGGGCTTCAAGACTTACAGTGGCACCCTCAGGCCCAAAAGTAGACTCGAGACTCCTGCAAATGTTTGATACACATTCCAGTTCATTAATATGTTAAAGACTACTCTGCAATCAACGTGGTTAGCACATGTATGAAACACTTCAGCTGTGTGACTTAAGGCAAATCTCTTAACCTCAGTTTCCTCATCTATCAATCAAAAATAAATTTGCAGTATGAAGATTAAAAGAAAAAAATATATGTAAAGCACGGAATGCTTTAAATATAGGTAAAGCACTCCCATCAGTGCCTGGCATACAGTGAGAGCTCAATAATTGTTACTTGTTATTATCATAATTGTCATGATTAAACCAATTCTACCACCTGATGGGCCACTAGAACGTTCATTTGTGCTGCAGATATCTATTTTTCTGCAGCCTTCTGTCATGTTTATGCAGGTGTTTGATCACCTTATGGCTGTGTCATAGAAAGGGCATTATTTTGGTTTTTTAATATAATTTTTTAAAAATTGAAAATAGCTTTAGATGAACAGAAATATTGCAAAAAATTATACAGAGCTCCCATATACTCCCCACTTAGTTTCCTCTGTTTTTAACATCTTAGAGTAATATGGTACATTTGTCACAAGTAATGAACTGATAATGATATATTATAAACTAAACTCCACACTTCATTCTTTTTTATTTAGATTTACTTAGTTTTTTACCTAATGTCCTTTTTCTGTTCCAAAATTCCATCTAGAACCATATTACATTTAGTCATTATGTCTCTTTTCTCTCCTCAAGTCTGGAATAGTTTCTCAGACTTTCCTTGTTTTTGATGACCATGAAAGTTTTGAGAAGTCCTGGTGAGGAATTTGCAGAATGTCCCTCTACTGGAATTTATTGGATATTTTCCCCATGAATAGACTGAGATTATGGTTTACCACTATTGATGCTGACCTTGACCAGCCAGCTGGGGTAGTGTTTGTCAGGTGTCTCCCCTGTAAAGTGACTCCCCTCTCCCCTTCCAGGCAGTACTCTTTGCAGGAAGTCACTATGTGCAGCCCACACTTGAGGAGTGGGGACTTATGCTCTACATCTTAAGAGTGGAGTAGCTACATAAATTATTTGGAACTATTCTGCATGGGAAATTTATCCATTCTACTCCATTTATTTAAAATGTTCAATAATTCATTTATATCAGGATGGACTCGAGTATATTTATTTTATAGTTTGGGTTATAATCCAATATTATTTTATTTTATTGCTCAAATATTTTCAGCTCTGGTCCTGTGTTCCTCTGATATGCCCCATCATTGTAGTTTTGGGCTTTTTATTTTGTTTTATTTTTGAGCAGTTCCTTACCTTCTGGTACTACAAGATTCCACGGGCTCATCTTGCATATTTTCTGTACTACTCAAAAATGACTTGGTCATTTTTCCAAGGAGCCCTGGTTCTTTTAGCTGGAGAATGCCATTAGAAACCAAGATCTGGGTGCTAGGTGTGCTCATTACTACTGCCAGGAATTCTCAAGTGACAGAACAGGTAAATATTTGCATATACACTAATCTCTGCATATACATTATACACACACACACACATATAACCATTTGCATTTACATTAAGCTAAACATGAGTTCATATTAATGTCTCCAATTCTAACTATACTACATGGATCATGCTAGCCCCATCCCTTTACTTAAATGTAATTCTGCCTTTAGTTTTACATTCTCCATTAATTTCCAAAATTATTTAGGTTAGCACCACCATTCCTCACCTTCAGTGAGTTTGTTTCATAAATTTGTAATACAGTTATAATTATTTTGTAGATTGTTTTGTCACATTTTGCATTCTTCTGGGGAGTCTCTCACCTCCTAAATAAATACATATTTTTTAATTTGTCCACATTAAAGTTCACCCTTTGAACTGTAAAGTTCTATGGGTTTTGACAAATACACAGTGCCATATAGCTACATGTATTAATTTCCTGTGGCTCCTGTAAAAGAAATTACTATAAACCTGTTGGCTAAAACAACAAATTTATTCTTTCACAGTTCTGGAGGCTAGAAGCCTAAAATCTGGCAAGGCCACTCTTTGGGGACATTCCTGGGCTTGTGGCCACATCACTCTCATCTTTGTCTCTATCTTCCAATCACTGCCTCCTCTATGAGTTTCTGTCTTCTCTTTTTCTGTTTATCTTATTTCCCCTTGCCACTTTTTATGACACGGGATGCCATTTAGGGCCCACCCAGATAATTCTAGTCAATCTTATATCCTTAATTTAATAGCATCTACTACCGCATGAGATAATTAGTCACTCTTTTTCTTTATTAGGTTATACTCACAGGTCCTGGGGATTGAAGTGTGGATATATTTTTGGAGGAGCCACCACTTAACCCACTACACCACCATTACAGTATCATACAGAATAGTTTCATTGTCCTAAAAAAAATCCTCCCTGCTTTTCCTGTTCAAACCTCCCCCAACTGAACCCCTGAAATCACCAATCTCTTTAATTTCTCTATAGTTGTACCTTTTCCAGAATGCCATATAATTGAAAACATGCAGTATGTAGCCTTTTAGCCTGGCTTTTTTCACTTAGCAATATGTATTTAAGATTCATCCATATATATGGGTGCCTTAGTAGCTCTTTCATTTTTATTGCTAAATAGTTTTCCATATATGGATATACCACAATTTGTTTATCACCTATTTTAGGGGAATCTTAGTTGTTTCCAGCTTTTGGTGATTATGAATAAACATTCTCACACAGGTTTCTGGGTTTTTGTGTGGATAGAATTTTTTGAATCAGTTGGTAAATACCTAGGTGGATAACTGCTGGATCGTATGGTAAGACTACATTTAACTTTGTAGGAAACTGCTAAACTGTCTTCAAAAATGGCCATGTCATTTTGCATTCTCACCAGCAATAAATGAGAGGTCCACATCCTAGCCAGCAACTGGTATTACAGGCAGTTTAAATTTTTTAAAATTTTATCCAATCTAAGAAAGGTGTAATGGTATTTCATTTTTCTTTTAGTTTGCATTTCCCTAATGAAAACTGATATTGAGCATATTATTATGTTTAGATGCCTTCTGTATATTTTCCTTTATGAGGTGTCTATTCTGAATTTTTGCCCATTTTAAAATTGGGTTATTTTCTTATTGCTGAGTTTTAAGTTTTCTTTGTATACTTTAGGTACATAATCTTTATCAGATATGTAATTTGCAAATACTTTAGAAGGCTTTTTTCATTCTCTTAGTGTTCTTTGCAAAGCAGAAGGTTTTAATAAATTCCAACTGAATCATTTTTTTTTTTTCTTTCATGGATCATGCTTTTAGCGTTTTATCTAAAATTTCATCATGAAACATAAGGTCAGGTGCATTTCTTCCCAGAGTTTCTTTTAGAAGTATCTTGAATTTTACATTTAGGTCTGGGATCCACTTTAAGTTAAATCTTATGTAAACTCTATCTATGTCTGAGTTCATTTTTTGCATATGGATGTCCAACTCTTCCAGTACCAATTGTTGAAAAATGACCCTTTCCCCATTAAACTGTCTTTGTGTCTTTGTCAACAAGTAGTAGACTATACTTGTGTGGATCTATTTCTCCACCTATCCCATGCTACCTTGATTACAATGGCTTAATACTAATTCTAAACTTCCGGTAATGGAAGACTTCCAAGTATGTTTTTCTTTAGTATTTTGTTTGCTATTCTATGTATTTTCCCCCTTTCCAAATATAGATTTAAATTCATCTTATTGATATCTACAAAATAGCTTGCTGGGATTTTGAATGGGATGATGCTGAATCTATAGATCAAGTACAAAAGAACTAACATTTTAGCAATATTGAGTCTTCCAATCCATGAACACGAATGTCTTTCCATTCATTTAGATCTTCCTTGATTTTTTTCATCAGTGTTTTGGAGTTTTCCAAATACTAACCTTATATTTATATTGTTAGATTTATCTCTAAGCATTTCACTGTTTAGCGGTTGCTAACATAAAGGGTCTTTTTCTTTTTTTATTTCAAATTCCAATGTTCAGTGTTGGTATACAGGAAAAGAATGGTATTTTTATATTGTGTGATCATTTTATACTCACTTATTCATTCCAGGAGTTTATTTGGTAGATTCCTTGAGATTTGATTTTCTATATAAATAATCACGTAATCTGTGAATAATCTAGATACACTGATTTTTTTCTTTTTCATATCTTATTGCACTAGCTAGGATTTCCAGTATGATGTTCAATAGGACTGGTGAGAGAGGACAGGCTTGCCTTATTTTCAATCTTCAAGGGAGGACTTTATTTTTATACACGTTCATGGCAATCAGTCAAATTGGCAAATGAAGCTCAGGCATATAACTTTGGCTCATGTTCTTGTCATGGTGAAGATTTCTTCTCCTTATTATCACCTGCCAGCACATTATATAATTGGCTCATATACCATGATATTGCTTATTCCCTGTCTCACCCTGATAGGACATAAGATTTTTGTTTTGCTCACTGATGTGTCTCAAGCACCTTGAAACAGCTGCTGGCACAGCAGACACTCAATAAATATGTGTAGAATGAGTAAACCTGTTGGGTTGTAATATTAATTATGGCCTCAATGTTTACTGCAAACATGGGTACTTATTTAACTTTTAGTATCTATAAATGTTTCAAGTGAAATAAAATATGTTACCACTAGAAAATTTCTGAAGGAATTTGATGATGGATAACTCACGATTTTAAAGGATCAATAAGGATCAATATAATAAGTAACAAATCCT
This sequence comes from Tolypeutes matacus, assembly GCA_026826555.1. Lineage (NCBI taxonomy): Eukaryota > Metazoa > Chordata > Mammalia > Cingulata > Chlamyphoridae > Tolypeutes > Tolypeutes matacus. The sequence continues at coordinate 3,619,895 of JAKSZT010053888.1, read as the reverse complement.
AATTGGGCAAAGTGATATTTCCACAAATGTAGATAATATTGACAAGAGCATGAAAGCTTTGAATATACCCCAAATTCTCACCCTAATCCAAAGGTTTCTCTAAAATGGGGAATTTAAAAAAAATTACTGCTTGCACATGGGTTCGCTGTTTATGGCAAAAAAACAAGTGTCTGAGATCTCAGTGTGTAAAATGCTGTGAAACTCTACAAAATTATTTTATGGTGGCATAATGTTACAACATAATCTTGAAAAAAAATATAAGGATCCTAAACATAAAGTGCCAAAGTTTGTTTTAGCTTATACCCAACAATAATGTAATGTTATTTTAAAAAAGAAAATATTTATCTGACATTAAATATGCACTTAATTTCAATAATGATGCTGATAATAAGAGCTGCAATTTATTTATTACTTCCTATCTGCCAAACACTAGCAGGTGTTTTAGCTTTTTTAAACCTCTCAACATAAAAATATGAAATAAGACTATGCTTATACACTATTTACCTGATTAGGGACCAGAGGCACAGACAAGTTTACTAAATTTCACAAGGCCACTCAGCGAAGCCTCTTCTGAGGGTTCTAAGGGCAGTGGTGGGATAAACAACAGTGGCAGCTGTATAAAAGGCTGGCGTATGTTCAAGAAGCTATGATATGCTGCATGGAAAGTGTTTACTGTTTAGAAAGTGCAGTATCTTTCAAAACAATGTGAGCTAATGCCCTCTAACTTGTCTCTCTGGTTCCTGTAACATCTTTAAGTTACAGCAATGCCTTTTAAAATTTCTAGTTACAAACCAAATTTTACTGTAGGTCAAGTTGTTAGTGGACTATTTCAAATGGGATAAAGAATTACTTTTTTTAAAATTTTTGCTTTTGAAGAAACCCTATTAGACAAATATCCCAACTAAAATTTGGATGGCATGGCTTGGCTTGCTTATGACTGAGGATTTTATTTAGCTAAACAAGCTCATTTTCTTGATGCAGGTTCACCATGTTACCTTCAGGAAAAATGTCTTTGATAAAACCAAAACTTGCAGTTTAGACTCAACATGCAAAATAAACTAAATATAATCATTTGCCAACTCTGATAAAAAATATGGCTGAGCACAGCAATGACACATTTATGAATATTCTAAAATGATACCTGATAATGTATTAGTTTATTCCACTCAAATTGAAATCTTTCCCAGTAAGCATTGTGAGCAGCAGTTAAATTCTCTGTGATTCAGCATTAAAATAACAATTTCCAATGACTCCTCTTTCAAGCTTCTGGATCAGCTTAATTGGATATTATCCTGGGATTTCAAAATGAACTCTTAAAATACATTTTTATTCAATTACATGAATTATCTCCATATTCAGGATTTTCCTGACACCAAGAAACCATAACAGAATGCAGAAATCAACTGATTGGCTCTTAAGGACATTCTATAACCTTGTTAAATAAATGTATAGTTACAGAAGTATTTGTTGGGCTTTCATATTGATTTAATTAAAAAATGATTTTCAATGCTGAAGAAGTTTGAAAATCAGTGACATATTATATGAGAGCCAAAAACCTTCCTTCAGCTTGGAGAATTTTCCTCTTTTCTTTTTCTCAGTCTACCAAAAGCACATCCATCCTTCACAGAAAAGTCTCCTGCTCCAACCCTTCCCTCCCCTCCCCTCTCCTTCCCACAATTCTCTGTGCATAGCACCATTTTAAGGCTTCCCGGTGAAGTTGTATCAAAGATGCCACTAATGCCCATTCTGAAATGCAAGGTTAAATGGGCCTACTGATTTCATCAGGAAATATTTCCACTAATTGCATACACTGCTTATTTGACTCATGATTTGTAGAGCCTGAGATTTTGACTTAGAGTCTTCCTTCTTGCTTTAAAAACTTACAATTTGCCTTAAGTTGATTTACCCTTTAATTTGATGTAATCTTTATCTGTTTAAGTTGGCTTGTGACTTTACCTACACCTATTCATTTCCTTTAATTGTGATGATTCCACACCAATGTCCAGTGTCTCCCCAAATAATTTTTCATATGCCCCAGAGGCAACCATCTGATCATTGCTATTCAAGTTATTAATACTCACAAACATTATTTGTGTGTGGTGTACACTGGTATAATTAGCTTGTATAAAAAATAAAAATATATCTTGACTTATTGCACTATAATTTCCATCTGGAAGCACGCACACACACACACACACACACACACCACGTAAAGTCCTACTGCTACAGTGTAATACTGCTAGATTTTTAAAAATTAGATCATCAATTAGCTTTGCTCTCTAGGAATTAAGTATTCACCTAAATTAAGTTGCCGCTCTCAGGTTCTTCTGTTCCTCTGTGAATTACATTCATATAAGGGGCAATTTGCACATTACCTTAAACAAAGAAATTACTGAATAAATGCTTGCTAAACTGAACTGAAAAGAATAATAAATGCCATCACTTTTCTGAGATACAGGAAACAAGGCAAAGTGAAGTAATCTATCACTGCTAACAAAAACAGAGTACACACATAGATAGAAAAAAAACCATAATGACATATGCAACACATTTACAAGTTGAATATCATTATCTTCAGAACATTCTCAAACAACCAGTATTTAGAAAAAAATTAAGGTAGTGTATTTTATTAGGCATGTCCCTACTCCCATTTTCTCTACACTTTTATTGCCATTTCATGGCTAGATATGTCACCATGTCTGTTGAGAACATTAATCTTGCTTAGACTCAAAGAAAAAAGTGCCATCCAAGAAAAGCAATGAAGCATTTCTCCATATCTTTTATGTTTAAAGGCTTTCTAAGTGTCATCAGATAATGTCACATACAGACAATCATCTTGCCAGTTCTGAATGCACAACTCTGCTCCTACTGCTTAGCAAGAAAATATAAGAATACAGTAAGAGTTATGATATGGTATATTTCATCCAAGTCATAAAATGTTTTCAGATGACAGTAATGTAGAAATTAAATACTTGCTTAGGTCAAAAGATTAAAGCAACTTGCAGTAGGATATAATTTGTTCTAATTATTCATATTATACTTTTTCTGTCTTGTAATTTGAAATTTAATATCCTCACAAAGTTGGAATAGCAAATCTATTTTTGCATACATTACATTTCTTCAAAGGATGTGCTCTCAATAATAAACCTTGAAATGTATGGATCAACTTGCCTTTTTTTAAAGCAAGAACACCAGTCACACTTGTTTGCCAGGATGTCCATGAAAGTAATAGTATACACATCGTGTCCCATCTCAGGGAATGGGACCACCAACCAATGAGTAACACAGCTAAATACCTAGGAACCTTTTTCACTTCACCCCCATGTCCTGCCATTACAAATTTGTATCAATGTTTCCTTCTATATTTTTGAATCACTGCAATTTCCCTAACACACTAATCCAGGATAGTCAGATACAAATACGTATTTATGCTATAAAGAAGTTTAACTAAGGAAAGGCTGGGTTAAGTAAATTAAACATGGTTATTTATCATAAGACATACTGAGGCCTTGAATAGGCTTATTTTCATGGCAACTCCACAAGGCACATTTTAAAACTTCATTTGGCAAATACATTCAATACTTGGGGGCTATTTGACCAATAATGAACTACTTTTCCACAAACAAAAGAATATAAGTTATTTTTAAGTTCATATTTTGAAATACTTGCAAACTTACGGATAGCTACAAAAATAATACGAACCACAGAGAACTACAACACACCCTTGTTTCCCCAGATATCCAGATCACCAATTTTACATTTTGCCGTAACAGCCATATCATTCAATCTGCATATCTGTCTGTCTATAATACCATCTACTTACCTATTTTTTATTAATCAATTTTCTGAACACTTGCACTTGAACAATTAATACTGTCATGTACATTTTCTAAAAACAATGATATTCACTTATTAACCAGCTTAAGTACAGTTATCAAATTCAAGAATTTTAACTCTGATATAAAGCTGACAGCCTAAATCCCCTTTTTTCATATGTCCCAATAACGTACTTTGAGCATTTTCCCCTCGTTTCTTAGATTCCTTCCCGGATCACATATTACATTTATGTCTCTTTAGCTGGGCTTTCATTTTTGTTAAATTGTGGGAGTATATATACAACTCAACTTTCCCATCTCAGCCACTCCCAGGTATGCCATTCGGTGGGATTAATCACATTCACAAGGGTGCAGTGCCCTCAGCACCATCTATTACTAAAACTCTCCCATCTCCCCAAAGAGAAAGCCTACACCAATTACGTATTAAGGCCTTATTCCCTCTGTCCCTTGCCCCTAAAAACTGTACTCTAATTTCTGTCTCAGTGAACTTGCATATTTCCTAATATTTCCTTTGTAGTTCCTAATATTTCCCATGCTTAACTTTAGGATCCTGAAGCTATAACAATTGTTGTTTGCTTTCATGCGAATTTAACTTAATCCTATACCTCTCCAAGGCCCACCTTTATGTAGTTCTTGTTGCAAATTGTATGTCTGTACATTATGAGTCCAGAACAACTGATTTACCATTACCTGTTATGCATCTGCCTTTTAGATTCTGTAAGAAATAAAAGTGGAGTTACAAACCAAAAAGACAACAGTACTGCCCTTTTACCCATGTCATTACCCTCACTGGAGATCTTTATTTCTTCATGTGGCTTTGACCCGTTGCCTAATTCCCTTTCCTTTCAACCTGCAGAACTCTCTTTAGATTCTCTTATAAGGCCAGTCTAGTGGTGGTGAACTCCCTCAGGTTTTGTTCATCTGGTAATGTCTTAATTTCTCCCTTTTATTGTGTGTGCTTCAAGAATTTTTCAATTAAGTAAAAAATTCTTCACAAAAGTCCATCTGTATACAACTCATAAACTCATTTTATGAATTCCATGAAGATTTTACCAGTCCCGATAAATTCAACAAGTCAGAATCTCCATCTTGGTATACATATGCTACTTCTAAAATCGATATGAGGGTCACAGACCTAGAAAGTTGTAGAGGACTTTGGCATACAATTCCCCAATTTACTCTTAGTGAAGAGACAAAGGAGATGTGTACTGTTACAACTTAATCATACTTTTTCTTTTGATGTTAGCATTTCTAACTCTATATTTTCTATGAAGATATATAAAATCCTTTGGTAAATTTTAGTTTTCAGTTCCTCACAGAAATGTTACATTCTTATTCAGAGTTTCCTCCTAGATATTTTCAAGGTAACGGGCTTACAACAATATGGACTTTCACCAAATATGATGTTAAAACTCTGACTACAAGTCAATTGTCCTTGCAACCATTGATAAAAGCATAATTGATGGAAAGGTTGTCCACACTGGGAATTATCACACACTTGAACAGGAATTGCACCATCAAGTTGATAAACGCAACAAATTCCACAATCCACAGTGAAATCTGATTTTTCCAGGTTAGCACAAGCTGGAAAATCAGTTTCTTAAAACACCTTTCAAGTTTGGGAACAGACTGTTTTCTGCATACCACAAATGTACATTCCTGTGACGCTTAATTCCCAGGTGTTTTACCACATGGTCAGCTCCAAGAAAGCAGCATTCAGGAAGTATAATGGGATGCGTGGTGGTCTACCTCTATATTTACTGAAACATTATTCCCTAATGCAATTCTGTGTGCTCTTGCCCTCCATGAAGGTTTTTCCGGCTCAAGTACCTAAGTCTTCTAGTCAATTTCATACATAATATTCCAGAATGCCTTCAGTGATTCTAATGCTGCCAAAAAGTGACCATGAATGCTTACTAAGGAGACTGTAGTGTCCAGGAATCAGAAAATGGAACAGTAAAATCCACAAACCAATCTGGTGCTTCTGCAGGTACTTTGGCTTTCAACTAAAGAGTGATGAGATGCTCTTTACCAGAACCATCTTCAGCTTATAGCTTACTGGTACTGAAGCAAAAACCCACATATACAAGTCTGAGCTGAAATGAATCCTTCATACACAGTTTTCTCTATTCTGGGGCAGAAAGAGAGGGCACTGGCACAACAGGCTCATTTCTGTCACTGCCATAGATTATGGTCCGCAAGCCACTGGGAGGTTAGCAGAATCTCTCTACCTCAGTTTTCAATGTGTTTTGCTGGATATAGAATTCTTGGGTGCCAGTTTTTTTGCTTTTAGCATTTTAAATATGTTATCTCACTGCTTCCATGGTTTCTTGTGAGAAATAGGCACTTAATCTTATTGAGGCTCCTGTGTAGGTGATACATTGCTTCTCTCTTGTAGCGTTCAGAACTCTTTATCTTTGGCATTCAACAGCTTGGTTATAATATGCTGCAATGTGATTCTATTTGGGTTTATCAAGTTTGGAGTTTGTTGAACATCATGGATGTGTATATTCATGACTTTTGTTGAATTTGGGAGGTTTTCTGCCATTATTTTTTGAATATTCTCTCTGCTCCTTTCTAACTTTGTTCTTCTGGGGTTCCCACCATGTGTATATTGGCATGCTTGTTGGTGTCCCACGGTTTCTCAAGCTCTGTTCACTTTTCTTCACTTCTTTTCTTCTCTCTGCTCCTTAGACTGTGTAATTTTAATGGGCTTATCTGCAAGTCCACTGCTTCTTTCTTCTGCCAGCTCCAAGCTGTTAAAACCTCCAAGGAAATTTTTTATTTCTGTCACTGTGGTCTTCAGTTCAGTTTTGTTCCTTTTCAAAATTTCCATGTCTGTTTTGATATTCTCTTTGTGCTCCCCTATCATTTTCCTGATTCCCTTTACTTTGTTATTGATGTTTTAATTTAGTCCTTTGAGCAAATGTAGGATCATTTTTTTAGAGCCTTTGTCTGGTATGTCCCAGGTCTGCTTCTCCTTATTGGTGGTTTCCAAGGCTTTATTCTTTTCCTTTGCCTGGACTATCACTTCTGTTATTTATTTATTTATTTATTTGTATGTTTTGTAATCTTTCATTGAAACATGGGTATTTTGATATTGTAAATTATTATTGCTGGAATTTAGACATTGAGGCTTCTTTTTGTTAAGACTGGATGTAGTTAGTGCTATGACAGGGCTTTCATTTAATGTCAGGAGCAAACAAACAAACAAACAACAAAAAATTAGAACAAGAAAAGGCCTTTCCCAGTATTTGCAGATAGAACTGTGAGAGAGTCCTCTCCTTCAGTGCTTACCAATACAATGAGTTGAGAGAATGCTCCAGGCCAAAATGTAGGGGCCACCTTATTTATCTTCTTTTGGACATGTGTGTAGATCTGGGAGTTCCCTGTTTACACAGATACAAATGTACCCTCTTCCCTAAGAAAGTGTTTCCTCATGGACCTGGGCACTGTACTGTGTGTCCTACAGTGAGCAATCCCTGCCCCAGGAAGCCATGACTTGACTGCTGAACCACATCATTCTGTAGGAGAGCTCTGTGAACTGCTTTCCACAGACAGGGAAAGTTCTGGGAAGGTAAGCCTGTGAGATGTTCCTGGTTCAGTACCTCAGGCTGCACGAGAAGGAGTGGGCCAGACATACATACATGCTCCCAACATGAACACGAGGGTTACCCAGCTCCCACAGAAGCCAGGACCAAGGACCGGCCCGCTATTTTAGATTCCCAAGACTCTTTAGAAACAGACACATTAAGGAAAAAGGACATTGGGGAGTGGGTGTAGGTCACTGGTTGAGAGCCTGCTTTCCATGTACGAGGCCCCAGGTTTGATCCTTGGTACCTCCTAAAATCAAAAACAAAAACAAAGAAAAAAAAAGAATAAGGACATATGATAGAAAACACATTCAAATGACTAAATAATTGAATTAGATTTTAAGGAACTTGGTTTGAAAGCTGCACAATTCTGAGGTCATTTCTTCTACTCCAGAATTATAGGAAACTTGGTGCTGCATGAGCCAGCAATTTTGGCCTTGTAGCTTATAATTTCTACTCATTCAAATCCCTCATGGGATTGTAAATGCCTACTTTTTGTTCATCTTCCCAAATACCTTGTGCACAATTTTTTTTTCTTTCTGTCTTCCCTGTTAAGGGAGGAAAATTGAGGGGAAGCTGGTACACTGAAAAGAAAAATCAATTCCCGAAGAAGCAGTTAAAAGCATAACTGAAATAATATACTACAGATTGTGCAGGGGCAGAGCTTTGAGCATTCAATTCATGCCGTGGCTTTCTGTCAAAGTCACTGGTAGATAAAGCAGCAATTGTGACTCTGGCAACCTTCCAAACCTTAGCTGTGTGTTGCCTGAAAAACTACTTCTCTGGTGGTAAAACATGGTTGATCCAGTGTGGGCTGAGCAAAGGATGCAGGATCTAATAAGTCCACATGAGCCACACCTGGTGAGGAAGCACCACTATGAACGCCTGAGTCTGTTTCAACTTGTGGAGGAGATGCCAGTGCTCATTTGAACTCAAGGAGCCTACTGACTCCTCTTCTACAGTGAAATGAGCTCTTTTCTCTTCCAAGGCATCTCAGCATCTCAGCATATGATATTCACCTCACACCGCAATGTTGGCTGAAAATCTTTTGGTGCCCCTCAGCCAGAAGTGAAATTAGAACACCTGTAGAACAAAATGCCCTTCTTCAAGTCAAGGAGAGTTGTAAAGTAGTGCTTTTTAAAAATGATTCTGGGTTGTAAGGGGGGAATTCCTGAAACAACCATCCCCCAGTTTATAAGAAAGCATGATTAACTATACAAGGATCTTCACTGCATTTATTAAAATTCCAATGTAGGGGCAATTAATGCTAGATAATGTTTTATAATGTGATTTAAAAGTTGCAAACAGCTTCATTAGTGTTTTTGTTTTTTCCTTTTGATCTCTTCCCTAACAGAAAATATTATACTGCCTAATAGTTTGTATATAAAATATTTAAATAAATTAGCCTGTTGACACACATAAATTATGCCTTCAAAGGTCAAAACCATTTTTTACACAAATGATTATAGACCCTGTAATATAAAAAAAAAAAAAAAAAAAAAACACTTCTGTAATTGAAGCAATGGCATAAAATGCACACTAAAAACACCGTGTAAGATAAAAGGTAAAGTATAAAAATAGTTACAGACTGTGCATTTTTAAACAAGAATCTGTGTTACCTGTTTCAGTCCCTCCTCTGATTCCCACTTTACCCAATTGAGGCTTACACTAGACAGCAATAATAATAATATTGACTTTTCCCAAAACTCTGTCCTGAATCACACAGATGACACCACTACCATGCGGACAAAACAGAAGTGGCATTAACTAAATTTCTGGCATACCTCATTTTCTTTTACTATACGCATGTCATACTGACTCCATCCTCCCTAAGGATTCTCCCCCCACATACAAATTGAATTCTACATATGCTACTAAAAGTTTAGTGGAGAAAATGGTGAACAGTACTAGAGGCATAGCACGCCAGCATTCCTGCAATTTTTGTATAGCTTTGACACCATCTGACACCGTCATGGTTTGCCCTTCTTAGCCATGTTTTCAACATCTTACATTGCCATAAGAGAGCAACTCTCCACAGAGAGACACCTAAAAGCTGCTAATAATGACATTGTGATTTTACTTACAAAACAAAATGGAACTGACATATTTCTAACAAGGGGTCATTGGCCAAAAACCTCAATCTTAAAGAGGGAAGAATGAACTGAAAATTATAGCTGTTGGGTATTTGTATAGGAAAAGATTAATTCTAACTATTTACAATCAAATGATGAAAAAAGTAAACATGTACAATTTGAGCATATAATTTAGTTTGATGTTCCTTGTGTATTAGTCAGCCAAAGGGGTGCTGATGCAAAGTACCAGAAATCTGTTGGCTTTTATAAAGGGTATTTATTTGGGGTAAAAGCTTACACTTACAAGGCCATAAAGAGTCCAACTCAAGGTTGCTTTCTCACTGAAGTCAGTTGCCACATGTTGAAGCAAGATGGTCGCTGATCTCTGCCTGGTCTCTCCTACCTGGGCTTCCTCTTCCTCCTAAGGCTCCGTGGGCCCAGCTTCCCAATCTCAGCTGTAGGCTGGCATAGGGATTGTCTCTCAGGGGTTCCTATTTCAGTCTCTGACATAGGGCTTGTTTCTTTCCTGGCCTTCGCAGCTGCTCAGCTGCTCTGATCTCATCATAAGGTCAGCTGCAAACTATCAGGCGAATGGCTTATCAGGCAAAGAGCTCACCTTTCTTCCTGGGCCCTCAGGATCAAGCATGACAGAGCTCTCTCTCTTCCCATGTGTCTTCTTGAGTGAGTGTCCATTTATATCAGCCCACCAAGGGGGCGGGGACTCAACCTGAGTCAATCTTACTGAAGTGGTCAAATCAAAGCCCTATTCTTAACAGGTAATTTAATCAAAGGCATCTCAGCTGAATCTGCTGCAATCAAAAGGTATCACACCCAGAGGAATAGATTAGCTTATAAACATAATATTTTTCTTTTTGGGATTCATAAATCATCTCAAACTGCCACAGCTTGCCTTATATAATAAGTTCTGTTTGGTCAATATGAATAAAATGTCTTGTGAGCAAGACATGACCCTGAGAACAGATCTCTAAGGTTTCTTCCAACTTTAAATTTATCTTCTGATACATAATGTAAACATCAGAAATACAACATGTTTTCAGGTTTGACACAGAGATGATGAACTCGAATTCAGAATATAGGGAACCTTGGTATTTCTCATTTTCATGGAGATGTTAAAAACAAATATGCAGACATTTTATATTTCATTCTTTAATTTGAAACATCCTTATGAAGTGATTACTTTTGACTTTATGTGCCTATGATTGATGAGCAAAAATAAATAAATAAATAAATAAATAAATAAATAAATAAATAAATAAATAA
>JAKSZT010053888.1:3517912-3603446 GCA_026826555.1 Tolypeutes matacus | reverse complement strand
CTTCCAGAGACTGGAGCCTCCCGCGTACCTATGTGCCAGGTGTGCATGAAATCTAGGTGGAGCTGCAACTCCTACCCTACAGCTCAATGGACTCATCCAAGTCACCTGGTGAGGAGACAACGATGGGAAATGGCCATCCCAGGGAATGGAGAGGGCCTGCATCTGCAGGCAGGATCATCCCACCCACCATATCCATGGGATATAAGCCCTCTCTCACTTGGAGTTGGAGTGGACATCACCATCCCAGTCGCCTCTGGATTGGGGGAAGAACTATGGACTAGAGTGGACTTGATGGTATTCTCTTGCTCACATATGGTGATTCTTGCAATGCAAGAAATTATAACAATGAGGTGGAGCCAGTGGCCACTTGACAGTTTTTTGGGTAGGGAGGGGATGAGCAGTTGAAATACAGGGGTTTCTTTGGGAGTTGGAGGTTGTCCTGAGTACTGTTGTGGCAATGGATGTAGGCCATTTTAAATCAGCACACACCACTCAGAACTGAGTGGGAGAGAGTGTGGTCTACAGTGTGAACTGTGGTCTATGGTTGGTGGCAAGGCTTCAGGATGTGTAAGTTCATTGAGGTTGGTGGGCCACACTGTGGGAGATGTTTGTGTGGGATTTGGTGGGAGATGTGGGAGGTGGGCAACATGGGAATCCCAGTGGGTTCCGTGTAATATTTTAGGTAATCTAAGCACCTCTTAAAATATATGTATATATATATATATATATATAAATAACATTTTTGTAAGCAAATACACATATATGCATATAAAAAAAAAAAGTTAAAAAAAAAAAAAGAAATTAGGAGAACTGTGCTTCTAGTGTGAGATCAGAAAAAACATAAGCATGTCAAAGACTGCAAAAACATATATACAATGTGAAATTTTCTTATTAATCCCTTTTCATATTCTTATTATTTATTTAGAAACCAGTGCCCTATGGATTGTAGTATAAACCTTACTTGTTACTTTCTAATTAGTGAAATAAGAGCATGTCTGATTTACATTTAATTAAAAAAAATTTTTTTAATTAAAAAAAAAAAATTAATATAGTTTAAAACTTGCTCCCTCTCTCTTCAATCTAAGCATCAAATTCTTTCTGATAATCAATAATGAACTCTTATCCCTTAAACTCAAAAAAATATATACTTAAATACATTAATGCATATGTACATATACTTAAGTTAATATTATTAATATCTGCATGTATATTTACAAAACATGTATGTACACACACCATATAGTTATAATACTCACAGTCAGTTTAAATGACAATACATGAACTTGCTTTCCTTTCTCTACTTATCACCTCCAAGCCAGAGAGTGGAACTAGTTCAGAACATTGGCTCAACAAGCAACACATATTCATTCATTTTCACTTTAAAATTCAAATTGAGAAACCTGCAGAGCAGCTGATAAGCTGTCTAGCAGAGTATAAAGTCGACCAGAGGCCTTAAGATCTTGCACAGGTGGATTATGTGTAATGAAGTAAAAGGAATAAATATCATCTAAGGTGAACAAATCCATCACAACTCTCATCCAGGCAAGCCAAACAAAGTACCAGGTACATTGGAATTTATGAATATAAATACTACAAAGATTATACGTACTGCTTCCACAGATGTGTGTCTTCCAAATGCAAATATATTTCTTACAAATAATAATAGAGAAGAAATTTTTGAAACGTTATTTTCATAGAAAAGTGAAGTAGACTCAAGAAAAGTAGAATATGTATAGAAAAATAAGAATGTAAGTAAATCTCAGTTCCAACAAAAATAAAGCCTAAATTTAATAAGGTGTGAATTCTATTCTATTCATGTAATGCTTCATCCTCTAAGTATCCTTGCATCATACGTAAAATTGCATTTTTCACATACAGCAAAGTTTTGATATATTTTAAGCCATAACCAAATAGACAATTTGGTACACTATATTTAACTTCAAATTATTATAATATAGTGACTCAAGATATTTATGGTTTCTAATCTAAAATATTTATTTCTCAAATATTCTTCAAAACCCATCCATATTACAGAAATTAGAATATTCAGTAATGATTTTCCAAAGTTGATTGGCCCTGAATTTCGTTATACTGTCCCCTGTCCCATTCCCCCTATACTGCTTCACTTTCCACTATAAATGCCTCTCCTCCATCTTCCAGACATTGGAGAATTGATGGAAACAGCAAGAGGTTGACATTGAGCTGTATGGTAGCACTAGAAACTAATATATAACTCAAAACTTCCCTTTCCTTTCTTCTAGGCTTCTATTCATCCTTATGTGGTCTCTTCAAAATGGGTTCACCTCTCTGCAGACACAGAAATGGAAGGGACCTATGCATTCACTTAAGAGCATTTGATGAAAACTTGCGATTTTTAAAAAATATTTGACTTGAAACATAAAGGTCATCACTATACACAGATATTTTTGTTTCTACTAGTGACTGATTACAGCTAAAACACAGCTCCATAATGTGATTTTGTACTGCATAAGTCTGAAAATGAGGCTATTAGTGATTTAGCATATTACAATGATTATGACCTTCTTCCCACCTCCATCACTACCAATAGATGTGCCACTTCCAAAACACTAATTTGGGCATTCCTTTCATTGATTTACTGCTCTGATCTTTGAACTCATGCCTTCTAGTGCTCCAGTTCAGGAATTCCTGGATACACTGGGACTTGTAGTCCATTGCTCCAAAAACCTTTTCACTAGCCATCATCCATTTACACCCTCACTTCCCTCTAACCCTAGCTTAGATTCTAAGTGTATTATTATAACCACATCCTTTCAAAAGCTCTCAATTCTTTGCTTCTCTAAACACTTTCCTGAAGAAATACCAACTCCCAGCTGAATCTTATTCTCTGCTTATTCTGCTCTTATAAAGGAGTAGCTGAAAGTGGATGTAGAAAAGCATACATAACCTTGATGAATGGTTTCACATGAAATTTTTGGCCACAGACTAGAGGTAGATCTTGATAGGAGTGCTAAATTTGGAAGGAGAGCACGAGCCAATGCAGAGCCAATCTGCAGCCCATGCAGAGCCAATCTGCAAACACTATGAAAGACTTTTTTTTTCCTTTTTTTCTTTTTTTGCAAATGATCTGTTAGCTCCAGGCATGCAAGGAAATCTATAATATCACTAGCTAGAAACAAACTTAAGGAATAGATAGCTCAAGGATGAAATCCCAGAGTGTACACTTCAAAATATTAAAATGTACAGTATTCAAAAAAAGATTAACAAGACAAATGAAGAAACAGAAATCGATGGCTCATCCAAAGGAGCAAGATAAAAATACAGAAGCCATCAATAAAGAAGACCAGACTTTGGATATATCAGACAAGTACTAAAACAATGATCCTCAATATGTCAACAATATAAAGGAAACACGGAGAAAGAATGGAAGGATATCAGGAAAACAATGAATTAACAATACAAGAATCTCCATTATGGTTATAAATTTTTGAAAGAACCAGGAAGAAGTACTGGTCTTGAAGACAAAAATGACTCAAATAAAAAATTCCAAGAGGGTTTTAATAGTAGATTGGAGATGGCCAAAAAAACAATCAGTGAACTCAAAGATAAGATAATTGAAAATCATTTAGGCTAAGGAGGAGACAGACAAAATAATGAAAAATGTGAACACACCCTAAGAGACCTTCAGGACATCATCAAGCATATCAATATACATATCATGGGTATCCCAGAAGGAGAAGAAAGAGAAGATGGGGCAGAAGGAATATTCAAAGAAATGACAGCGGAAAACTTCCCTAGTTTACTGAAAGGCATGAATTTGCACATTCAAAAAACCCAAAGAACCCCTAAAAGAATAAACTTGAAGAGGACCACATCCAGGCACACAGTAGTCAAAATGTCTAATGACAAGGACAAGGAGAATGTTCTGAAAAATGCAAGAGAAAATCAACATGCTATATACCAGGGAGTACCAATAATATTTAAATGTCAATTTTTCATCAGAAACTAAGGAGGCAAGAAGGCAGGAGGATGAAATAGTTAAAATGCTGAAAGATGACAACTGTCAACCAAGAATTTATATCCAGCAAGACTGTCCTTCAATAAGGAGGGAGAAATTAAGACATTCCCAAATAAACAAAAGCTAATGGAGATCATCACCATTTGACTTTACCTACAAGAAATGTTAAAGGTAGTTCTTCAGACAGAAAGAAAAGGACAAAGACATTAAAAAAAAAAAAAAAAAGTGGCATAAAAAATAAAGATCTCCTGGTAAAGGAAGCAATATAGGTAATTTAAATGCTAATACTATTGTACTATATTTTTTAGTATGTAACTACATTTTTTACTTCTTACAAGTTCTATATGCAAGTGCATAAAAAAGTCGTGATAAAGTTATGATTTCAAACATAAAAAAATAAAGATAGCATTTTAAACATATAACAAATATGTTGGGGGATGGAGGGGTATAGGAAAAATGTTTGTGTAGTTCTTGAAGTGGATATCAAATCAAATGTAAATTTTATAGATTTAGGATATTAAATTTAAGCCCTATGGTAACCACAAAGAATACATCTGAAAAACATACAGAAGAAAATGAGAAAGGACTCAGTATGATACGTTACAAAAATAAATAAATATGAAAATATGCATTAATAGAAAAATTGAAGGACCAAAAAGGGATGAAAATTACAAAGACCAAATAACAAATAACAGTAAAAAGTTATGCATTATCAGTAGTTAGTTTACATGTAAAAGGACAAAACTCTCCAGTCAAAATACAGAGATTTGCATAATGGATAAAAAAGCACAACCCAAATATCTGCTGTTTATGAGAGATGCAACTCCTTAATTCAAAGACAGTAGGTTGAAAGTGAAAGAAAGGATGGGAAAAAATATACTCAATGAAAACAGTAACCAAAAGAGAGCTGGGGTAGCTATATTACTATTAGATAAAATAGACTTTCAGTCAATGACTGTTATAAGAAGCAAAGGATATTATTTAGTGATAAATTCAACAAGAAGATACAGCATTTATAAATATATTTGCACCAAATAGCAGATTGCCAAGATTTATGAAGTAAATATTGACAGATTTGAAGGGGGAAATACTTAGTTGTACATTAATAGTAGGAGACTTCAAACAGTGCTTTCAATAATGGATAGAAGAGCTAGACAGAAGATCAATGAAGAAATAGAAAACTTGGACAAAACTATGAACCAACTAGACCTAACAGACATATAAAGAACACTTCACCCAATGGCAGCAGAATGCACATTCTTCTCCAGTGCACATAGGTCATTCTCCAGTATACACCATACATTAGGTCACAAACCCAGTCTCAATAAATTTTGTAATATTGAAATCATACACTGTTTATTTGTGAACTCAATGAAATAAAGTTGGAAATCAATAAAATAAGGAGAACTAGAAAATTCACAAATATTTGGAAATTAAACAATGCACTCTTAAATAATGAATGGGTCAAAGAAAAAATCACAAAGAGAAGTTAGGAAATAACTTGAGGCATATGCAAATCAAAACACAGCACACAAAACTTACCCGATGTGGAAAAGACAATTCTGAGAGGGAAACTGATAGCTCTATGTACTTACATTCAAAAAAGAAAAAAGATCTCTAATCAGAGACCTAACCTCACAAATGAAGATTCCAGAAAAAGAAGAGAACTCTAAACCCACATGAGCAGAAGGAAGAAAATAAGAAATATTAGAGCAGAGATAAAAGAAATATAGAACAACAACAATAAACAATAAAGAATAATGAAACCAAAATTAGTTATTTGAAATCATCAATAAAAATGATGAAACTTTAGTGAGACTGAAAAGAAAAAAGAGAAAGGACACAAATAACTAAAATAAGAAATGTAAGGTGGAACATTATTACTGACCCCACAGAAATAAAAAGGATTATAAGACAATACTATAAATAACTGTACACAACAAATTAAATAACCTAAATGAAATGAACAAATTCCCAGAAACATACAAACTACCTACACTGACTTGAGAAATTGAAGATCCATTTTACAAACAAGTAAAGAGATTCGATCAGTCATATAAAATCTCTGAACGGTGAAAAATGTAGGACCAGATGGCTTCACAGGTGAATTTTACCAAACATTCCTACAAGAATTAACACCAATCCTGATCAAAGTCCTCCCAAAATTTGTAAATGAGGCAATACTTCACTCATTGTATGAGGCCAACATCACCCTAATACAAAAGCCAGATAAACATACCACAAGGAAAGAAAATCACAGACTAATATCCCATATGAATATAGATGAAAAAATTCCTAGCCAACTGGATCCAATAGCATATTAAAAACTATATAGCCCCACGAGCAGGTGAGCTGTCAGGCCCCGTGAGCCATGCAGCAAGATGATGATGTAACAGGAGAGTGACACAAGGGAGAGCCAAGAGGAGACACACCAAAAAACCAGGAACTAAGGTGACGCAGGTGGTAGGATGCCTCTCTCCCACATTGGAGATTCCGAGGATCGAATCCCAGTGAAGACAGGAGGAGAAGGATGAGAAGAGAGGGCAGGAAATGGACTCAGAGTTGCCTAGAGAATGGACACAGAAACAGCAAAAATGGGGGGGGGGGGGCGGGAGGGATAAAAGTAAATAAATCCTTAAAAAAATGTATAGGGGAGGAAGATACGGACTATAGTAGTGATACTTTGAAGATGCTCTTTCATGATTTGTTAACAAATGTTTCACAACAATGCAAGGTGTTTGTGGTGGGGTGATGTGTGGGAGCCCTGTATGATGTTATGCACGTTTGTTTTGTAAGTTCACAATGTTTACTGAGCATTTATATATATATATGAACATATATATATGTGTTCATGTATGAATGATATACTTCAATAAATTGTTTAAAAAAAAAACAAACTATATATCCCAGATCAAGTGGCATTTATCCTAAGTGTGTAAGGGTGCTTCAACCAAAGAAAATGAAATAATATAATATATCACATTAATTGAATCAAAGAAAACAACCAAATGATCATCTTAATTGATGCAGAATATGCATTTGACAAAATCCAGTATATCTTCTTGATAAAAAACACATAGAAAACTAAGAATAGAAGGACTATCTCTCAACATGATAAAAGATATATAAAAACCCACAGCTAAAATCATACTCAATAATAAAAGACTGAAAGTTTTCCCACTAAGATCAGTAACAAGACAAGCATTCCCACTGTCACCACTGTTATTCAGCATTGTACTGGAAGTTCTAGCCAGAGCCATTAAGCAAGAAAAGTTAATTACAAGGCATCCAAATTGGAAAGGAAGAAGTAAAACTCTTTCTCTTTCCAGATGACATGATCCTAAATATAGAAAGTACTGAAAAAATACACAGCAAAGCTACTATTACTAATAATTGAATTCAGTAAATGGCAGGTTACAAGATCAACATGGAAAAATCAGTAGTGTTTCACTACCCTAATAATGAACAATCTGAAGAGGAAATCAAGAAAACAATTTTATTTAGAATAACAACAAAAAAGAATCAAATATCTAGGAATAATTTTAACCAAGGATGTAAAGGACTTATAAGTGGAAAACTACAAAACATTGCTAAAAGAAATCAAAGAAGATCCAAATAAATGGAAGGAAATTCTGTGTACATGGATTGGAAGGAAAAATATTACTAAGATGTTAATTCTGCCCACTGCAATTTACGTATGCAATGCTATCCCAATCAAAATTCTAACAATCCTATGCAGAAATAGAAAAGCCAATCAAACTTATATGGAAGGAAAAGGGGCCCAAATAACCAAAAACATCATGAGAAAGGACAAATTTGGAGGACTCACACATTTAAATCTTTAAATTTATTATAAGATTTTATGCTTTACTAACAGCTACTTTTTAAAAAAAATAAAAATGACAAGTATTGGTGAGGATGTGGAGAAACAGGAACACTCATTCATTGTTTGTTGGCAATGTATGATGATGCAGGCACTGTGGAAACAGTTTGGTGGAATTTTAAAAATAGAATTAAATATAAATATAGAATTACCATAAGATCTGGGAATCCCACTTCTATGTATATACTCAAAAGAATTGAAAGCAAGGACTCAAACAAATTTTTGCACACCAAAGTTCAGAGATGCATTATTCATAATTGCCAAAAGATGGAAGCAACCTAAGTGTCCATCAATAAATGAATGGATAAACAAAATGTGGTATACATATGCAATGGCATATTATTTATCAGCTGTATAAAGTTCTCGTACATGCAACAACATTGATGAAGCCTGAAATATGCTGAATAAACAAGCAAGACACAGAAGGACAAATATTATATGATTTCATTGATATGGAATAATTAGAAAAGGCAAATTCATAGAGTCAAAACCTATAATACATTTTACCAAAGGCAGAGGTGGAAGTAGGGAAGGGGGTATTAATGTTTAATTGATAGAGAGTTTCTATTTGGAGTGATAGAAAGTTCTGGTAATGATCCTGGTGATGGTAGCATAACACTGTTAATGTTTTACACCACTGAATTGGAAATTTTAGCATGTATGTATGTTACTAGAATAAAAATGGGAGAAAAAGCATAGGAGTTTACAACACAAAGAGTGAACTCTAATGTAAGCCATGTACTATAGTTAATAGTATAATTATGATAATATTGTTTCATCTATAAAAAACTGATATTACTCCTTACATTAAACAACAAATACACTTAGATGAAATTCAGAATATGAAGAAAACAAAGAAAAAAACCTTTTCTTTTATTCTTGACATTAAACACCCAAAAAAGAAAACATTATATTTGAAGGATTTATAAAAGATAAAAAAGATTAACCTTTTAAAATTTAAACACAAGTTTTTTTTTTTTAATTTTGTGTATTATATGTACTCTAAATAAATTTTTTTCATACTGGATATAATGTGAATCCTACTGCTTTACAACATAGATATCTACACTTATGATATTTTACAAGTCTTTACTATTAAAAATATTAATTTTTAAATCTTGTTGAAAGTTAATTTTTTTTCCAAATTGGTATAACAGACATCCACTGTTTTTATATTCCTGTATTCCAAGCCCCTGTCTTAGGGAACAGCAACTGTCTCTGTAAAATGCTCCTTCCTCCCACTATTTGCTTTGACGGGAGTTCCATCTCCTCACAAATACAGCCACGGCTGGGCCAACTGTGGTACCCAGCCCTCTATTTTGGCCAGAGTCCAGGCAAATGAGGGACCTTCCAATAGATCTGCAGTTAGATGTTCACTCCCTTTCTGATGATGGTGCTATATAATAGGATACCGTAAACTTGGTGTTATTGAAGTCTGACTGCAAAGGAGCAAGAGGGATCATATTTTTGGTGACGGAAATGTTCTTTATCTTGATCATAATAGTAGTTTATGAAAACTCATGGGACTGTATATTAAAAAGGGTGAAAATTATATCTCAATAAAAACCTGATTAAAAAATTTTAAATCCAATGTACTACTTTACATAATGTGTTTTTTGTTTTGATTGCATTTTATCTACTGTTTTAACACTGTTTACAAAACTGAAATTCTAGCATTCCGATGCGAAATATGATATAAGAGGCCATGACAAGGTATAAAATTAATGCTTTAGTATTGTTCTGTGAAGCAGTGCATAAGGCTTGACAATTTTATATCTTGTTTGCAAAATCTACAAGCATCACATAATTGCCTCAATTAGGAAAATGTTTTAATACAAATGAGTAGCCTGAAAAAAATAGGAACTTGCAAACTAAAGTAGGAATATTTCTTCTATTTCATTTTAATTAGTTCATTCTTCTACCTCACTTTGCTCTTCTGTTATCTTCTGAGGTACTGCCCTTGTATAAAAATAATATTGCTCCCATTTTTAATAGTTTGTATAAATAGCAAATATAGAGCTACTTAGCAAATATATATGCCATATAGAAAATGAAAACTACACATGGTTTATGCAAATAGATTTGGGAAATGTTTATGAATAAAGACAATGATATTTAGAAATGCCTAAACATTCTATTAATGTAATAATTTGTTTAAGGCTAAACAGTGACACTAAGTTTTTCTATATTAAAAAATTATAAGGAACCAGGGGCATTTTATGGTTTCTAATTCCAAGGGAAGTAGCTATTTCTAAAAATCTAAGAATTTTGTATAGCCTTGAGACTACTTAAAGGACAAGAACATAATATCATTAGGAATAACGACCAAATATAAAAAAGAAAATGGATCCATTAAGTCAATCTCAATAATTTTCAATATTCACATCATTGTAGCATTTCATTGACTGTGAGGGCTAAATACAAAGTTCTGCATGTATGTTATTAAAATTTTCTTACACGTGTGAGTGTCCTGGCTTAACAATAGTTCATATAGTTCGAGGTAAACAACAAAGGCTAACAAAATGAAACAAAACCTAAGAAAATATCTATGGGCCAAAAATCATTACCATGTGGTTTATAGGTTTCTCTTCTCCCTCCACATACTAAGACCAAGCCTTTAATGCCTGTTGAATTTCCCCCCAATCCCACTATAGTACATTTAAGGATTTTTTTCTTCTTTGGGAGGAGGTTAAAAGGTCAACTTACATAATAATAAAGTGGTGGGGAGAAACAATAATAAGAAACACAGGACTTGGCCTGACTACTAAACTTGAGCCAAGAAACAACCGCCAAGAATTGCGAATATGATCTTGAGAAAAAGGGAGCAGAAACCCCATTTCATTCAGTGTTGCCTGGAACACATTTGGAGCTCAGTGTTCCATGTCATACTCTAAGAGGGACACTGATGAACATGTTTGAATGACAAATATCTGAAAGGCCATCCTGGAAGAAGAGTTCAGATTTTGTTATTTAGGGCCAGAAGGTTGAATTAGAATTCACTTAAGCAGATAGAATGCCATCTAAAAATAGAAAAGAGCTGCTTTGTGAAGTAGAGGATTCCTGATTACTGGAATTTAAAAACATTCTTTGAAAAAAATTATTTAGCATATATTATGTAAAAGACTATGCAAGGCTTTATGTGGAATTACAGATGATGATGGTGATGATATAGTTCTTTCAATGAATTTCTACTCTGGCAATGGTCTGGCAGAGGCAGGTAATTCCTGTTTTGGGATTACTGTAGAAGGCAATCCTCTTTGGCAGGGAGAATAAACAAACATTTCTTTATAATTTCTTCTAACTCAAATGGTTAATGCTGTCCAGTAGCATTTCACTATGTCTTTCCTGAAGAGATTTGGTATTCCTTAACAGATTAGGGACACATCATTAGCATTTCTTCAATGTAACAATCAGAGCAGAAAGGAAGAATTGGCTGATTGTGCAAAAAGAATATATTAGCATTGTGGTTTTTACCTTTGCAAATTTTCTAAAACATTTTAGAGTTGTCAAAAAGGTTTTAAAAAGTTCTGCTTAAAAATGGTATGCCCAGTTACAGTGACCTACTTAATAAGGAGAATCCTAGTGTGGAGGAAGTTTATTTGCATCGTAATTAACATTGGGGGAATGAGATTATATAATTTCTTTCTAGTAAAAGAACAAAGCCAAAGTTTGGGAAAATGACAGAATTTAATTACCTGTCCATGATTTCAAGGGGAATTCAATGACCATTTCTTACATAAATGACTGATGCATTTTAATCAAAGGAAACATGAACTGAATCAGCCTGCTTCATATTATGGTATAGGCTGTCACTGAATATAAAACAAAAACTTTCTGGCATAGCATAGATAATGAAATATTAATAATTATTTTAAAAATTGATACAATACTAAAATAGAAAAAAATATTACAAATGTGAAATGTACTATAATGGTGTGTTAGATCTGACTTAAGAACAATATTTCATTTTATTTTATTTTATTTTTTTTTTATTATGGGTAAAAATCAAAATCCTCACAATACATACAAACATTTGCAAAATGATATATAAATATCATTATATATGATATATATGCATATATGTGTATTTGCTTACAAAAATGTTATTTATATATATATACATATACATATATTTTAAGAGGTGCTTAGATTACCTAAAATATTACACGGAACCCACTGGGATTCCCATGTTGCCCACCTCCCACACCTCCCATCACATCCCACACAAACATCTCCCATAGTGTGGCCCACCAACCTCAATGAACTTACACATCCTGGAGCCTTGCCACCAACCATAGACCACAGTTCACACTGTAGACCACACTCTCTCCCACTCAGTTCTGAGTGGTGTGTGCTGATTTAAAATGGCCTACATCCATTGCCACAACAGTACTCAGGACAACCTGAGTTTAAATAGGTATTGTATTGCAGTAGCAATATGGTATTGCGTACATTCAGTAGACAGTTTTAGAATCAGGTGGGCATATGGTCCAGTCTCAATCTAGTATTCACTGGCTTGGTGACACTTAATTTAATCTCACTAAGGTTATCTCGTAATTTATTTTAAATGGGGTTACTACTATGTACATCATAAAGTTGTTGTGAGAATTAAAATAGATAAGGTATATAAAATACTTGGTACAGAACCTAGCATTTGGTAAAGTCTCAATTAATGGAGTGTAAAGTCTCAAATAAAAGCTTTCTATGTCTGTAATATAACTTTGCATCTAACTTGAAACCTTGATTCCCGTTTATATTACTCTTATCAGTCCTCCTGCACTCCTTTTTCCTGCACAAATTAAATCGGTTTTGGGTGCGAATGCACATAAATGGTAGGGAAGAGAAGAAGCAGTCATTGCTGCAAGCCTTTGAAACTGAGAGTGCTTTCAGCTAATTTTAGACGTTCACTATGTTGAACGGTGTTCTGGGAGTTATAACACGCCAGGGTTTCATAGGAATTACAGGATCTTTTTCTGTAACCCTAAGTGAATCTTATTCCTCTGGGTGATGAAAGAGACAGAACACTGGCTCCTGGGCTAGAAGCAGGACGTGCTCTTAAGACATTCATTAGCATCAATTTGGGTTGCATGGAATGCCAAGAAGTTGAGAGTATCTGGCTGCAATTTTTGCTACAATCAATATAGCAGCAAGTCAAAAAATAAAAACCCTGGGGGTTTGGCGTTAAGATGGGGAAACAGATTTGTAATTACTGTGCTGGGCTTAGTGCTGCCTCTTTAAGCTTGTGAAATCACATAAAATATTTCTGATTTTACTCTTTTTGACTTACACAAACATGTGATCGGCAATAGGCCAAATAAATTGAGTGTTGAAAAATTACAAAAGCCTGGGCATGAGAGAATGGCTATAACTCTTCCATTGTATGTGTGGCAAACAATCAAAAACAACTAAATTAGCTTCAGTCTTGTATTCTAGCCTCACTGGACTCTGAAGGCTCCAGACTTGACACCCACCATTCCCTTTTCGGGGAATATGTCATCCCTCCCCTCCCCCACCTGCCTTGCCCATCTTTCTTGAGGCGGTCCAAATGCCACTCCTTCTGTCAAGCCTTCCCTGCTTCACTGCATCTTTCAAACAGTTGCCTGCTATCAATGCTTTCAAAGTGTGTCCTGTTATCACATTACATAAACATCTGTTTGCCTAAACCTTCCCTCCTGAATCGCACATTTTCATTGAGTAGTCAGAAGTAGATAAATATACAAATATGGGAGGGAGGAAGTGCAAGGCTAGGAAAAAGAGATTCAAGGGCAAATCCCGGCTGTATCTATAGGAACCAGGGGAATTAAACTTCCTAAGTTTGTGCATCATTAGAGAAGAATAACAACACCAACTTTCTAGGTTTGTTTTGAGAGTTAGAGATAGTAATTGGCACAGTTTCAAGTTTTAAAATGTCATTATTACGATTACCGTCAATAATTCAAATAGTATATTTCATGTGACAAGTATTTGGGAAGAAGGAAAAGAAACTACTAGACAAATACAGGTTAAAAACTAATCTTAATTGATATATGATAGAAGTTCCTGTCATTTAGGAATTCAATGAATATTTGCTAAATGGGCTTGAATTTCTGGATGGGTTAGAGAAGAAAACTGTGTATTAAAGGAGAGAATTTCTAAAGTCAACATAAGGTGGAGATTATTCCCCCTTTTATGGATTTCAGCTTTCTTCATCTCCATTTATAAAGTATTCTGAACTATAAAAAGCCATGGAAATATTATATTACTACCATACTATGTTTTATTTTATGGAGGCATAATTAAGCCTAGAGGGTGGATGGAGAGAGGGGAGAAGGGGAAGGGAGAGAAAAACAGGGAGATCACAGATGAAAACCTTAGATGAAAATACTTCTTTGAAACAAATATGTGTGTGTGTGCACGTGTGTGTGTCGGAGGGTATAAGCAGGTGATATGCCTATTATATAAATAAATCTATACTTATTGTATTTTACACAAATGCCTCTGCTGTAGAGAAGTTGGTATCTAAGAAGAATGACTCCAGTTTGCCTATTAGGATGTTATTACAAACTTTCAAAGAAAAGTTTTTAATGGAGAGGTCAAGGAAACAGAGTAAGAGATGATTAATGAGTTGATAATTTATTTATGAATAAATACTGCAGCGACAGAAAGTATAGCATGAAAACAAAGTTCTTTGGAGTCCTTTATTAGTGAAGAAGAAGATACAGAGCAATAAGGGAAAACTGGGGTCAAAATAAAAGTTAATTTTTTTATTTCTTTGATATGGCTATTAGTAGGCTGATTGGAAATGATTGGAAGAATTGATGTAATGGATGAAGAGAAATATAGGAATTGAATTATTTGATGGAAGAGATCCCTGGAGAGATAAGAGCAGCTAAGGTGACTTGAACTGGGGAAGGATATAGAATATATTTGCCACAGGGTCAGGAGGAAGGCAGGAGGGAGTGCATTCTGAAAAATATTTTGTTTAGGATAGAAAGGGAAGAAAGGGTGATCGTGGAGTTGAAATCAGATGGCTTTGATTTTTCTAAGACCAAAGGTTTTCAGCTGAGAGTTAAGGGAATGATTAGGTATGTGGAAAAAAGGGACACTGTGAGGTTCACCAGATGCTCTCAGAAATAAGGTGTTGAATAGAGATGAATGAAAGTAGTTACGGTAAACTGGGCTTGTATTGGAGCCATTCCGCACAATGAAAAGACTTCTCATCACATATCATTAAAAGGGACCACAGGGTCTATTCATGGAAGAATATTGACAAGCTGGCAGAAGAGAGGCATCAAGGGAGAGAGAGGTAGCTTGTCACAGTGAGTACTGGTGAAAGAGTCAAGAAACAGAACCTGTCAGGGTGGGAAGAGAAAAGCTGAGAGGGACTGAGCAATTAGGCTTAATAATAGGATTGAAAAAGCAGAATCAGTGTAATGGGGGGGAAAGAGGTTGAATTGAGAAGTTTAATGTTAGAAGGCAATGGTCTGAGGAGTGGATGTGTGGTCATTGAAAAGGAAATTCTCTAAAATATGTGTTACGCATTTGGCTAGTAAAGTTGCTTGAGATGATGGCAGAGAAAACGCAATAGGAAAAAACACGACCCAGATGGCAAAATGCTTATTGAAAATGAAAATGTTTGCTGAGAGCTGGCAGATTGTGATAAAAGAGAGTAACAATTATATGCCATGATTCGGGAAGGGGAATAACTCAGGAAAGAAAAAAAGTGACACAATTATCAATAGGTCCATTTATGTCTCAGGGGCATCCCCTCCTGCCCTGCCTGGGACAGGTTAGGACACAAACACGTTTACACATTTGTGGAACTGGCACTATAATGCCAACTATTCTTTTCAAAAATAAAGAATTCGACTGAACTACAATGGGACACGTGTCACACATCTCTCTGAAACTGAGTACAATGAGGACTATGACCCAGAACCTATGACAGTTTTTGCCTTCAGGGAGCATAGAATGTGATTGGGAAGAAAAATAAGATAGTGAACAAATTAGATGATAAACAAAACAAAATATAAAATAACAGATAGGTATATGCAAACTCAAAATTAGATCAAAATCAAAATTAGATCAGAGACACGAGAGAATCGGCATTTCGAGCCCCGCGATCGGCGCCGCGCCCCCCGCGGGGTCCCCCTCGCTGCTGCTGCGGGCGGCGGCCTGGGCCCTGCGCTGACTGTTCCCATGCCCGGCTCCCCGCAGACCTTCACCTGGAGCCTCCAACCCCGCGGGCCCCGTCGCTAGCCCCAACCCGGGTCACCCCCACACGCCAGGGCCTTCGCCTCCGGGTGATAAAGGGGCCTCAGACCCTGTGCACTTCCCGGGCTAGACGACACTGAGGCGGAGCGCGAAAGAAAAAAAAAAAAAAGAAAATAATAATAGTGAAAAATGGCAAAATGGTGAAGACTGTATAATAAGAAGAGACAGTTTTCTCAGTAAGGTACAGCACAATGTGCTGCAGTTCCGGGGACATGGTTTGAGAATGCAATTAATACATAACATGAGAAACACAATTAAATCTATTTAATCATGTTCATCTCTTTCTAGCATGTGGGTTTTCCTGTTAGTGAAAGCGTATTACATATTCACTATCAGGAGTAAGAAAATGCACTTTTCCAGAATATGATTTAAATTACTTGGGTGTAAATCTGTACTATCAGACGGTGACTGGACCATTGAAACAACAATTAGCATTACATCTTTCACCGCAGCTTTACACATAGAAATCTACCTTTCAGGTAACAAAGAATATAAGTAAATATGTTGTCCTCCCCTTTAAGAATCAGCCAGTTTGGAAATAATTTAGGATAAACGCGTTAACGATGCTGTTCTGACACACGATGACGTTTTGGACACAGTGCCTGCTACATGAAAAATATGAGATTCAGCAAGACCATATTAATCATTTCATTCAATGGAAATTTATTCATTCACTATTTCCAAAGGCGGGGGGGGGGGGGGGGGGGGGGGGAGCCCATTTCCTTTGAAATGGTAAAATAGCTAAAAGGGGTTTATGGCAACCAAGACAGAGATGCTGTTAGGGCCTCCATTTATTAAAATGTTTCAGTCTCCATAATCCCAAGGAAAAATTAAGACTCCATTAATACTATCAATAATGATGATGAAAGCTTAGAAATTCAGAAGCATTTTATTCCTTAATTAAGAATTGATTTATGATTAGAGAAGGAGAGGAATATGATAGAAGAATTCCATAAGAAGGATAGAAAAGGTTGAGTCAGGTTTATTGGCTAAGATAAAGAAATGGGTCGTAAATGTTATTCATAAGTTAATGATGTCATTTGAATGCCACAACTCATTTAAAGTAGATGTTAATAATTAATGCATATTAAAACTGAGTTTAAATCCTATATTTGAATTAAGAAATTAAAGATTCATATGTTTTTTCTAAGAAAATTTAAATTAGATAAGAACTTTATCTATATGATTATTTTAAATATGGACAAAATTTACCAAATGTAAGCTATAGACCATAGTTCATGGCAATAGTCTATGATGTTTTTGACAATCTGAAACAAATATTCCACAACAATGCAGGATGTTGTTAGAGGGATGATGAATGAGAATTCTACAAATTATGCAAGATTGTTTTATAAGCTCACAACTTCTCTAATAAATATATATATATATAAAGTAAATTATAACATTTGAAAACCCAATGTGTGCAACCACTTTATAATTTATATTTATAAAAATGTGAAGCTCTGAGCAAACAGTTGTTCACCAAAAAAGAACTGTATATCATGTCCTGAAGACTGTGATTCAATGCATTTCTATGACCAAAGTTACAAATGATATTCTGGGATATGAAAAATGATATAAAAATCTAAATAGAAAGACAACCAGCAAGATGGTGGCAGAGTAAGGTGCTCCTAGTGTCAGCTCGTGCTACAGGGCAGTCAGTAATCACCCAGCACTATCTAAAGCACCTGTTTGGGGGCTCCAGAAGACTAGAAGAGCATCCTGCAATATCCTTTAAAGAATGGAAGGAGGAGACTGCCCATCTGCAGAGAAGATTCGCAAATAGAGCACTCCACGCCATGGAGGCTGGTGCCCATCCTCCACTGGAGGAATAAGCCTCCTCGGGAGCTACTCCGTGGCTGGAATTGGAAGCTCCACTTCCCCAAAACGGGGGAGGAAGAGACGGTTGGCCATCAATTTCAGCTATTGATTAGTAAATTCGGCTGCTTAAAGTATAACCCTAAGAACAGCTAAAGTTTGAACCTGTCCAAGTCAGAAAGAGGCCATTTTGATTCTGCAACCAGCATAAGGGGAAGCCAGGGTGACTGAAAATCACAGTGCTGGTTGGGACTGGCTTCTTTCACCCAGATCAGCCTGCAGCCCTAGCCTAGGCCTCAGCCCCACTCCTAGCAGGGAGGAAGCTGGTGGACCCTGCACCAGCCTCTCCAGGTAACTGCAGGTACATTCGGCAGGCAGACTGAATAGTCGGAAGTCTACCAGGGCAACTGCAGTCATTATGGACCTGCACAGCATAGACTACTGCCCATAGCTGCAGTTCCAGCCCCACGCTAGGCAGGGGAGAAAGGAACTTGAAGCTTCATCAGTTTCCCTGGGCAACTACAGTCTAGGCCTGTACAACTTGGATTATTACACAGGCCTGTGGCTCTGTCCCTACCTCTGGCAAAGGAGAAAGTTGGGAGAAGCTTCATCGGTCCCCGGGGCAATGAGGGCATCTTGAGCCTCCACAGTTTATAGCACCAACTACATCCTTGGCTCCTACTACACAACCAGCAAGGGAGAAAGGAAGGAAGCCCTAAACTAAAGAGAGAAACTGCACCCAGAATAAATACATCTAGTAAGCCAGATGCCAAGACACCAACAAAAAATTACAATCCACATCAAGAAACAGGAAGATATGGCCCAGTTAAAGGAACAAGATAAGCCTCCAGATGACATAAGAGTTAAGACAACTAATTATAGATGTCCGAACAAATCTCCTTAACAAATTCAGTGAGATGACTAAAGAAATTATGGATATTAAGAACACATTGGATGAGCACAAAGAACAATTTGAAGGCATACATAGAAAAATAGCAGATCTTATGGGAAGAATACAACTGGAATGACCTATGGACTGTGGTTAACAATAATAATGTAATATTCTTGCATCTATGCCAAAGATGTATTGTGTTGATAATGGGGGAGTACAGAAAAAGTGTGCCAAATATACTTTATGGACCTGGTAATAATCGGACGATATTATCTCATAAATCTGTAACAAATGTTCCACCATGGTATGGTGTGTTGATAGAGGGGTGCTGTATGTGAATTCTGCACATATGTATGTTTGTTTTGTACATTCACAACTATTACTATACACTCATTGTTAATGTATGTTAACAATGAGTGTATAGTATACGGTTGATATATTTCAATAAATGAAAAAAATGAAAAAAAAATCTAAATAGAAATGATAATCATACTTTTATACAAAGCTATCTTATTTACCAAGAATAGTGTATATAGTTTCACTTGGTATGAACTAAGAAAGATACATTGAAATGTAGATGGTCTAGAAATAGGAAATTAAAATGAAGAGCAATAGAAAAATGATATTCGCTAGAAATGACAAAAAGATTAGGACAACTTTCCAAGATTAATTTGGAAGCTATATCTGATAATGCTTTCCAAATAAGAATGGAAAGTCTAAATAAATTATTTTTTGATGTATCAAAAAAAAATGAGATATACTAAAACCACTTAAAAGGAAGAGGTAAGTCGTTATATACAACTTTTGACTTAGGACCAAATATTTTTATTGTGGTTATTGTGGTGTGTGTATATATATATATATACACACACACACACGACAAATTTTTTTAATTTTAATTTTGGCCATCTTTAAGTATACAACTTTGTGGCATTAATTATATTGACCATGTTGTGCTACCACCCACACTACCAATTATCAAAACTTTTCAAGACCCAAAACAGAAACTCTGGAACCATTAAGCAATAGCTCTGCTTAACCCATCATCCAAATAACCAAAATTTTTGTTATACTCTTATTGTTGGCGGGATGTGTGTGTGTGGGGTGGGAGGGTGTTGGCTATATGGGTGAACATTTCTGCTTGAATTATATTAAAAAATCTGAAAGGAGTGAAAAAAAAATTCACAGTCATTACATGTGTGGATGGAAAGTTGAAAGGAAAAGACACATTGTAATTTACATATTCTAGGCTGTTTAACTTGTTGAGAATACTTATTAATTTTTCATGAACAAAACATATTATTTTAAAAAGGACAAAAAATATCAGACAAAGGGAAATAGGAACATCATATTCAATGCAAAAGAAATTAGGGCAAAAGGGCATTAATGGGTCGATGAGGCTTACTTTATACTAACAAAAGAGTCAACTTCATTCTTAATAAAGTCGTATAACAATCATGAATCTTTATGTATCAAAGAATATAGCATCAGAATGTCAATAGCAAAGATACTGGGAAAAGGAGAAACTAAGCAAAATTCCTTTTATAATTGGTAAGTCTATCATTAGCACCCAAAAAAGATTATCAGAACTAATAATGACATAGCTATTTTATTTACATAATGACAAAAAGTTTGAATAATAGTAAAATGCACATTTTAGAGGAGAATGCCTTCTTTTAAGAGTCCCCATCTTTGTAAAATAATCATCGTTTATTCAGTTAATGAAGAAAATTTTAATAAATGCAGAAAGGCCTAAATTGTACTACCTCATTTTCTGACCACAATGTAATACAAATAATTAACACTAACTAGAGATTTGAAAAAATAAATCATTCCACCTAAGGAATTACTTCATCAAAAAGAAAATTAAAATGCAATTAGAGATAATTTCAAAATAATGAAAATGATAACCCAATATCCAGCCACTACAATTTCTCATAATTTGTTACTTGGATAGTGATACAAGATGAAAATACAATTAGATGAGCAAAGTTATATTTCAATTGTATGTTTATTACAATTGATATAATGTTAAATATATAGAAAGGTAGAGAAAATAATCTAACAAACCCTCATGTACCTAACTTCAGTATTTAGTTGATTTGTGCATATCAGGATCTAAATAGACTCCACACACTGCATTTGGTTGTCATAAGAAACTGGGTCATTTATCCTATAGAGTTTCCTACATTCTAGATTTTTTTGAATTTATATCTTAGTATATTTTACACATTTCTCATTACCCAAAATGTCCAATAAACTGGTGATTAGATATAGAAGCCTGATCAGCTCGGACATACAGTACTTGCAAGCTTCAATAATATGTGTTAATCTGGAGAATAGAAAAAGTAGTTAATAGCCATTAGCAAAAAAAGATAAATGCCATATAAAATATCAACCAAGTGCCATGTTATAAGAAGATAAACTTTAACTTAAAATAATCACATAAATGTATAGAGTTGTTAGGATCTGCTTCTAAATGTTTCTAAATTAAGTTTGCGGATGTATGAAAGTGTGTGTACATAGCCTGTGTGCCTGCATGTCAGAGGGGCAGGAGAACATCGAGGTTAAGGACATAAGAACTATGGAGCCAGGCAGCCTGCATTCAAATACTGGCTCCTTCTTTAAATAACTCTGTGACTCTCTAGGGGTCATTTAACTCCTCCATAATCATTTGTCCAAATATCCAAAATCAAAAAACCAAATAGAGCACTGAAAACGAGAAGTTTATTCAACTGAATTACGAGGCATCTGAGTTTTTATTTATACCTGTGGTTTTTCTGCAAAGATATTAATGTTTCTGATTACAAGAGGGTGCACTAGACTCCACTAGAGAATTATTATGCTTTCATGTCTGAGCCAAGACTATTGATTTTTTACTGAGTATCTATAATTCCCTTGAGTATTATTACATCATTTCAACACCTTTTAGTTTTGTTTTTCTTTCTAAGAAAGGGAAATACACTCCAAGTGTTTTCAGAATTCAGTCCCAGGGCAAATAAATAACATTTACTTTTTATCATTTATTAATTTCAGTATTTCTGCCTATATCAAGTAAATATATAAAGTCTATCACATTTCACTAAAACAAATACCAATACTACAAAGAATAACATTGCTCTAATTGCTGAAGTAACTTGATATGTGTTTTGGCTATTATAGAACTCATGAAGGGTCAAAATCATTCCACAGTCATTTGCAAATTTATTTCTGTCTCTCTTTCCAAAAGGCATTAAATATAAATACTCAAGAAAAAAAAATTAAGCACCCATGATAAAATAACTTTTAAAAACAATGGTTTCTCTGTCTAGTTTTTATTGATTGAGCTGTGCTTACCCTGGAAAGTGAACAAGACACACATTTAATAGAGGGTCAAGGTCACTGAGGGAAGTCTCAATGCTTCACCTACAACATACACACTTTTACAAAACACAAACAAACTAGGAGTTAATTTAAGTAGGTGTACATAAACCTCCCATTTTCTATTTCACACTTCTCACTTTTTTCCTTCATCTAAATCCATATAACATGAGTATCCTCAAATACTTGATTTTTTAAGTAATTCAAAACATTATTCTTTGCGTATTTGCATAGTGGCCACTTCACGTTTCCCCCCCTCCTTCTCAGACTTTTGTGAAAGAGATGTTTACTGTAGCTTTTTCCTTTGAAAATTCAGCATAGATCAAAAATAATGTTTATAAAAAGGAAATTGGAATTCATTACAAAATGAAGAGATTCTCAAACCTAAGTGTCAATTTCATCTATGTGAATAATTGAATATTGGGTGTATTTGTAAATAGTTATGAACGACAACACTTAGAGTCAACATATAATGTTTTTTGATCCAATGAAGTAGATCGCAAGTCCCAAACTAGTAATTTAACAGATTACATATAAAAGCTCCAAGCACTTTTTCTTATCTACTGGTTCTTTCCAAGTATAAGAACTACCAGTGAGGCTTACTCTTGACTGTTATATTTTTGCAGAGCACGAAAAAGCTGGGTATGTTCAATCACCAAAGTTTCTTAATTGCTGATGGCAAGCTAATTTTACATTTAAGGTATAAAATAAAAATTGTGTAATACCCATTACTTGAATTCTTTAAAAAGCATCATAATCCAATTTGGATTTTGAAAGAAATCATAAAATGAAAAAAACATTTTTATGCTTTCTAAAGTACCAATTTGCAACTCTTGTGTTTAAAGGGAAAATGAAGATGAACATATAAAGAGATGCATTACTTTAAAAATTCACTGGTGCCACTAGTCTATTTTCTCCAGACACTCTCCTTATGAACCTGCTGTGAAGACATGAAGATAAATGTAAGATATCAATCATTTCCATGGCAACAGACTGTGATGTCAAAACAAAGAGGAATATAGATTTATAGTAAGAATGGGCTGTCTGTGTATAAACACCGAATTTGGCATAAGGTCTAAAGAATGGACAAAACAGGCCAGATCATGTCCATTTTTAATCTTGTGGTTTTTTTCCACAGTACAAATTATATATAGTTATATAAGAATTAAATTTCACTTACAGCCTGGTATTTATATAATACTTCAATATTTTTCCCATTTCCAAACATTGAAAATCTCCTGTAACTTAAGAGGATGATTACTACTGATTTTTTAAATATTTCCCGTATCTAAGAAATTAACATATCATTTATATTAAGTAAAAGAAATGTATACTTATGAAATCTTAAAGGATACAATAATAGATATGCACCACATTCATTCTCAAGAGAGGCAATAACTCCCCTAAGGGGGTAAAAATTGGTTCTTGAAGGAGGCAAAAATTTTACTCTTTAGATATAAAACACAGATACACACATATAGTACATGAACAGATATACATGCAGTACATGAGTATGATATTTATGTGGTATTAAAATTTTGTGTGGGAGAGATTAGGAAAAAAGTTCTAAAGTGGCTATTTTGGGAGCGGGCAGTATTGTAATAAAAAATTTAAAAAATTTAAAAAACTGGATACATCCCCAATAGCCGAGGAAGAGACAATAAGATGATCAAGATTAAAGAAAGCAGAGGAACCACAAAGCAAAGGAAATTCAACCTAAAGAAGGAGTTTGGATCCTAGCACAGAGTAGGTAGTTCAGTGGAAAAGAACTAAATCAGAAAAATTCAAAGTTAAATTACAACTCCTTTTTCTCCCAAACATAATTTAGCCAAATCACTTACCTCTTCTGAATCTCACTTTCCTAAATCTATAATGGAGATAACAATACTTAAGCTCACTGGGTGACTGAACTGAATACAATAGTGTCAGTGAATACTTAGTACAGTGTCTTCTATATTAAAAATAAGGAATAAACAGTATGAAATACAAAAATATGAAAAAGTACAAATTTTGTTAATAAATTTATATTACCTGATTGAAACATTGAGATTAGCCTTCAAAAGCCTAAAAAATGAAATTAAAAGATGGATTTAAATTAAAAGAACTTGAATGTAAAACAGCATTCCTTAGCTGTCAGTGATCGAATTCAAAAATGAGTCATTAACGGAAGCTGTAGAACCTCTATTTCCATAAAATCTTAGGTGACTACACCTATGTCTGTTCCAGTTGATTTCATATTCATGAAACCTGAGGAGAGGGTCTAGAATTCTTTTCCACCTCTATTATTTTAAAACCTCAGTTTGTGTCAAATTCACATATAATGGATATAATAGAAAGGGATAAGGCTTGCTGTCCCATGTTCTAAAGGACACAATAACTTACATTTCAAAACAATTTGTTTAGCATATGAAATTTTGTCAAAAATAACAAATGATGGTTGCATTCATAATTAACAGTTCTGGGGCTCTCTTGAATATAAATCAGAAAGCAACAATATTTGATTAATACATTACTGAGAGTTCATGTTCTAGTAGCCCTATGTGAATTGTCAGTGTGTATTCCATAGCTCGTTATGATTTATCTTCATCAGCCACAGGCCAAAATTACCAGACTCCAATTACTCTGCTTCCCAGTTTCAAGAGAGAGGGAGAGTAAAATTATGTCAGTCCTACCACAGGAGATGGCTTAAAATGCCCGAGGTAAAAAAAGTAATCTACTGTTCTCTGACATTCACTGCCTGAAAGTCATTCACATTAACAGCTATTCAAACTTGTTTAGTGCAAGCCAATTGCTTCTATTTCCCTCTTGTCAGTTACATTAGCTTCAACTCAAATTTAACTCTTATAAAATTAAAAAAATAAAATACTTGCAAAGCCTGACAAGGGCACATATGGGTCCTGACAGAACATAGCGCTTCTGAATTTACCAACTTTAATATAATAATTTTCATAATCTGATGTTCAAAAAGAATATCCTACCCTTTAGCAGCATTATCATTTTTTTTCTTTTTTCCCTATACCAACCAGTGTGTTGATGGGCAAATAAATCTGTTTATGAAGATAACAAGAATAAATAAAAATACTAACCTTATACTATTTACAGCATCAGCAGATAAAAATAATGGCCTTAATGTAAACAAAGTCTGTTATCATTATTTATGATCATGAGATTAGAGATCAAGTTACATTTCAAACTGCATAAAATAATCTAATATTCTCTCACTAAGAACTATTAAACTCATATAACAGACCATTAACTTCCAGACAATTTAGACCTTACAAGGTTAACATCAGCACTACAGAAAGGAAGTGGGTATGACATTTAAATAACAGTAACTGCCAATATACCATTATACAACGTAATGAAGCTATTAGTTTTGATGTTTATCTTTTATGTCCAACCATAAGACCTTAATGTTTTACAAGCTGATTAATTTTTGACATTATTCAAGAAACACATCTTACATGTGTGAATAAAAATGCAATATACTTAATACAACTAACAGTGGACTCAGTATTAAATTTTCCCCTAATTTTATTCTATTTTATATCTTCTCTTCTTTGTGAGTGTGTCTGTGTGAGTTTGTGCGTGACAGAGAAAAAGAGAGAAAAGACTTTGATGTTGAGTTAGATCTTTCTAGGCCTTACCAGGACAGTATGTTGTGGAAAAGCCAGTATGTGGACACAGCTGATATACTCTCAGTTTCATGTCTTAACATATTTCACATATAGATAAAGAGCCCGAGGTAAAAGCAGCAGATCCAATTATATGTAGAAATAATTAATTGTCAAATCCTGGGTGAAGGTTGCATTTCAACTCAAGAATGAGCCAAATACCTCTTCTTGTGCTCAGTTAATGAAATAGTAGACATATCCGGTTAAAACTATCTGGGTGAGGTCCATTAATGTTGAATATTGACTAGTAAAACAAATTATAAGAAGCTGCAAATATTGACAAGATCTTCACAGTACCCTGCTTAAAGATGGTGCACAAAACCTTAGGGAAAAAACGTGACATGAAGATCCATAGTGACAGACTTTTATGTTTTACATTTTCTTTTCTATGTGATTAACATAATTTTAGGTGCTATATATTACTTTCTTGCTGTATCAGTTATTCTTAAAATTACTTTGGACCAGCAAAATGAGACCCAAAGACTATTAAGAATAGAACCTACAATGTTTAGTCCATCATTTATTAAAACAATACTTTTTCTCCCGAAAAATTTTTGTAAACGCCATTAATATTTGCAAATTCCGTAAATATTTGTAAATGCCTTTTCTTCGCTGTGATGTTTTAAATATCTTTTGGTTGGAAGGGCTTTAAATAAGTTATCAAGATTTCTTTACCTCCTTTATATGAAATACATTTATTCCATAAAAATAAGACATTGACATGATTAAAGAGATTGACAGAAAAAGACTTCTCGGCTCTTAGCAGAGCACATCTAGGAGGACCAGATGGAGTGGTATCCGGAAGCTGCATATGGTGAATGCTACACCCTTCAAGATTGCTCGTAGCCAGATCTTGAAGATTCTCACAGGGAAGATAGTGGTAGGGCATGCCATCCACAACGACTTCAAAGCTCTTCAGTACTTTCATCCCAAGTCCCTCACCCGCGACACTTCTCATATCCCCCCACTCAACCGTAAAGCCGACTGCCCAGAGAATGCCACCATGTCTCTGAAGCGTCTCACCAAGAAGCTGCTGAACCGGGACATCCAGGTTGGGAAAAGCGGACATTCCTCTGTGGAAGATGCCCAGGCTACCATGGAGCTGTATAAGTTGATTGAAGTCGAGTGGGAACAGCACCTGGCCCAGAATCCCCCAAAAGACTAGAATCAGTGGGGGTGCTGGTGATGGGAGGCAGAAGCAGCACCCAGGAGGAACAGGGCAGCGGACCAATGGACAGCTCTACCAGCTCCACACCTTTGGGAGATAGGTTTGCTGGGGAGAGACAGGCTCTACTCCATACTTAATATTCATTGAAATTTTACCTCAGATGTTATGCTCTGTGTCTGCCTAAGTGTCCCATGGAAGTGGGGACCCTCCATGTCAGAACCCAGTCCTATACTGTTTACCTCTTAAATGGTGCTAACCACAGGTCCCAGGGTGTTTGCTCCAGTCAAGCTTTTTGACTTTCAAGGGGCAGGGCATACTGGGAAACTTAGTTTCTCAAACTGCCTTAGCCCTAGTGTGGCCATGTGTTCCAGTTCATGCCTTTTGTTCTTGAGGAATTAATAGCACCCTCTTTCACTCTCAAAAGTATCCTCGTTTGGATGATATTGTGTATGGTCACATTACATATCACAGACTCCATGCTTTGGGCTCCAAGTCTCCATCTAGCCTGTGTCGAGATGTTACCTGTTCTTTCCACCTTGACTTCCAGAGGAGCCGTTCTTGGTGAGGTTTAGTTCTCCTTAGGGTTACAAGGCAGTAGAGGTAAGAAAGTATAGTTTGGAAATGAACTTTTCTAATTTAGGAAAGCAGTCTCTTTCCTAAAGTAATGGAGGATTTGCTTAATTCAGGTCCTCCTCGGTTAAAAAAGAATTTAATGGTTTTTAGTCTTCTTTCACTTTGTTGTACCAAACCTCTAAAAACTCAAATTAGTCCCTTGATAAATTTTTTAATGGAAAAAAAAAAAAAAAGAAAAAGACTTCTCAATTTCATTATAACTTTATGTTGATGGCAGGAAAAATGGACTATGTTGTTGCATTGTGACGAGAGCAAAGGTTACAATCAGACTGAGCTTACCTTTAAGAGCATGGGTTCTTACGCCTTTTTATGCCATGGATCCCTTTGGCAATCTATGGAATTCCAGTCCCCTTAAGAATGTTTTTTAATGCAGAAAATGAAATACACAGAATTGCACAGGAAACCAGTTATATGGAAACACATTTATCAAAATATTTTTTCAATGTATGATATGGAAATAAATGAGTTACTTTACTAAAGCATTGATTGAATAGAGGCAGGTTTAGTGACTACTGGTTTAATTTCCAGTTCAAGACATCTGAAACACCTGTAATGTGATATGAAAATAATGGGATATCTGTTGAAGCCAATGTCATTGGCAGTACTAGTTCTATCATAGGGTGCGGCCAATATTCACAATGAAAGGAAGTGCTAAATGGGAGTTGAAGATTAATGGAAAGAGGGATGTTATTTTTTTTTCATGTACAAATTCTCCAGTAGCTTGAAGTCAATTCATGGACATCCAGATTAAGAAGTCCTATTTTAGAGGAATACTTTCCAGTCCCCTCCATCAGGTTCCACCCACGCCACACACACAGATCCCTCCCTCCTACCACCTTCTCCTGGGGAACAACCTGTAATCAAATTCAATTATGTTTGCACTGGTAATGGTTATCATGTAAGTTGTTATATCGCAAATATTACATACACATATAAATATTCATATATAAGCAAGGATATTGGAAAGAGAATATTAAGGATGAATCAGAGACAGAGGTAACAATAATCACTCAGGTTTAGACGTGCAAACCTCACCATGAAAAAAGCACGTCTACTGTTCTTGAATAAAGCACGACCCTATTATCTCAGTTTTCACAAGTTAGGACCCTATGCTTATCTTTCAGCTATTTTCTTCAAAAAGAAAAATCTTCACCCACCACTGGCTAAAGTGGATTACAAATAGTTTTACACATGTTTTGTACATGACTTTACTATGAAATTGGCTGTTCACTACTATTATGACTTATTCTGGTAAAACTCCAACTCCCCAACACCTCTAATTTATGATAGAGAAATGAATGATATGAGTGAACTTCGAGACCATTAATACAAGGATCAATATTTCCATATTTAAAAACTATTATAAAATGCAGAACTAGGTTTTAAGTTAATTTCTGTTTTTACTCATTAGCTGACAGGAGCTGTATTGTTGACATATAGACATATATGTCACATATGTTGACATATATTATGATCACAGAAAGGATAAAAAAACAGAGACACAAGTCGAGATGGAAGCATATTAAAAAGGAATATCTGCAAAGGCCCAGGCTCTGGCCAATCAGAACAGAGTCAGGATGGCACCCTGAGGAGGGTTGTGGAGGGCCCCTGTTGAACCCAGCATTATCCCTTTGGTTTGTGGATCCTTTGGAAGTCCTGAGAATCCCAGATGGGAACCTGCAGCTGCCTGGATGGAAGGGTGGAAAGTCTCTCGGAGGACTAGAGGCTGTTGTTATTTAATAACCAGTATCAGGCTAAAATAGATGCCTGTCAAATGAGTAATTAAGTACTTGATCAAAGATGTACATGCAGAATCTATATGTTTTTCTCTTAGGAGAAAAATTGTTTTTCTAGGCCAGACATAGAGCTTCAAGTAGAGCTTCAGGGAGAATTAAGAAGGTGAGAAACAAACCCTAGGGAGAATGGCTGGATTCTTTCCCTTCAGGTACAGTTACTTTGCACCCAGTCGGTTCTAAGTATTATACATGGCAAGCAAAAACTTAAAATAATAAGTTAATACTTGAAGAAAAAAGCTTAACACCTGCCTTGATGAAGAGAAAGTAGTTTCCTTGCTATCAAAATGACTAGCATGAAAGAGTTATTGGCAAAAACTCAGCAAGCACTTACTTTGTGCCAGACACTTTCTAAATTATCCATACACATTAACTGACAATCCACAAAACAACCCTGAGTGGGTATAGATGAGGAAACAGAGGTACAATGAAGCAAAGTAACTTTTCCAAGATCACAGTGCTATTAAGGAGTAGAGTCGGAATTCTAAGTTAGTCTGGCATCAAAGCCTGTTCTTAACTAAGACTCTACACTGTCTCTCTCTAGAATTATGAAGAATAATAGTACTACTTCCTGTAATGAAGGTGATTTCATGAGATCCTTACATTTCTGTTTTAATGTAAACTAAACTTCACAGAAATGCACAAAAGGAAACATTTAGGGGAGACTTCTCCAAAGCTCTTCAATACAACATCGAATTGTTGAATGGAATTTTCCTCAGTTTAAAATATAATATGTGATATTTTGATGTAGAGCCTCTGTTTAAAATATTATTCAAGAATCACTCTAATTTAAAATAGTAAAATCGCACAAATGTGCTTATTCAAGTTGAAAAAAACACCAAAATGACCCTTACAAAATCATGATGCATTTACATCTTTTGAAAAACATTTTTAAAAAGCAGGTTATTTTTTAATTAATTACATTATTTAAGATATGCAAAGCAAAAGGTAGAATAATTTTAAGGAAACCAACATTTTTGACATTTTACTCTCCAAACAATTAAGTAACATTGGAATTGGCAGCTATGAACCTTATTTTAAAAATATTCACATAAAGTAAAGTAATGCAAAAGAGACCCAAAATGTACGCACAATGTGAAAACAAATTTAGAGATTTTCATAAATTGATTACTTTCCATTTTTCCACATTGATTTTACTAAGACAAAATTTTCCAACATTTCTCTGCCTGAAGAAAATTAGTAATAAAATGTATAATAAATCCATATGGTGCTATGAATGAATATACAAGTGTCTATGAAAACTTACTGAAATTAAACATAAAATATCATCTTTGTAGAAAGCTTATGTCATACCGTGATCATAGCTCAATCGTTAGGTAAGAGATGATAGAAAAGTAAAACATGCATGTAAAATTTTTTTAAAACTATTTTAAACTAGCTTTGGATATTTACCAAAACTGCACATAACAGATGAATTCCTCAGCTATAAGAGTGTTTCTTCTAGCTCTCCATAAGATAAAGACAGTCACTACAACTCTGACCAGCAAGTCTTCTTGGTTTTAATATTAACTGTCCATAGGAGACACTGCTTCTAGAAAATCAATTTGCTCATAGCCCGAAGACAAAATAATTTGGACGCCACAAAGAGCAAAGAGATTCACAAGACTGCCTGAAGCTTGAGCATTTCAGGCATTCCTCTGGGAAGGCTCCATTTTATCCTCCACTCAAGCCTGAGCCCCACAGATCATGTTTTCTTATCCTCAGAATTAAGAAAAGGTTTATTTTTCTGAAGCATCCGATTTATTTTCTTAGGAAAACTGTGACTTCTGTGGTTAAGATTACAGATTTTGAAGGCAGACTTGTCTGGATTCCCATCCCAGCTATACCAGTTAATAGCTGTGGGACTTTGGGCAAAAAAACTTCCATGTGTAAAATTTAACAACGTTCCCACCTCTCAGGGTCATTGTAATCATTAAAGAAAACAGTCCTGTGTCAAAGCTGAGCAGTTTTATATATTAAAACTGTTTTGTTACAAACAATAATAAATATTATAGTTATTAATTGATGCAGATTTTACTTTTGCTACTTCTATCTCCAGAACCAAATCTATGGTCTCCTTCAATCCCTTTTCAGCAAAATTTTCTATTTAGTCTCATTATTCTTAAGTTTATCTATTTTTTTTTTACCCTTTATTGTCCTTTTTCTTCCAAATTATTTATCAATCTAGTGTTTTCCTATAAAATCCTTTGTAATGTATTTAATCACTTCGAATTGTTCTTAAAATTAGGAAAGCTGTAAATAACATATATATTCTTATGTAAAAGTGCAAATAATAAAATAAAGGCTCTTTGAATTATTTTGTTTTAGTTCCAGTAAAATTAACATTGATATTATAGTTTCTGTTTTCCAAGATCTCTTGGGTTATCAATCTCACCAGGCAACAACTAGAAATAAAGAATAACCACTCAGGATAAAATATTCAACTCCACAAAAAACAATAAACATTTATAACAACAAAAAATCTCTTTGAAATCAGTCCAATGTTTTGCCTCAAATAAATAGCCTGTGCTATGCTTTATACATAAATATAAATGAAAAACCCACCCCAACATAAATAACTATTAGAGCCTGTTCAGTGAGAAAAGCAAAATTGCACAGAAAAATGTACAGGGCCAGGAAAAAATGATCTGATTTCAATAGTAAACATTGTATTAACAAATTGTTTGCTGGCAAGCACTGGAACAAAAGAAATAACCTGAAACATACATTTTTAAATTAAAAACTATTCCTAGGAGTTAAAAAATGTTTATTACATTACTATTTGCCGGAGGAAAGACTGATATTTAACTCATTTCTAAATTGAGCAATAAAGCATACTTAAAATTAATTTCTTATGTTTTTCTAGCATCTTTTTATCTCAAATATTTTGGTATTGATTTGTTTAATGTGAAGTCTATATTTCCATACTACTTCCACAACCACAAGGGTTAAATTACATTTTATACTACTCGGTTGCTATCCAAATGTAATATTCATATAACTAGTTGGGTTATAGCAAAATTTTCTATACAAAGATTATTCCTTGATCATTTTCAGAGAAATTATTTTTCCAAACAGTTCAACTGTAGGAAGATACTCTATTAAGTGCTCTGGTATGACAAGATTTAAAAGTAGACTAGACTAACAATCAATCTCTTCTTTTTATTTGCTTTTGTCAAATTTTGACTTTTAAAAATATTTATTTTTATTAATGAAATGACTTTAAATAAGGTTAAGTGATTAGGAAATTACTAGTAAAATTATCCTATCTTGTAGCATGACACAGTGTTGTTTTCATTTTTATTTCATTGTACTTTAATTTTCTCACAACATTAAATCATATTCATATTTCAAATTGTTTAGGTTTTGCACCTATAATTTAAATGGCTATACAATATTTAATGCAGAGACTTGATGCAACTTACAAAGCCATTTTCTTATGGTTGAACATATCGTTTCTTACCAGCTTCCTCTATACCATGTTATTATAAAAAGTTTACGTGTATGTTTGTGTGTGTATAAAATGTGAAGGATAATCTCACATTTAGATGAAAAACACAAACATTTTTATAATAAAGACCATGCACCTTTGACAACTGCATGGGAGAA
The DNA here is from genome assembly GCA_026826555.1 of Tolypeutes matacus. Classification (NCBI taxonomy): domain Eukaryota; kingdom Metazoa; phylum Chordata; class Mammalia; order Cingulata; family Chlamyphoridae; genus Tolypeutes; species Tolypeutes matacus. Next base: position 3,570,366 of record JAKSZT010053888.1, on the reverse strand, counting down.
TATGCCATTCCTTTGATATGAAATGCAAAATAAATTAGCAGTGACAAAATCATGCTGAAAACCTAGTGAATGAATATGTGCAACTTATGGTAGGAGGTTTTCCCCCATCTTAATTGTTTTTATCAGTTAAATTTTATTTAACTGTGAACAAATTTTGCCTTTTGGATTTTTTAAAGTGTATTAGTGTATATATTATAACTAATATGATTAATTTTGAATAGAATAAGATTTCAATTTTAATTTTGAAAAACACTAAATATAATTAGAAACTTCATACAACAACCACTACAAAATCAACCTGTGGACACCTATGAGTACTATGAAAGAATCAAACTCCCCTCCAGGTAAAAATTGAGTGAGTGGGGAGAAATAAGTATATCTTTACAGCTACACTGATGTCTAACATGTATCTATTCATAGCGGTATCGGTAACTCTGCTTGCACAGCCTACTGTACTGGAAAAGAATGATTAAGAGACTGACGATTCCTTCGTAATCTTATTAAGAGGGGTGAGACAAATAGTGAGCCTAGCCTTTTCATTTTCTAAAGATAGTTTTTCCGAACTCGATTACTTTCTTTTATTTAAAATACAAACCGTTCTTACATGACATATTAAGTTACTGAACAACTGACTTCTTAGGAGTGCCACTTTGGGAGATAACACTGAGAACTCATGGGTCCTTTTATAAAGTAACAATGTGTAACCTTTTATCTCCTCTTCATGAGATATGCAGTTCTAGCAACTAAAGAATCAAAAATTAAAATGGCAAGTCCTTCCAAACCACCCATCACCACAAAGTACGTTGCAGGAATGCAAACCTTGTACTTATAAAACCGTAAAAGCAAAAAGACAGAATGTTCATATTTCACACCAATCGACAGATTATGGCTGACTTTTAGAGGCTAGGGTTTTAGAAACTGCCTCAAAGGTCAGATCAGAAATTGACCCTCAGAGAAGCGGATGTGGCCCAAGTGACTGAGCTCCCGCCTACCACATGAGAGGTCCTGGGTTCAGGTTCTGATGCCTCTTGGGGAGGACGGGTAGACGCCTGCACCTGCCACATTGAGAGCTAGATGCCCGCACTCTGCAGCCACAAGCAGCCATTTAAATGCACAGATGCCACAAAGCCAGCAGATGCCACAGGCCGCAGGTAGCGGATGTGACTCAGGCCATTTGGCATTTTCCTCCTAAGTGTGAGATCCCAGGTTCAGTTCCAGTGCCTCCTGGAGCAGGCAAGAAAACAATGAGCAGAAAGAGGAGAGAACCATCTGGGGGAGTGAGAGGGATAAATTAAAATAAATAATTAAAATAAATAGTTAAAAAAAAAAAAAAAAAAACCCCACAAAAATATTTAAAAAACAGAAAAAGAAATTTACTTCCAGAAAAAAAGTAACAAATTTATGAACTCCTGAGATTGTGTGCACACACACACAAATGACTGAGAAAATAATAACACAAAGAAGCAAATGATACACTTCCCTGGAAAACTTCCTTTAGTATCACCGTAAAACATTTGCTAAGATTAGTGACATAGTTTAAAGGAATAAAGAAGTAGGATGAATTTGAACTCAGGGCAGGAGTGAGGGCAGGGTGATGTGGGAAGAGGAAGAGAGAAAGGTGGAAAGTGTAACTACCCTCCCAAGTAGACTGTATTTTCCTCAATACAGTTAATTCAAAGTCCTTTTAGCCACCGTGTCACTATTTACTACACATCAACTAGGTTTGAGTGACGAAAATTTGCTAAGGCAGTAGTCCTGCACTATTTGTCAAAAAGATTGAATTGCACTTTCATATTAGTACAAAAATAAACAAACAAACAAAAACAACCTTGCATGATTACTGCCAGGAGCATGTGGTTGTTTAAGGGCAATGCAAATACCTTCACAGAAGGTAGTAATGGGAAATGTCTATCTCTTTTTCTTTCCTTTCATGTCAGTCACTTGTAACATGCCTTGCTATACTGCCAAACCATTTCTCACTCCAAACTCCTTAAATAGTACCTGTCTAAGCTGGGAATATATTTTTAAGAAGACATATGCAATATTCCTTGCTAAAAACCTCAATATAGCAAATGCTTTACTAGTCCCATGAAAATTAGAATATTATGTATGATTTGTAACATGAAAGAAGTTCTGTTTAGCTGTTCTGAGGCATGCAGGAAGACATTTATTTCTCTATTTTTCAGAGTTTATTGATTGGTATAAAAAGGGATGTAATTAATTTAAACCCTCTTGTTCTTTAGGAGACTATTTCTAATTCTGAAATAATTACTTTATCAGAACAATTCTTGGTTTTAAATTTAAGATAATATTTACAATATTTCATTTTTAACTGTATAATTAGAAATATATTCGTACATAATTTATCAAAAACATATTTACATAAGCACAGCAGATTTCCAAATTTGACACACCATCTAAGAGACAATTTTAACAGAGCTGATATTAATTCATATGCTTAAAATAAAGGGATTGATAGACCAATTTTAGTATAAATTCTGATAATAATTTCACTGAAATTGTATACAACCAAATAAACTGTTTTGACTTAATGTAGCTTTAAAAAGGCTTGCTGATTATTTACAAAATTATACTGAAAATAAAAATCTGAGACTAAAAGAGATCAGCTGAAATAAGTAGAAATCAATTAACCTGACCAATATAATTACTATTATATTCAAAGTTTAAGGAACAGCTTAAGAAATGAATCACTAAAAGTTTCCCTACCTTAATTTTATTAATGGGCAATTGTGTATCATTTCCTTAAGATGATATTTGTACTGCCTTTCTTATGATAAACTAACTCAGTCTTGCTGACCTACTTTTAGTTTATGAGAACATGCCACTAAAATCTGACAGAATAGAAACACTTATTTTCTGCTCTTAGCTGTAATAGTGCTTTATTTCCCCCATTTGGAAGAAATTCCTTAGAAAGGCTAAGTATTTAAATTTGTTCTACAGAGGCTTCTGATTTGAGGGTTTAGAATCAGACCAACTATTTTACTTTCTCAAAGAACACAAGTGCAGAATTTGGTACAAACTAGGAAAAAAAAGGTGTTATAACTTGATCTCTAGGAAGATATCAATGTAAAACATCTAGAGGAGGCACCAGCACTGCTGTTAATCACCAGTACACATGCCCATGACCTCTCCTGCTGTGGTGTGGGGATTCCTGAAGGGCACACGTGTGGCACAAGACCATCATGAATCTTGATGCAATATATCCTGGGAGCTAAGCAAGCAATATGGGAAAAAAAGAGTACACTCAACACATATGTGCTTATTTACCAGTCTGCCTAGGATCAGTGGCTGAAAACCAGCCCTAACTCACAACGCTGTCCTCGGCATGCAACTCTGGACTGCCCATCACCGGAAGACTAAAACGACACTTACGGTTATCACAAATCAAAAAACAGACAACTCTTTCTAAAGCATATACTGAAAAGTTTAATGCAATTATAAAGAAAAAACAACCTGTTATATATTTTAAAGTTGTCACTATGTAAAATTATTAAGTTTCTGTCCTTGAGCAAAGAGACTTCAGTAATCTGAAGAGTTCATGCACTAAGATAATAATGTGTATAATATAATTTCTTTTAAAAGTGTGATTTATGAAAAGGCAATTGAAACAAACTTAAATTTCTAATTTAATCAAATCATAGCATAAGCATGCTTCTCACCATGACTGAAATGATGATAAATCCAAAATCAACGTACCATGCTTTCTGCCCGCTATACTGAACTCTAGACATAGGAATCTAATTGCCTACCCAATACCTCATTTCCCAAAAATAAACAGAGAGACTTTTCTTCTAAAATGTTCCCCAATATTTTATGCCTTCAGGTTAAAACTTGTTACCCTACTTTGATTTTCCAAGCCAGAATTCCCTTCCAATTTGTCACAATTTGATTGTGCCTCTCAAAATCTCTTTTCCCTCTGTCTCCTCATTATCATTCTTATCTCCACTGCCTAAGTTCAAGCACTGATCAATTTTCACTTAGACTGATGTAGCAGCTTTCTAATCTCCCTGAAATTCAGTCTAATCTCCTTCCAATCCATTCCCTAAACTACCACTAGAGAAATATTTCTGAAAAACAAATCATTCTAAACATTCTAACAAAAAACATTCAAACAAATCACTCTTAAGAATCTCACACCCTTGCATAAAATATTTTAATGTATCAATTTTTTAAAAAGATGGACTGGTGGCTGAATAAAAAGATGGATAGATGATAGATAATATAGTACACAATGCAAATGGTAAATTATAATGGAGGATATTTGGGTAGTCTCTGTATAATCTTTTTCAGATTTTCTACATGCATGCAATTTTTTAAATATCAAAAAAGATTATTTTTAATGAAATGGCTTGTAATGTAATAGCTAATATTTACTGTGGGCTTCTTCTGTACTATACAAAATGCTTTTTATATTATCTTCAGGGGCACACAGGAAAATGTTTAACAACTGACTCTCCAAAAAAGAAAAGTGAAATAATGCCCTGATTTATAGCATATGCCAATTTCCATGCTGTAATACTTCCATTATGGTTTTTAAGCTTCCCTACACAGAGTGGGGAAGAAATGAGCAGTAGCACATTATAGGGTATCACCAACACGTGGATAAGAGAGACATAAAGAGCCTTGAGAATATAGATAATTGTGTAACATATTAAAATAATTCGGAACTTTTGAGTATGTATTACCTTCGTTTAAAATATACTTTATATAGCTGTAAGTTTATAAAATTTACTTTTCAATAATGGTTTAACAACAGCAAGAAAACCTCCTGATAATTTAAAAATTGACTCTCAAATACCAGCAAAAGAAAATCAATGATTATCACACAAAAATCAAATTGGACAGGTTCCATTACGATCCTAATTTTACAGATGAAGAAATGAAAAGCTTAGCAAGATGAACCTACTTGCCCATTAGTAAGTATTAGAGTCAGATTTGAGCCTTGACTTCACTGATTCCTTTAACTTGATAAAATTCTACTCATACTTCAGGACTCCTTTTAAATTTTCATCCATTCTCTTTATAGGAAACAGAAAGCATGATGCCTCTTGTGCTCCCATACAGCTGAAAAGCATATCTCTTCTACCACTTATTAGTCTAATGTTTCACTTACATGTCTTTCTTCTAACCACTCTAGGCAACTCAGCACAGAAGTTACATATTCAGGCAGCCTTGCTTCACTGCTAAGATCAATGCCTGGTGCACAGTAAGCAAACAACACATGTGAGCTACTAAGATGAGTGACTAGCAATAAGAGTCTTCATCTTTGAATATTCAGTACTTAACACAGGTCTTACAAGCATGAGATACTCATATTAAAAAAAGAAAAGAAAAGGCAGCATGAATGGTAGTCTTGGATCCTCATCAAAAGCTGTTTGACATTGATCAAATAACTTCACTACTGAATCCAAGTGCCCAGGAAACCAGAAAAATGGGGGAGATAGACTTGACTAATTATAATGTATTTTCTCACACCAAAACTGCATGACTGCATGCATGAGCTTGCTGGTGCCATTAAAGTACATTGAGAAAATACTTTGAGAAAGCAATTGGACAGTATGTCAAGAAATTTCCCTTCATGTGGAAAAAAAAAAAGCATGATCCTCTTTGCAGGATACACCATGGCCATGCAAGGAGGCAGGCAAAACTGCAGCTATAGAAGAATGTTTAAATAAATTCCAGTATATAACCAATAAATTACTAAACAATGATATTACTGAGTAACATTATTGAAAAAGAATATTAAGAATCATCAAAGATGATGGTTAGAATGAGTTGGCATGATAGCAAGTAAAATAAGCATAAGTTATATATATATTTTATACTTACAACAAAAAGCAGGCATAAAGAAAAACAGTATTTGTGGCAGTTTGAGATTATTTATGAATTCCAAAAAGAGAGATTATGTTTGTAAACTGGTCTGTTCCACTGGGCGTGATCTCCTTTGATTGTATTAGATTCAGCTGAGATGTCTTTGATTAAACTACGTTAAGATTAGGGCTTTGATTCAACCACATCAGTAGGGTGTAACTCAGTTTAAGTCCCCGCCCCTTGGTAGGCTATATAAATGGACACTCACTCAAGAAGACACACAGAAGAAGATAACACAGAGGAGGAAGAGAGAGCTCTATAGACATGGTGGAGAGAGAACTTTGATCCTAGGGCCCCAGAGAGAGCGAAGCCATTCGCCTGATAGTCTATAGCTCACCTTGTGAAGAGAACAGAGCAACTGAGCCTAGAAAGTAACGTGCCCTCTGTCATCCTACAGCTGAGATCAGAAGAAGCTGGGATCACAGAGACTTAAGAAGAAGAAGAAAGGCTGAACCCTCACAGAGACTTGAGTTGGACTCTTTAAGGCCTTGTATCTGTAAGCTTTTATCCAAAATAATACCCTTTATAAAAGCCAACTGATTTCTGGTATTTTGCATTCACACCCCTTTGGCTGACTAATACAGTATTGTATTGAAAAAAACGATAATAGTTATAAGAAGATTATAGCATTATGAAAGTTTCCTTAAAATTCTATTTGCAAAAATTGCTGTAATGTGTTATCATATATTATTTATAAACACTATTTAGGTGTATGGATTCCATGCAGTTTTTATACAGTCTGAGACTTCTAAAAAGGGAACTCCAAATAAATGAAGCTTAGGAAGAGTTAGTGTACCTGTTACATCTTTTCTGCTGTAGCAGAGCGGAGCTGGGGTTTTTGGTTGGGGCACAAGCACAATGTGCAAACACACACACACTCGCAGGAGCACACATGCTCGTACACACTTATGATGCAGAACTTGCTGGAGAATAGAGGTGGAGAAGAATGGAAGGGGTAGCTGGAACAAACCTTCCGCTTTAGCATCATGCAATATTACAATTTTTAAAATGATCTCCAAATTCCTAAAATTGATTGCAAAATTTAAAAAGAAAACTTAAATTGGTTCAACTAAGAAAAAAATACAAATATTAATTTAATTCAATAAACTGATCTTTTCTGAAAGTAACTGGTTCATTAATTGAATTTTGTTTGTAAAAAATGAGTTATTTACTCAGTGGAGAGTAAAGCCAAAGTAAAAGGAAGGCAGCAGTTAAAGGATTATATGAGCAAGCGGGAAAGAAGATTTCGAAAAAAGATTTCCTCCTTGTTGCTTTCAAAAGAGAGCAGAATTCTCTAGTCTCCTGATGCGGAAAGTATTTTATGTGAGGTCGAAATACAGGAAGAAAACAAAACCATTTAAGTGAAATTCAATAGAATGAATCAGTTTCTACCTTCTATCACTTCTGAGAAAGGGAACTTATATGTCAACCATTTATTTTTAATTTTAAATGCGAGATAATTGAGGAATGTTGTCTTCTCTTCACCACTTTATCCCCAGTCTAACAGCCGTGTCTGGCCCATGGGAGTTAGAATCTCATTGACTAAATCATTAGGAAAAAACAGTACCACTGGCCCAACCCTTCACCATCTTATGCTAATAAGCCAACATAAATAATGACTTTCTTTAAGAAGAGCAAGGCTTCAGTGAACTGTAACACTATTGTGTTTCATGATGACACACTAAGGGTCCACCCCCTGTGAAAGAAGAGCAGTTGTTACTTCATTTAGCAGCTCTTATATTACTATAGAGAGCTCCAGTATGACTTATGCAACTATCAAGAAATCATTAACATACCAACATGTTTTAAAGCTAAGTTAGGCTTTGCCCATTAGCACTGTGCTTTAAAATGCCACTGGATAAAGATGATAAAATGAATAACAAGGGGGGCGGCTGTGGCTCAATCGGTGGGGGTCCCGTTTGCCATGTGGGAGGCCCTGGGTTCGGTTCCCGGGGCCTCCTGGTGGGGGCGGGCCCGCCCGCACGGCATGGTTGGCTGACCCGGCCAGCACGGGCAGCAAGGGGGGATAAATGGGTAGATGGATAAAATCTTTAAAAAAAAATAAAAAAAAAAATAAAAAAATAAAGACTGACTGAAAATAAATGTTTAAAAAAAAATGAATAACAATATATTATTTTCAGTTTTGAAGAAATTGAGCATTTAAAATGTTTTTAAACTTTCTATGTTATTATAATTTACGGGATGGCAAAAAAAGGAGTTAAAAATTAATGAAGCACATAAAGTTTTCAAAAACCATTGTCATTCATATTCCAAAACTGGATACTTACTCCTTTATTCAATCTATTTTAAAGAAGAAAAACTTTTTGCAAAGCAATTTATTAGCTTAATGAAGCAGAATTTATGATTTCCAATAAATGTCGCCCTGAATCTTGCAGATATGTTTCAAGTGTTCTTGATGTAAAGAAATAAATAATAATTGGCACATGTTATTTCACTTTCCTTCTCTAATTGCTATTAAAAAGAAGCCTATTGAAGATATTTTAAAAAGCTTGTTTTAGAAAGAAAGTGTTACAGATTCACATATAACATTAGTACAAACAGCATGATGTTTAACATTTTGTGGGAGGATTAGATATAAGAAGACTGATAATATCTACCATACCTGCTTAAAAATGAAACAATATAAGTAACAGCTAAAAATAAAACTTTTTTTCTCTTTTCTTGTTATTCCTTTATTCTGAAAAGACACTACATAGGGTTGACAAACAGTGACAGAGCCAGAGTATGAAACACAAGTTATTTAAACTCCAACTTCACTCTGTTGATTTGGCTGAGACAATTAAAACAGTCATCACTCAATGATTTCTAGGCCATATCATATGTTGCAACAGCTGAATTTGCATAGATTTTACTTAGGGAAACATGAAAGACAAGAATTTCTGCCTTTTGAAGTTCAATTTTCTATTGGGTTCATCAAGTATCATATAACTTAAATTGCTTGAGATTAGAATTCACCCATTATCTCTTTCCTTTGAATATGCTTTTGGTCTCTGCAGTTTATATACAGGTTGGTGGAAAGGGAAACGGATGGTAAAGCCATCCCTAAAGCAATTACTATCTATAATAAGATTATAATTTCTAGGAGGAGCATGAAGACTAGAAGGTGAGATCCCAAACTAGTCATTCCCAGGTTTAGATTTGGGTAAGAATCAAGTTCAATGATGAAAATAAAAGATACAGCTGTATAAAGTCATTTTTCCAGATTGTAGAGAGTGATCAACATTCTCCAAAAAATGCTCCTTATAACTAGGATGGGTTTAGATAAATGAGTTCCAAACACAGTCATGAAGCTGTCATCCTCCCTCCAACACCCCAAAGAAAATGACCACAATTTTGCGCCAAAGCCCAGTAGGAATTTTCTTTTTTTTATTCCAAAGCATATATATATAAAAGGAGGGATAATAGAAGGCAGAGATAAATTGTCTGGGTAAAAAGGGAAATAATCAAGAGTATCAAGGGCAAGTCTATGCACCAGTGTGACTGTCATGGCACCATCAAAGAAAGGTCTGAAGGAAGCACACAGCCTGGTCTCTTGGGCCCATCTTCACACTTAACACCTCCCTTAGAGTTTGATATCTGGATCCATACCCTTAATTCTACTCAGGTCTTATTCTTGTTCAGACACTCCTGTGCCATCATCATTTAAGACATTATTAATATATCATTTCTACTTCCTGATATGATAAAAGACCAGAGGGAAAATCCAGGACATTTAGTGAGGACTTACGCTGTTATTCAAATCATTTCCACCTGTCAGCTTTATTGGGCTAGGCAAAAGTTAATAAAAACAAAAGAAATGCAGTCAATAAAAAGAGTACTTAATGATACTGATAACAGACTCAGCATGTGGTGAAGTACTATGGAAATAAATATAAATATAAACATAAATATAAATATAAATATAAACCTAAATAAATATGAAACTGTAGCCAAAAGGCCAAAATTTAATTCCTCATCTTGTGTTTTTCTGGTATATACCTGAGTATGGTTTTGTCTTGCTTTTGCTTCCATTCTGGGTTATGCCAGGAAAAACGTATTTTTCATAAAAGTTCACATTGAAAATGAGACACACTCCTTTTCACTGCTTCATAGATCTACATGTTTCACTGAAAATTGCCAAAAGCATTGAACTTCAATACACAAGTAGAGAGTAGTTTTCCCAACTGTGTAAATAAATTACATTCTGGACATTCTGAACTATTGACCTTCCGTATGAGGGAGAAGCTGCTAAAATGTCAGTTAATCATAAGCAGTTCCACAATGGTTACCCAGAAGCAGAAGGCAATTTAAAAGAGCAATTTTAACATCCAATTGCCAAAGCATGCAATGCAGACAATTTTCTGACGATGGCATATTTTATTTCCATTTAATAAGAGACATAGAAACTGTATTTTCTTAGCTTCTATGCCAGATGGTATACCCAGAGGAAACACACAGAAAAAAAAGACCATACTTTCTCTTTCTTTCTCTGATTGTTCAATAGAGTTCTTGAATTACTTTCCATTTAAGATAACTTCACATTTATACCTTTCCCAAAAAATTTTATATGACTTAAGAAGCATGATGTGAACAATAACAGGGGTCAGGCTGTAAAGTAACAGTGAAATAATCATACCCTCAGGTGCAGGGAGAGGCATACAGCAGGCGTAGGTGGCTGCAGCCACCAGAGGGTGTAATTACCACCTCTCCTAACTTAAAAGAGACCCTGAAGCAAGTAACTGCACTTACCTAATGATTTTAATGTACTTTAGAAGGAAAACAAAAAATAGCTTTGGCAACCAGGCAGGACATTTTCACTAAAGGATGAAAGAAAACATTTTTACACTTCTTTAACTGTTTAAAATATTTAAAGCACAGCATATAGTTGAGTGGTAAGCATTCAGTTGTGCTTTGTGCTTTCAACAAAAGTGAAGTTGCAAACATTAAGCTATGTTTTCTCAGGGAACAAGTGAGGCATGCTGATACTTTTTTTTTTTTAATGTACATACCTCCCAGGTTTTAGTTACTATACTTTCATTTATTCATACTATAGTATTATGAGAAAAAAGATTACCTATGGTAGGAGTAAGAGGGGAAAGAATCAAGGCTTTTCAAGTACAAGAAAATGGGGCTGAATCTTAGCTGCCCAACTGTTCGATGGTGGACAAGTCAGGTTTTATTTCTCCCTGAGCTTTAGAGTCACCAGGTATAAAATAGGGAAAATAATATATCTAGCTCATAGGGGATTAGTGTGAGAAATCATATAGTCATGACAAACTTCATATGTTGATTTACAGTAGTATTAATAAATAATTAACTAGAAAAATTTATATAAGTAAAACCATCCAATTGCTTTGCTGGAAAATATTACTGGACACTGTTCTGCTGAAAAGCAACACTTACTGTTGCCAGGAATAAAATGCCAATGGTTTAAATACTTTAAAATGGAGTTTTTGAAATAGTAACTAGTAATTAATTTACTTATTGATTGATACTTAGTAGACACAAAAACTGTTTCTCTAAGATACACCAAAGTAAAATAAGAATGCCTGAGGGAGAGGCAGAAACTAATCATTATTACTTATTTACAAGAAAATCTTGCAAAATTATACCACACACACGCATACACACAAACACACCCAGCCAGCTGTTAAGTCTTTATACAGATTTTGAAGATTTCTGGTGGTCTAACATGCAGGGTGTATTAAAATATCTAATTCAAAACATTTCTTTATTCAATCAGATGATATAAATGGCCAAACACTAGAATTACAGTGTGGAGTTCCCCCAATCTTGACAAAAGTGGAAGAGGTCAGGGAAGCAGTGCATCCTGCAGGACCAGGATCCAGGGCCTGCACAGCTCAATAGAATTCGATGGGGCTTTCTCCAAACATAAGGGTTGGAGTCTCAAAAGGATCACTCCCCAGATGATGGAGAGTTTCTCTGCTTGTAAAATGTGAATTAAATATCAGCTAATCTCATAGTCCGGACACGTACACATTAGCCAACTATAATACACATGTGTGACTAAGACATAACACAAGTATAGTTCGTTTTAAAAAGAAATAAACTTTCTACAGTTGGAAGTAAAGCTATGATGCAGCCTGATACGATTTTATGCCACAAAGATTCCATAAACTATATGTTTCTCAAAGAATCATATAAAATAACAATACATTAAACCTCCAAAGTGTCAAGGCATTTACAAATTTAAACACAGCGATGAATTTAAGTTGTTTTTATTCTATCCTACACAAATAAGGGTTATTCTTAAAATAAAACACTGTAAAGCATGCTGAAGTCCTATTTTACTTATTGCAGTTCAATGTACACTCTGCATAAACATTCAATAGGGATAAATTGATATTCATTAATGTGTTGTTCCTTCTAGCTTTAGAACACATCATTTACTTGAGATCTTCATTGGTTTCATGCAGATAACCAATTTCAAATAATTTATAGCTTGAACAAAAATCACATTACATTAACAAAACATGTGGAAGGCTAATTTTTTCAAGGTCTAATTTGATGAAAATAAAAATTAATAAAACTGATGAGCTATTTAAAAGAAAAGTTTGGGCATAAGAAGCCAAGAGAAGGCTCCTGGAATAGTAAATTATCTTTGGTTATTATATTATTTGTATAGGCTTTATAAAGATTAAATGAAGAAAAGAATACTTTTATTAGAAAATATGTGTAGGCAATATCCTCAGTAAATTGGACACCATTGTTAATCTTGTTTTAATATTAGCATGGAATATTAATTTTGGAAGAGATACTGTGCTGCTTCTCAGTGTCTGCACTATTTCCTCTTTACATTATTTCTCTGATGAGCCTAGGTTGTGGGGTCAATTTGCTTCTCCCTCAAAAAGCTTTTCTACTAACATAAGAGAATTTGTTATATTACCTGGAACTGGAGGACTGAGCTATATGGAAAGCTGAAAAACAAAGTGCATGATTCAGGCTGAGCCATAAAGAATCACACAACATCTTCTAGCTACTTTCCAACCACTGGTTGAATATATGACACCATCAGGAAATTAGCAGACTCTCAATTTCCTAAATTTTAAACTAATGGTGGAGCAATTAAACCTCCCAGTACTGAACATCATTCAAGAGGTGCTACTAATACAAAAAAAATTGAGCTGGACAAAATAAAGTCTTTAATAATCATAGTATATCAGCTAATCAAATGGGCTTTGCTTTCACTTTGGATCAGTATACTTGATGAGTAGTTGCAGAATAATGTAAAAAGAAAGTTATAAATTGATGTTCAAGGATGAAAAGACACTTTAAAGGCATTTCCATTTTCTAAGATCCCCACAGTCTTAGTTTTCAATTTTAAGAGCATCATCTTTAAATGTTCAAGATGCATAAGCCCATATTCTAACTCTGCAGATGTTTCAACATAATGCTTGACGGATAAAGTAAACTAAAACAAAACTGATTATTTTCAATAATAAAATAAACTGCCCCAAAATGCACTAAATAAGTTAAACTTTTTAAGTGTTTTTTTTTTTTTTTAATAAATAGCTAACATTTTCTCCTATTATTTCAGCATGGTACAGTAAGGAACCAGGATGTGCACTTACGTATTAAATTTTATTTCCTTTTTATTCTTTGTTTTTTCACTGTTTGCTATTATGTTCACCACTCTATTTTAAGCATTGGGAGGAAAATAACAATACTTAAAAATATAAGGAAAATCTCTCTGTATCAAGCTGTTGAACCAGTGGGGAATACTCAAGCAGGATTTTCTAAATAGAAGAGTTATCCCACTGAGACACTATGCTAGAGTAACTTTTCTTATCCATATTATAAGACATGGTCTCTGCAATGACTGTAACAGAATTATCAAGGGAGACAATTTCCAAAGTGGCAGAAAGGTATTTAGCATTTGTCTAAACTGCAAAAGTCTTCTCCCTCAATACCACTTTCATCTACATCCATCAGAGATTTGAGGGCTAAACACATAGCAAGCTAAACAAAATTACCATGCAAGAAAAGACTGTAGATAGATAATACTAGAATTAATATGTATTCTCACTGCTCTGAAATCATTCAAGTTATGATAATAATCAAGGTGATGATTGTCCTAATTTTCTGTAACTTTTGGCATTGTGTGCTTACATCATGTGCCAAATAATTAAAACCTTATGTATATTGTATGCTTTATGCTAGATTCCTTCATCAAGCAGAATGGCTTGCAATTCAGTCTTACCTGCACACTTGGTTCTGGTGATTAATGGGGGTCCTGGAAGCCCTGTTCCCCCTTCACCAGGTCTTGTAAGTAGGACACGGATCTCATATTCAGTATCTGGATCCAAATGCCATAATTTATAAGTGGGAGCGTTGACCGCGTGGGTTTCTGTCCAGGACCCCGATGTCATTCGGTACTCCACTTCTTTCAGGATAATAGGACCATCGCCAATGATGGAGTTGGCATTCAGTTGAATCAGCAAATATGTAGGTCCAACACCAAGCAGCTGGGGAGGAGCAATGGGTCTTGGTGGTTCTAGGAGAAAGGAATGTGCAATCTAATTAGTTAATTATCCAAAACACTCTAATAACCAGATATTTATGTCTCTCAAAGCCTAAAGACTTAAAGAATGATTTATTTAGAAGAACATGGTAAATATTTAAAAGAAAACCATGACATGACTGGTCTGGCAACTGTACTCTTCAAGAGAAAATACTTTTGTTGATAGCATATGACCGGATATAACAAAGGTTTCTCTTTATTAAAATATGCCCTTCCAGGAGATAAACTTATTGAAGCACAGTATAGAAAAATAAATAATAAAATGATCTGGATAACTCTGATTAGATAGTAACAGAGTACAGATGATCTTTCACAAGCTTGAGGTCCTAAGGCCTTCACAAATCTCCAACTTAATGAACACTGTTGATATTACTCATGATTTCATTCATGAAATAATGGCCAAGGCGTGTTTTTGTTTTGGCTTTTTTTTTTTTTTTTCTTTTTAACGTCTTTAGAGTTCCTGCAGATGATATAAGGAGGAAGGCAAAGCAGCACTGAACTCAGATGCTGGTGAGAGATGTTTCCACATGCTCATCTCATAGCGTAAGAAACTGAATTTGCACCCAGGCACAATCACAAATCACTCCATATCCCCAACTGTTGGGAGTAGCATGTGATAAGGCAATGCATGAAAGGTACACTGAAATTTAATTTTTGATAGCAGAAACATTTTGCTTGTAGGAACTTCAGAAAACATTATTTCTACCTTTGGACTTATAGGTATGATGAATTAGAAGTACTTTTTCTTTTCCTCAGCAATGATATAGCCAACATTAGAGGCTGGACTTTATGAGGTGCTTCATCTCTCTAACTCTGTCCAAAGGATCTGTCCACAGTGACAGCTATGTCATGAAGAAAATCTAATTAGCAAATTGTGATCGGGGATGATTTTCTTTAAATTTCTGGAAGGACACTACAAGAGAAGCCAGACGATTTTACAAGAAAGAAAAAATTGAGAATTAATTTTAATACCGTAGTAACTTTTATTAAAAATGTTGATTTAGGGAAGCAGCTGTGGCTCAATCAGTAGGGCTCCCGTTTACCATATGGGAGGTCCCAGGTTCGGTTCCCGGGGCCTCCTGGTGAAGGCAAGCCTGCCCGCATGGCGTGGTTAGCTGACCCAGCGAGCACAAGCAGCAAGGGGGGATAAATGAATAAATAAATAAATAAATCTTTAAAAAAATAAAAAAAAAAATAAAATAAAATAAAAAAAAAATGTTGATTTAAAATTATTAATTAGTTAAGGTAAATCACATCAAGGGAAATTATCAAATGCAGCTAAACAGTATCCTCCTGCACCCTAGGTGGGGGTGGATTGGACGAAGCACAGATAGAAGGAATATATAATATTATATATTGTAACTTTTGTATTTAGAACTTAACAAAAGTTTGGGTAGACAGAGTGGAGGTGAAAGTTGATATATTTTTCTAAACACTTAACGAAAATAAAACTGGATGAAGAAAGGAACATAACTGGGAAAAAACAAGTGTCTTCCTGGATATCTAAATGCTGTGCATATTTTCAGAAGTTGTTAGTATATTTAGAATAAACTGAGTTGCCTTATACAAGCAATGTTTGCTTTCACTCTAGTTGGTTCAGGTACTAAGTTAAGTAGGGAATGATGCTAAATTCTCAACTCTCTGGGGTTCTATCCCACAGCACCAATGCCTCACTCACTTTACAGTTCAACAACAACATGAAGAGCAGGATTAACGAAGGGCTACGATTTGTCAAAAGAATAAAAAATAATGAACTTTGCTTAATTTGTAATGTCGTGGTATTCTGTAACTGACCTAATTTGTATATACTGTCTTCATCATCAGTCATCAAAACCCTGCACACCACTGCTATGTAAAATAAGGAGAAAACCAAAGGAGAGGAGAAGATGGAAGGGAGGGAGAAGAGAGAAATAGATGGGAATGGGGGCAGGGAAGGAGAGAAGGGGGGGGGACAGGTAAGAGGAGGGGAGAAGTTACCACTGAAAGATAATATTGGAGACAACAAAAATAATAAAATACAATATATATCATTTCTATCTCTAAGGAAGTGACATGTACAAGAAAATGAAATTTGGAGTCAGGAGATCTATTTTCAAAAAATGCATACACAACTAATAGCTGGGTGAACTTCAACTTGAATGTTATTTAACTTCTTGGCACTAAAATTTCTTCATTGGTATTACTTAAGAATTTTTGTAGACTGCATTTCTAAACGCATCAACAAACCTATAAGTGATGCTATTTTGCTTTGTTTTGTTTTTTGCCAAGAGAACGCAAATTTTAAAAACTGGAAATTATTATTCAACACTAGTATATTGTGTATATGAAGAAATGAATTTGATGTAATCAGGCTGTTGGACTGCAGAAGGGCAGCAATTTTCTCTGGTAAGTTTTACCAGTAACTTGATATGGTCAGGCAAACTAAATGGGCAGTTTGGTAGTCAAAGCTGTAGCTCAAATTTGAAACTGTGGCAATCTCTAAGGATGACTTAGAAGCATATACATTGACTAATGGTATGGTTATAAAGAAGGGACACCTAGCATTAATGAAACTAATATATCACTGCATATTAAATATTTTTATGTGAGAGATAAAAAGTAGCCTTATATTAGCATACATATTTTGTTTTGGGCCCTTGAGAACAAGGATGCTTATTTATAAAATCTCTATTTATTTAAATAAATTATGCATGAATTTTAATCAGTTAGTAAATGAACAAGTAATTGTTCTGCAGCCATATTAATATTCTCCATAACTTAATACACTATCCGACCCAGAGGTATGGTGTGAATAAATCCCAACAGTACACTAAGTATCAACTGAAGCATGCAATCCCCAAAATACAAGATAAACTTTGTCGATGTTACCAATTAACTTTCAATTAATGACTTACATTCATTATTCTAGAACTGAACCTATGACAAAATCCCAATTATACATTCAAATTGCATTATTTGTTTTGATATTTCAAATAAATTTTGAGTGTCTTAAAATCAAGATAAGTTATTACAAAAGTATATTTCCATCTAATTATTCCTATTATAATGCTACTTTGCAAACATATGTGTAACTTATCAAATTCAGTTAATTAATAAAATGCAAAATCAGAAATAGAAGCCAGAAATCCAAAAAAGTCAGAGTCAACAAAGCCAATGTCAAGGCAAATAATATGTCTGCTGTTATTTTTGCCATTATAGCTAAACTAAATACCTCTCAATACGATCTCCTTCTAAATTGTTTTATTTATTTCAATTTGCATGCACATCTGTTCAAGAAGCTTCGACAAAACTATCTCAAGATGAACCCTCTCCCTATGGAGCAGACAATGACACTGTATTAGTTTCCTTAGGCTACTGTAAAAAAAATTACCACGAATGTGGTGATGTAATACAGTATACTCTCTTTTTTCTGGAGTCCAGATATCTGAAATCAAATCACTAAACTGAAATCAAAGTGTCGACAGGGCTGCACTCCTTCCACAGACTCTAGGAGAGAATCTAACCCCTGCCTTTTTAATTTTCCATATAATCAACTTTATTTTTAAAGAAGTTTTAGATTACAGGAAAGTTACATCAAAAATATAGGGGATTTCCATATATGCCCCCACACACACACTTTCCCCCATTAACAACATCTTTCATTAGTATGGTACGTTTATTACAATTGATGAACACATATTGAAGCACTGCTGCTGATCAAGGTCTATAGTTTACATTATGGTCTACACTTTGCACCATACAATGTTTTGGTTTTGTCAAAATGTATAATGGCCTGTGTCATTGCAAGGTCATGCAGAACAATTGCAATGTCCAAAAATTTCCCTGTGTTCCAAGAATAATTTTTAATTTTCATATAAATGTTTTCACATTATTTTAAACTTTAATTTCATTAACAAGTACAAATTACTATTATGTATTTAAATGAAAGTTAACCTTATGAGAGCATTGATCCACTTGCTTATGAATGACTTTGAACGAAATAGTTAATAATTATATGCATATTGATGAATGCTACAGTGGGGCATGAAAACTGAAAACAGCTGATATGGTATGGGGATTAGGGCTTAAAATTTATGCAAATTTAAGAAATACTTAAAGGAAATTTAAAATGAAGCATGTTTTTCTAAGAGGATTTTAAGAAAACAATTGAAATATATCATTTAGGTAAATAGTTCACTGATAGAACAGAAATATTTAAAATAAAATTGCTTAATAAGATAGTTTGAATTAAAAGTTTTAATAAACTTTTATACAACATGAAAAAATATATGTAATTCAAATTAGAGTAATTATGAAAAAATAAAAGAATATTGCTTTCTTTGAGAAGTTGAGAATAGACAAAGAATATTGATTAGATTATTAGCAGAGCAAAATAAAACTGGGGTTTTTATGAATTGTATTTTAAGCTCCATGACTTTTTTTTTTTAAAAAGCAAATTGGTTGCAATTTAATTAGGAACATATTTCTAGATTATTTAAAACATGGGAATATTTTTAGCAAAATCTTCCACTCCTGAAAGCCAGCTCTTAGTTATTTTAAGGAGATAGCTAATCTGTGCAGATTTGTGGAATTCTTTTCAGAGCCTTCCAAGTCATACACTAAAGTAAAATTATATGTTATAAACATTTTTATAGCTACAATTTGTAGGGGTTTTTTTTGTTTTTATTATGGTAAATTATACATAACAAAAGTAATTTTAGCCATTTTAAGGGTTCAAATCTGTGGCATTAAGTACATTGATAATGCTGTAAAACCTTCACCACTATTTATTGCCAGAAAATTTTCATCATCCCAAACAGACTCATATATTAAGCAACAACTCCCCATTCTGCCCTCCCCTAGTCCCTGGTAATCACTATTCTGCTTTCTGTCTCTATGACTTTGCATGTTTTGACTAATTCATGTAAGAGAAATCATATAAAATATGTCCTTTTTGTCTGGCTTATTTCACTGAATATGACGCCTTCAAGGTTCATCCATGTTGAAGCATGTGTCAGAACTTCTGAACAACATTAAGTCTTCCAACCCATGCGCACATGAGGTCTTTCCATTTATTTAGGTTTTCTTTAAAGTTTTTCTACCAAGTTTTGTAGTTTTCAGTGTCTATTACCTTTTTGTTTATATTTTTCCCAAGCATTTTATTCTTTTAAATGCTATTGTGTTTATCTTCTACCTAGTAACTTTACTGAATTCGCTTATTAGTTCTAGTAGCTTTCTTGTGGCTTCTTTGAGATTTTCTATATATAGGAACATGTCATCTGTGAATAGGGCCTGTTTTACTTCTTAATTTCCAGTTTAGATATGGTTTTTTTTTTTCCTTGCCTAATTGCTCTGGCTAGAACTTTCAGTACAATGTTGAATAATAGTGACACAAGCGGACATCTTTATCTTGTTCCTGATCTTAGGGGGAAAGCTTTCATGTTTACCATTCATAAATGGTTTTTTTTCCATAAATGCCCTTTATCATGTTGCGAAAGTTCCTATCTAATCCTAGTTTTGTGGGGTTTTTTTTTTTTTTTAAAGAAAAGGATGTTCAATTTTGTTAAATGCCTTTACTGCATCAATTGACATGACCATGTGGTATATTATATTAATTTTATGTTGAACCAGCCATACATTGCTGGTATAAAGCTAACTTGGTCATCGTGTATAATCCTTTTAATATATGCTGGATTCCATCTGCTACTGTTTTGTTGAGGATTTTTTGCATCTATACTCATAAGGAATATTGGTCGGTAATTTTCTTTTCTTGTAGTGTCTTTATTGGGCTTTGGTATCAGGGTAATGCTGGCCTCATAGAATGGGTAGAAAGTATTCCCTCCTCTTCTATTTTTGGAAGAGTTTGAAAAGGATTGCTGTTAATTCTTTAAATGTTTGCAGAACTGAACAGTGAAGCCATTAGTTCTGGCCTTTCCTTTGTTGGGAGGTTTTTGATTACTGTTTCAATCATCTTACTTGTTATAGGTTTGTTGAGATTTTCTATTTCTTTTTTTTTTTTTTTTTAATTTTTTTTTTTTAAGATACTTAAATTACATACATGTTACACAAAAAATATAGGGATTCCTATATGCCCCACTCCCCAAACCTCCCACACCCTCCCACATAAACATCCTTCATTGGTGTGGAACATTTATTGCAATTGATAAACACATCCTGGGGCTTTGCCACTGAGCATGGACCACAGTTCACATTGTATTCTATTTCTTCTTGAGTCAAGGTAAATAATTTGTATGGTCCTAGGAATTTGTCCATTTCATTTAGGTTATCTAATTTGTTGACATACAGTTGTTCATAGTATTTTCTTATAATCCTTTTTATTTTGTAAGGTCAGTAGTAATGTCCCCACTTTCACTCCTGATTTTAATTATTTGTGTCCTCTATCTTTTTTTCTCAGTCTGGCCAAAGACTTGTTGATTTATTGATCTTTTCATGAAATGAATTTTTGGTTTTGTTGATTCTCTCTGTTGTTTTTGTATTTTCTATTTCATTTATCTCTACTATAATCTTTACTATAATCCTCCCTCCTGCTAAATTTGGGTTTAGTCTGCTTTTCTTTTTTAAATTCTATTAGGTATGAAGTTAGGTCATTGATTTGTGACCTTTTTTCCTTTTTGAAATAGGCATTTATAGCTATAAATTTTTCACTTAGCACAGCCTTCATTGATTCCCGTAAGTTTTGATATTTTGTGTTTTTGTTTTCATTTGCCTCTGTGTATTTTCTAATTTCCCTTGTAATTTCTTTGACCCATTGGTTGTTTAAAAGTGTGTTCTTTAATTTTCATATACTTGTAAATGTTCAAGTTTTCCTTTTGTTATTGATTTTTAGCATCATTCCATTGTGGTTAAAGAAGATACTTTTTAGGATTTTAGGATTTTAAAATATATTAAGATTTAATTTGTGGCCTAACACATGATCTATCCTGGAGAATAATCAATTTCCACTTGAGAAGAATGTACATTCTTCTGTTTTTGGACAATGTTCTATAAATGTACATTGGTGTGATCGGCTTATACTATCTTTCAAGCCCTCTATTTTCTTATTGATCTTCTGTCTAGATGTTCTATCAATTATTTTAAGTGGTGTATTGACATCTCCAACTATAATTGTAGAGCTATATATTTCTTCCTTCAATCCTGTCAAATTTTGCCTCAGGTATTTTGGGGTTCTGTTGTTAGAGGTGTATATATTTTTAATTGTTATATCTTACTCCTGCATTGAACTTTTTTGAATATGTAATATCCTTCTTTGTTCCTTGTAGTCTTTTTTTTTTTAAAACATAAAATCTGTATTGTCTGTCAATAATATGCTCACTTTGGCTCTTTTTTGGCTATTATATGCATGGAATATCTTTTTTCTACCTTTTATTTTCAATGTCTCCATGTCTAAATTGAGGGTCTTGTAGATAGCATATAGATAGATCTTATTTTTTTATCAGTCTGCCAATCTCTGCCTTTTAATAGAAGGGTTTTATCCATTTACATTTAAGGTACTGACTGATAAGGCAGGATTTACTCCTGCCATTTAGTCGCTTTCTGTGTGTCTTGTATGTTTTTTCTCTCAATTACTCCACTACTGCTTCTTCTTTTTTTTTTTTTTTTTGGTATTATTTGATGTTTTGTAATATCCCCATTTGTTTCCCTACTTATTTTCTTTTCTCCATATTTTTTTAGTTTTCTTAGTTGTTACCTTTGAGATTACAATAAGCATTTTAAACTAATAACAACCTAGTTTGAATAATAACTTAGTTTCAGTAGTATACAAATGCTCTACTCCTATAAATGTCTGTCCCTCCCCCTTTACAATGGTAATGTCCCAGAGTACATCTTTATACATTGTATCCCCATTAATGTAGATTTTAACTATTGTTTTACACCTTTACTTTTTAAGTCATGTAGGAAGAAAAAGCAGTATCATATAAATATAAGTACAAGGTACAGAATTTTATATTTCCTTATATAATTATCCAGTGTTCTTTATTTCCTCTTATGGCTTCAAGTTACTCAGTAGAGTCCTTTTATTTCAGTCTGAAGTACTCTCTTTATCATTTCTTATAGGGCAGGTCTTCTGGGATGAACTCCTTCAGCTTCTTTTCATCTGTGTAAATGTCTTACTTTCCTCTCCATTCTTGAAGGGTAGTTTTGCCAAATATAGACTTCTTTTTTAGTTGACAATTATTTTCTTTGAGGACTTTAAATATGTCATCCCACAGCCTTCTGGCCTCCATGGTTTCTGATGGGAAATATGCTATTAATCTTACTGGGAATCCCTGGTATGTAACAAGTCCCTTCTGTCTTGCTATTTTCAAAATCCTCTTTGTCTTTGGATTTTGACAATTTTACTATACTGTATCATGGTGTTGATCTCTTTGAATCTATCCTGTTTGGAGTTAATTGAGCTCCTTGAGAATGTATATTCATGTCTTTCATCAGATTTGGGAACTTTTCAGCCATTATTTCTTCAAATACTTTTTCTATCCCTTTCTCTCTTGCTCTTCAGCGACTCCTATAATACAAATGGTGCCTTAGTTTTCCAGACAAATACCACACTGTGAGTTGGCTTCAGAAATGGGAACTTATTTGTTCAGGTTTTGAAGCCAGGTGAAACCCAAATTGAGGCATCAACAAGGTGATGTTTTCTCCCCAACGACTGTTAACTTTCTGGTGATGCTTGGTGTTTCAGGGCTTGTATCTCTATCTTACATCATATGGTAATGTCCTCTCCTCTCTCTTCCAGGTTCCTTTTATATCCATCTTCTGACTCCTCTGTGTGGCTTTTTCCTTATATCCAGATTAAGACCCACCCTCATTCATTTGGATCACATGTTAACTAAAATAACAATGGGAACCGGATGTAGCTCAAGTAGTTAAGCACCTGGGTCCTATGTGCAAGATCCCAGGTGCAATCCCCGGTTCCCCCTACAAAGAAAACCAAGCAAAACAAAAACTAAACAAACAAAATGAGAAAACCAACTCTCACTGGGAAGCAGATGTAGCTCCATGGTTGAGTGCCTCTTTCCCAAGTACAAGGTCCTAAATTTAATCCCTGGTACCCCTCCCACCAAAAGAAATCTTCAAAAGGCCTTATTTACAATGGATGCACATCCACAGAGATAACATCAAGAACATATCTAAATTGGGGTATATAATTCAACCTACCATGGTTGGTATGCCACAGGTCCCTCAGGCTCAGTTCATTTTTGGGAGAAACAAGTTTAAATATACTACTTTTGAAATGCCTAATAACATACAATTTAAGCCACTTACAAAATTTTACATTATTGAAAATAAGGAGGCTATGGACTTTTATTTAGGATTAGATTGCTGTTACATTGCATGTTTTTTGAAAGCAAAACTTTATTTAGAAAGCACTCTAAAGTAAAAAAAAAAATCTTAACTGATTCATAATCTTTCCTCTTTTCAGTCCTTACAGGGAGATTTTAATCTACAGCACATCATGAAAAAGTTTAGATAAGAAAAAGGCATATTTCTTTTTTGAATTAAAAAAAATTTTTTTTCTTATGTTTACACCAAGTCAAAGTAAACCACTCTGAGAGAATCAACATCTCCAATTTCCTGTTCTACACAGTCTTCTTTTAGTTCCCCTTTTACTGAATTATAGTTCTTAGCCATCAAAGATCCAATACAGATATCTTTTTCAAGTTTACTCCTGTCAGGTACTTGTCTATGCTCTTTGTTGAATAATGTGTCTATGGATCGAACCAGAGGGAAGAAGTTTGTCTGGAAATGTGTCTTCCCCTTGGGATGCTAATGATTAGCCAACAAAAGCTTTGTTTAGCATATTCCCTCTGTCCAAGGGCCCCAGGAGTTCAATTCCAGAGATTATTGATTCTGCATCAATGTCAGGAGCTCTTTTTCTTACCACTCCAGCTAGTACCAATTCACTCTTATCTAGTGCAATGTAATGGGTGTCCATAAACAGGTCACAAGCACCAATATCAACAGCCAAGAGAAAGGCCTTTTCAAGTCTCTGGTACCTGAGTAAATGGTGGAAGAATCTCCTTGCATATTTGCTGATTTGGTCTCTATATTCCAATAGAGCTGTATCCAGGAATTGTTTTGTTGGAGCATAGAAGGTTCCAACAGTTGCTTCAAGCTGTGCTTCTCTCTCTGGAGTTTTTAAGAAGATGACTCAAAATGGCATTCAGGATATGTATCATCTCATAGATCTCATCACAATGAATATAGTGGAAGATGATATCTACTGGGCCCAGCTGTCCTCCTGTGAAAATACCTCCAGTCTTCCTTGAGAACAATCCAGGAGCAGCAGATTGGCTCTGTTCTTCTCAGAGGAAATAGGGGTCCAAGGCCAAGCTTCATCAGTGGCCAGTGGCCACCAGCAAACAACCATTTCCTGAACAATTGCTAGT
Source organism: Tolypeutes matacus (assembly GCA_026826555.1). NCBI lineage: Eukaryota > Metazoa > Chordata > Mammalia > Cingulata > Chlamyphoridae > Tolypeutes > Tolypeutes matacus. Next base: position 3,545,544 of record JAKSZT010053888.1, on the reverse strand, counting down.
TTGATGACACTCTGCTATCCTGTTTACTGGGACAGGCATTTCATAATAGTATATCTGGAGTTAGTGGAGGAAGAGATGCTAACACATGGAAAAACAAAAAAACTATCCCTTGCCTTTTCAGCTTTTGGTGGCTGCTGGTATTCCTTGTCACATCACTCCCCTGCCTCCTTATTTATGTTGCCTTTTCTTATGCTATCTGTAGTCAAATCTCCCTCTGCCTCCCAAGTCTAAGGTGCATGTGATTGGATTTAGGGTCCAATTGGATGATTCAAGATAATCGCCTCATGTCAAGATCCTTAATTTAATTACATCTACAAAGAGCATTTTTCCATATAGAGTAATATTTACATTGCCCAAGGATTGGGACCTGATATCTTTGGCCAACATATTTCAGCCAGCTACAGACACAGAGTGGGATGCTGTCCTTCCTCCTAGAAGACATTTAAGCTCCACCTTTTTTTGAAAGTTTGTGGGCAGAAAATACTTCTTTGAGGAATTTTTCCCTTGCTCAGATCAGAGTCTTGGAAATTATAAAAGAGCTAATAATTTATCTAAATTTGTGGGGAAGGTTTTGCTATTTGTGATTTTTAAAAATGGAAATAGAGTTGGGAAAAAGTATTATATGAAATGGCTACAGGGATCAGGTCTAAATTTCTAAAAATTTGACATTGCAGATACTTTTTTTTTATTTGCTATCATTCATTTACTGAAATGAACTATAACTTCAAAATCAATTTTTTTCTACAGCTGTAGCTATCTTTTTCTCTGAAATGTTGACCCACTTCCAGGTCCTGTTAAATGACAAAATTCACTAATTCATGCTACACATTGTTTAATTTTCTTCCATATCATGTACTGAGTGCTCATGTAAAGGGAAATGGACATTAGAGAGACTGAGGGGAAGAGCTACATCAGTGCATTTATTTATCAGTTACTCTATAATAATTTTAAATGACTTTAAATTATGCCTCAATAGGATAACAGTATAATGTAATGACACGTCAGTGTTTTAAGAAACTCAAAATAACAACACTCATGAATAAGATGATGTGTTTTTTTTTTTCTCCCATAAGATATGGGTAGCAGGGTATACAAAACTAGCAGCATTTTTCTTGAGCATTTAATATTATATTTACAATAACAGAATTTGTGGAATTTTTCTTTAAATGTTAAAACACAAGTACACATTTGAAAATTTGGGGATTAATTTTAGTAAGGTTTCTTATGCACCCACATTTTATGAGCTTTAAATAAGATATATTTGAGAAGAGTAATAGTTTTTCATGATTTTCATGCTGTTATTTTTTCTGATATTTCAGATTTTCAGTTCTAACAATTTCTTTAGCCAGCCAATGTGGAGCAAGTTGCCTCACGGTGCATCAGAACACAGGCTGAGGCACAACAGAGATTTTCAGCAAATGACCATATTACACTTACACAGCACAAAGCATCCAAAAACGAACAGGGCCCATTGTGGCTTGTCCCCCTGGGGAGGCCAATTGCTTGGGTCAGGATTGGTGGAGAGCAGCTCTGACACCTGTGCTGCCTGAGTGTTGGATTTTTACATACATCAGGAGGAGGGGACCCTACCACCGAGCAAAAAGCATACATCAAGCAACCTTTGTGCAGAGTTTCTGCCATTTTTAATTTATTACGAAGGATGCTGTTAATGTGGGAAAGTGTGGAGGGAGAGGGAGTGGGGCATATGGGAATCCCCTATATTTTTTATGTAACATTTATGTAATCTAAAACTTCTTTAAAAATAACATTTTTAAAAATTATTTAAAAAATAAATAAATCCATCAATCCAATTGGTGGAGCTCTTTTTCAAATCATATCAATCAGGTGCCTCAAAAGCTTGCACTGGTTAAATGAAGTTAATGCTAAGATATCACAAAGTTGGGGTGTTGTCCAACCTGAGGCCCCTACACCAGCACCTGGACAATGTATCAGACACATGCAGCCACCTTAGCCATCATCATCGCCATGAAATGTGGGTGGGCTTAAAGCCTAAGGTTATGGTTTACTATGAGAAAGAATGCGTACTATACCCTCTGCCCACATTTACAACATTTCACAAAAAATCTTCGGAGAACCAGGAAGTAAGCACACATGGTTTTGCAGCTGTAAGAAGGTAGAAAAGGTTTTAGGAAAGATGAAAATAAAAGAAAGTTGCAATTAAGTATCAATACCCTTTTTAAATGAAATAGATTATTGTTTTTATTATGTCCTTTTGATCACTATTAATTGCATCCAGCTAAACAGAGCTTCTTCATTCCCTTTCAATGACTGCAGTTGTTCAAATGAGTTGAGGCTTTTAAATGAGTTGACACTTTAAAAGCAAGTGATGCTTAAGATCATGTAACACACAGTTTGGCCCCACACAATGAAGAATTCTCCAGCCCCAAACGGAAACAGGCTCCTCTGAGAAACACAACAACAATGCAAACAATAATTTCCTCTCCCAATTCACTGTTTATGCTGACCTAAAGTTGCATCATTCACATTTCCATTTTTCAAAAGAGCATTGGAGCAGAATTTTGAGGGTGAGGGTGCAAGCCCTGTCTGAATGACCAGTTATTCACTTGCTCAGAGGCAAGTCAACTGATTATATCTTACATGCTCAAAATGTATCAAGAAATATAAGCATAGTCATAAGCCAATGTAATCCCAGCTCGGGGAATTTATTACAAGGAGATAATTTAAATGTTTGTTGTGAAGGGAAAAAAAAAGACTATATAATCAAAATATTCAACAGCAGGAAAATAGTGAAGCAAATTGTGGTACATCCATTCAACAGACTTTCATGCAAACTTCAAAAATGCCACTCAGGAAGATTAGTAAAAACACAGAAAATAAATATAATGTCAAGGCACATTTGAATGTTCAAGATGATAAGAGTTTTCATTTTAAAAGGCAAAAAAATATTCCCCTAGGTAAAAAACAACCACCATCACCACCAAATGGCTAACCGTGGTGATGGGAACTAAGGGACCATGAGTGGTTTTGCTTTTTCCTTTATCTGTTTTCCAAAACTTGTCACATGCCCCTACAGTAGTGTCATCATTACACCCCCAGCATTTACTGCACAGCCTGAAAAGTGTGTAAATACTGTTAGAGAATGGATGGCTGGCTCAACAATGATTTGAAAAATTAAAAATTACCCATGCCACTGTAGGAAAAGCTTAACTTCATAAATTCTATCTATTCTACACAAGAACATGTATGCTGCAATTTCAATGTGAGAACCATCATTTGAAGACAATGATAATAGACCTTTGTGTATTTTATTTATCTGTTTATTTTGATGCTTAAATAAAGTCCTCAAAAAATAAGATTTACCACCATGTCCTATGAACCATGTAGCTAGCCAATTACTCTGACATTGATACACAGCACCTACAAAATGTTACTATTTAATTAAAGGAGTTAGTTGACTGGAACAAAAGAGCACTTTCAAAGCAATTGCTTAGTGACCAAGTGGCATCAAATGATTTATCCAGCTTGTAAAAAATGGCACAGCTACAAACCTAGCAATAATTCTTTTTTGTCTTTTAATAAAATCCGATCAATTAAATTGTATTTAAAAAACAGTATTTTCCACGTGAGGAAAACTTACCCATGTATATATTTTAAAATAATTTGAGTATTACGAATATCAAACAAGAATGGTATCCAAAATATCCACTTGCACTAATACCAGAATATATACCAACAATGTGATTTCTTTGGACAAAAATTTGTATTAGGGTAGGAAAAAATTCTGATGCAAAAAATGCCACTCTTCATCTGAAATAACTATATTGTCTTTCAAGTCCCTGTGTGATAGATCTGTGGAATTGCGGTATTTAATCTCTATGTCATGGCTCTTCCCTGTTACCTAAAGTGCTGAAATAAGAAGAATCATTTCAGCAATGAAACTGCAAATTTTGCATACTGAATTTTATATTCTATGCATTACCATGGCATTTTATTCACCTTGATGAAAACACTGCTGCAATAACTTTATTACGCGCCTGAAATAAAAAGGCATGACAGCAGCACACTGTTTTAGGTCTGTCAGCAGAAACTATAAGAAAACTTAGGTTCATATTTAGGATGCATGAAAGGGAAAGGAATTTTGAAAAGTGAAGTTATTTGCTTTTTTAGCCTATGTAATCTTTGAGATAACTACAAACTACCTCATCTTGACCAAAACTTACAATTCCTATGCAATGAATCAGTTCAGAATTATGACTTATTTGCAATAATTCAATAAATTTACAAATGCCAATGTCAGAACTACAATCTACCTGACAGCGAGTCTCATACAAAAATTATGACAAAAATGACGTATCCCTCTGAATGAGTCATAAGCTAATAAATGCAGAAGATTTCTCTTGGTCATTTAATTCCTCTTTAAGCTCTATCAGAATTCAAACTGTTGATAGCATTTCAAGGGAAGAGCATCTAATTGATTCCAAGAGTAGCACTGAGGTCAATAGTAAAATCAGGGAAGTCTTCAGCTCTTTGTTTAGTTCTCTCAAGCCTAGGGCCATAAACAGGTAATCACATCACCATTTCATTAGTCACCTTTATGAGGGAGGAGAATATATATATATATATATATATATATATATATATATACGGTGGGAGAGAGGGAAACAGTTGTTTGGCAGTAGCAATATATGTCCCAGTAGTATGTTAAATATGCCTAAATTAGATAGACTCTTATTTTATTCTATGTTTTAGACAAAAGGACTTTGAATAACACCATTCATATTCATTTTATATGAAAATATATTAAGACACAATGGCTCAACTCAATCCAGTAAACCAAAAGATGTAAATTAAAGGGGAAAAAAATCACTACATATAATTGTCTATAATATATATTGATTCTAATATGTATTTTTAAGTTATATATATATTACATTTGCATTATAATATACATACAAACATATGTATATGTAATGTGTATAGAATCAAGCAAAAATTATTATTTAAAAAATTGAGTCTTCCACATATAATAAACACATAAAAAAATTTCACAAGGCTAATTTGAATAATTTAAGAAATTTAAGTCTATGCAATTGGAAGAATTCTCCAATACTTAATTGTGACCAAACACAATTGAAATTTGCCATCACGATTCCAGCAAACAACATTCCATTGTATTGACTCATTAATAATACATACTAGGTGATCATTCCAAGTCAATTCAAAATGATGCATGGCCTTTGCACACATGTGTAGTAGGGAATAGATGGCCATGTTTTCAATGAAATCAGCAGACACTACCCACTCCCTCCACTCAGTGACTGTGGTTCCCAGGCAGGTAAAATTCAAGACTTGATTTATCCCAAGCTAACCAGGAGAACTGTTATTTACCTGTTATTTCCACATGACATTGGAGGGTAGAGAGCGGCCAGGCATAACCTATATATATATCATATAACAAGTGACTCGTTAATTTTTTATGAAAAAGAATTTGTGATGATAGAGTAAAACCAATTGAGCAAGACTCTCATCATACAGTTAACTCCTTTAATTGATAGTCTTTATGTGTGTGCTATTAACTCCAGAGCAATCATAATTTTAGGACTGTTTTCAATTCAAAAAGCATAAATTTTCAGAGACTTCAAAGAAAATTTGTCAGTAGTTTATACAGACACAACTCAATTTTGTAATGTGAAGATTCCCAAAGTATATTCACTCAAAGGAAATAGATGATATATGATAGCAATTATAGAACACTTCTCAATTTGGTAAAACAAAATGAAAGTGAGCCCTGTCGGGTTAGATGTGGTGGTTTGACACTGCATGTATGCCAGAAAAACATGTTCTTAAATCTAATCCATTCCTGTGGGTGTTAACTCATTGTAAGTACAATCTTTTTGATGAGGCTACTTCAATTAAGGTATAATCCACCTCATTCAGCATGGACTTAATCCTATTACTAGAGTCCTTTATAAACAGAATGAATACAAAGAAAGGGGGGGGGTGAGAGAGAGAGGGAGAGAGAAAGCCACGGAAGCAAGAAGCTGAAAGCAACAAAACCCGGAAGAAAAGGGAGAGACCATCAGATACCATCATGTGCCTTGCAAGGTGACACAAGAGGCAAGGATCACTGGCAGCTGATCTGTGGGAAGAAAGCATCGCCTTGATTTGGACATTTTCACAGTCTCAAACTGTAAACTAATAAATTGCCATTATTTAAGCCAAGCTATTTCATGTTATCTGCTTTAAACAGCTTAGGAAATTAAAAGAGATGTCTTTGATTCTATCAGGAAATAGAGAATCTTTACTGAAAATGAGTTCAGCAGATATGGCTGGTAAGTCTGGATGAGCTATTCCAGGTGGTAACTGGGTAAGAGTCAGGTGACATATGCAGAGGACTGGAGGACAGACATCCGCGCACTTCCATATAAGTTTATGAGTTAAGAAATGAAAGTTTTATGGGTAACACAAGGGTCTACGGGCATAAAAGTGAAGACAAGGCAATGCCACAAAAAATGGAGCCACCATCGTGTCTCACCGTTGTTACAAGGACGTCTACATAATTATTTTACTGTCCAGTTCAGTTAGCATTCCTTTACAGGGTGAAATAGCTGGCCCCCTAGGAGTCAAAGTGCCCTCAAAAATAAAATCACTGCACCCAATTTTATAATCTGATGGAAACAAGAGGCACACAAGAATAATTGTAGACCTACCTAATAACAAGTTGGTGATATTTTTAAGGTATTTAACCATGTTAACTGCACATATTTGGCATGAGTGTGACAGCTGAGCCAGCAAGAGACCTTTTATTTCCAATCCATTTGAACACCCCCACCCTTCCACACCATAATGGGGCATCAAATCATAAAAAATATCAGTTATATTGTATAAAACATGAAATATCAGAAGGCAGTACCAGTTCTGTAACCCATCAGAACATAGCATGGGAAAGTTTCTAGAATAGTAAAATAAAGAGTGTCAAGACCTTAAGTAATGCAATTAAACAGCTAAGGGGTTGGGATCATCTTTCACAGCTATTGCTATTTAGTGACAAGTAACTCCCTATTTTGCTGTCATAAATATACATTTTTATTAAAAGGGCATGGAATGGCTACAAACCCAGACTATTCATATAGTCTTTCCATGAACTTCTGGTTTCCCATCCTTCTCCACATTAGCAAGATGAACTGAAAGTTTGCTGAAGAAAAAGCATGACAAATAAAACGTGCAAATATTTTCATGAACGCTGCAAGATCTTTTTTTTTTTTTTTTTTTTTTTTTCCAGCTGGGTGGGGCGATGTACTGTTCCATTTGGAATCAAGGTGCAAGGAATTTGAGGACATCCTCCTCCTTCATCTGCAGGACATCAAGGGCTCCGGACATTGTTTAAGTTTCCCTCTAAGTTACGACGGGAACCCGGGACAATGCCATATGGAACCCTCTGCGGGTAGCACAGAAAGCGCTGCAAGATCTTTTAAACACCTCATCAGTGAACTTGATTAAGACAGATAAGAATTGGAAAAGGAAAGCTATGATTTCAAGTAATAATAAAAAGGGGAAAAGTATCATGTTTCTTTGGTGTACATTTTTGTAAAATGACACACTTATAAATGTTGACAGCTGAGGATCTCGTCATTGTAACTGAAAGGTACCATTTCCTGGTCAAAACCATGCACCTATATTTTCAAACCTCTATGTCTATATTCTGTATATCTTTTTAAAATTAAGAACCTGATGTTGGGCAAATGTCAAGCAAGTATGTTGGGAAATTAATCATAGAAATATACCAGATGTATTACTCCTATATGGCATACTGATATATTTAAAAAGCAAAGGCACTAATTTATGCCTGGATATATTTAATCTTGTTTCAAAAGTTAGTTTATTTTAATATATGAATGCAAATATGTTAAATAGACACTTTATCAGTAGTAAAATTATGCTTTCGTCTTTATAAAATTGCATCTCAATTATGAAAGGAAGAACAGGTCTGTGTTTTCCATGCCATGATGCCAGCCAGGAGGTATTCGCAGTACAAGCAGAATAGCCAGGAATAAAAGGACAAAGCGATGCTGGATACTTTTGTGAATATTTCAGTATTACAGACACCACATAGAAAAGGCAATAAAAGCCTAAGATAACACAGTCATGTGGTAGTTGAAAACATGACCACCAATTCTCTGACTGCACTCCCACTGAGACTTTGGGTCCATGCTCCATTCTCTTGAACCTGGGCCACCCTGTGACCACATGAACCTAAGGCTAGGTCACCAATGTCATGGAGCTTCCCCTCTGTCCCCTGGAATCTGACCTCAGAGCCCTGAACCCTCTGGCAAACATTTCAATTAGTCGGTGGAGTTATTCCAGCCCAGGTGGCAAGCATGTGTGTGAAGAAGTCTCCAGATGATTCTAGCCTCCTGGAACTTGCGTCACCTTCAGCTATTGGCCTTGAGCCTTCCCAGCTGAGGACCCAAACATTGTGGGACAGAGACATGCCATCATTGCCTTGCCCCTTCCAACTTTCTGGCCCCACAGAAGCTGTGAGCATTATAAAATGGTTATTGTATTATGACCCTAAGTTTCCTAATGTTTAATTATATATAGTAGATTAAAGGAACAGTCATTTTGTCTTAAAATGGCTGAAGGTAAACTTTAAAGATAAAATTAAAGATAATTTAAAAGCATACATTATACTTCTGTTTCATGTTCTGTCCCATGCTTACTCACCTGGCCTCATTTCTTACTGCTCTTCAATTCAAATCACATGTCCATGTTTAACAACTAGTATATTCTAAGGGAAATATATGTTCTTGTACTCATCCCACCTTCACTCTTTATATACTGTCTGGACTATCCTTTAGCCACTCAGCAAAATATCATTCATCTTCAAGTCACAACTCAGGAATTAGCACTTCAATAAGCCTTCCTTCACTACACCCTCTCCAGCCTGAAATAAATACACCTCTTTTATGTAAGAGATTTATCTACATTTTCTGTTTCTCTCTTTAGATACTGAGTTCATTGAAAGCAAGGAATTTGTATTATTTAACTTTGTATCTTCAGTGCTTGGCATATTGGGCAATTAATGTTTCTTAATCGAATGCATTCAAGGACAAATAAAAGAACAAACATAGGAAGATCATGAAAAATGAAAGGTAGGATAATATCAAGTATTGGTGAGGATATGGAACAACTAGAATTCTCATAAACTGAAAGTTGTGGTATAAATTGACACAAATAAATTCAGAAAACTGTTCATTGGTAGTTACCAAAGCTGACTTTAAGCACTCATGACTTGGCAATTCTATTCCTAAATGCATGCTCATCTAACATAGGTACATACGTTCCGCAAAAGTCATGTATGAGAATATTCACATAGAGCAGTTGTAAACAACTCAGAGTGAAAATGACCCAAACGCATATCATCAGTAAAATGGATAAAATGTGGCAGTCATGCGATAGAGTATCTGACAACAACGATGTCTGATGTCACATGACCTACATCTACATGCAACGATATGAATGAATTTCACAATGTTGAAATGAGAAAAGCCACACACAGGATTCCTTTCATATCAGTTATGCTATGTTATGAGAAGCCACGATAGTCATGACCCTGGAGAAGGACAGTCAGTGACGGAGATGCTTGCGAGGGACTCCTGAGGTGCTAATGATATTCCATTTATTGCTGCATCATGAAGACGGTGCGTATGTTTAGTTCATCGGGCTACACATCTGAGCTTTATATTTAAAGTAAACTTTATCTGTATGTCTACAATACAGTTCAGTAAGAACGTTTTTTTAAAAAATAAAAGAAATAAAGAGCAAAAACTAAAAAGAAAAGTAACTATGTATCTAATTAGTCCCCAACTCCTGCCAAGAGCAACCCCTCTAACTCAAACACCTTTAAGCACAGTACTTTAACATTTAAAGTAAGCATTTATTTATGGCCAATATCTAGTCAAAATTCCCCTTGAAAGTTGCTAAATCACTCATAGACTTGCTTTTTGTATATACTGCATTACACCAGTTCTTTTGACTTCTAAAATGTGAGACTCCCTGACCTCATAAGATACAAGAGGAAATTCCATGTGCAAAAGTTTGGGCATTCAAGTTGTCAAGTAAACTTTTCCTTTTGATTTAACTGTAGGCTCGTGAGAATGATTTACTTTGAATTCAACTATATATGATCTACTATTATTTTACAGTGCCTACATTTCCCAGAGAATCTCTGAATTATGAATGAGAACATAAATTTTCCTTTTAGTTCCTATTATTCGGGGATTATGCCCATCTTAGGACATTAGTGTTTTGACATTATTGGAAGTTTAACTGCACTGTCATTATTAGTTCACAGAGAAACACTGTAGGTCTGTCTAATAGCATCTCTCTAAGTTTTCACTTAGATGAAAGAAGAACTGGAGCTACTCTCCAAGTGTGTCACATGCAGGAAAGAATTTGGCTCATGATTTTACTTTCAAGGTGAAGAGTTACTCAGGGCACACTCCTACCTTGAATACAAAAATTAAGCAAGTAGAAGATATGCTTCCTTCAGAGCATACAGTAAAAGCTTTTTAATCCTATTTGACCAATACGAAAATGAGAGCCAACAGGAGTCACCTTATTAACTAAATGTGGAGTAGTTCTTTTTAGTTGGAAATACAAAGAAGAGGCACCTAGCACAAGGGCTCAAAAATGGTAACAAGTTTTTGGCAAGTCAATGAATAAATTAATGGAGTGTTATTATATTTATAATAAAATAATTTGTTATTTAAAATGAATGAAAGAGAATAGGGAGAAAAAGGCTAAAAGTCTGAAGACATTTAAAACAAACTTTGTTTTGTTTTGCTGTTCTTTTTTGGTGTTCTATACTTCAGAACTCATACAAGAATGGAAGAAAATATACACATTCACCCAGAAGGCACACTTCCATCACACTGCAGAAAGATAAGTGCTATTACTGACAAAAGGTACTCACAAAAACTATTTCAACTATATTTTGCACTGTCCTTAAACCATTCAATTAAGGCATCTATAATAGCAAACACTGTATTTTCAGTTTAAAAAGAAGATTATCTGTATCAATTGCTTAAACCCATTGCAGCGAAATATGATACTTTGAAAACAGAGGTGAAGTCAAGAAAAGAGAAAATCTAAAGTGCTGGAAAATTCTAAAAAAATGTTGATAAATGTTTTGTAATCACCTTTAAGAGTAGTTTCATATAATAGTATAGCCTCAAGATGATAAAGGGTCATTTATATATTGCCAAATGCATTTTATGAGATAAATTCAACTATAATTGCTGCAACTATTGCTGCCACAATTTAGGCATAGCATCTAATTATCCATTTCATTTTCATTTATATCTCATGGGCCAGATCATTTATCATGTTTCATGATAATGATCACAAGACACATGGAAAGTGATTTCTGGAGGTAACAAATTACCCACCGTATTAGCATAGCGCACAAGATCCTGTCATCAACTACTATGCATAAATATGAGGTAATTAAATGTACAATGTGCAAGAGTGTTTGATATGCTACTAGTTTCCTTTACAGCTGCCAAAAATCTGGGTTGCTAAATGCAGCATACCAGCTTGGTTGCAAATCAGGAATCATTACATCCCAGAACTCCAACAGGTAGACGGTGTATTGTGGCTCAGGATGCTGAGATGCCTCTTTCATCACCTGGTATTATTACTTCTTGCCACCAAACCATCCATCACCACTGCTGAGACAGCTTGGAATGATAGTGCTGGACCCTCACATTACTGCTCCTTGAACTCTGTCTCATCTGTCTTTTGCATCATTCCTGATTCACAGCTAAGTACCCTCTCCCAGCTGCAAAGTGGAGCGTGTACCTGTAATGCCTTTAACCCCTGGTGCTTCTCAAAGATTAATTGATTTCTCTTCATTATGGAGCCACTGTTCAGAAAAGATTCTCATGGCTGCTGATGCAGAAGGATGATTTTTAAAAGACCTGATTTACATAATTCCAATAGTTGTAGGGAAATGCACCTCTGTCTCTCTTTCTTTTTTTTTTTTCTTTTTGCAAGTTAGGCTTCAGAATCGCAGTATATATTTCTATCATTTGACTATTTATCAGAAAAAGTCAGGAGCACAAACTTAGACACAGACAGGCCCAGAGGCATCCAAGTGCACAAGCAAGCAGACAAAAAAAGAAAAGACAATGTATAATATATTTAAATGCAATAGTTCAGCCTCAAATTTATTATTCAGAATTTCATATCTGTTTGTAGGTAAAATGCAGGCCTTTAACATTCTTAGTAAGCAAGAAACACTGGGTTTATACTTGACAAAATCCAAACAAAAGGGAGGGATTTAGAGTTAGAAGTAAGAATTTAGGTGAAAACTGCCATTCAAAATAAGCCTCTCACCTGTTCAATTTTTCGCTCTCCAGTGATTGCTAAGAGAACCTTCGAAAATGGCATCAGTAATACATTGCTTCCTGTACCATAAACTATCCAAGACTAAAGGGTTTTAATTCAGCTCCATCTGAATGCTGTTATAAAAGTTTAATAAATCAAAATGATCAAAATGTTCCCAGTGGCAGACTGGGATTCAGTTTCCAATTCAAATTCTCTTTAATATACGGCTTCTCTGACATCTTGCATTTTCTATCATCCACGTTGAATTCCAAACAGTCTGCTCTTCGTCATTATCATGCATCAGCCACTCTGGTCATTGTAACTACTTTTTAATAATCCTGCATAATATACAGAAATGCCAAACCTAGTGGGGGGTTGAACATCGGAAAATCATGGGGGGTGGAAGCTCTTTTATCTACCTTTAAGTAAATATTTTTAAACCATCGCTATAGTGAATGACAGTCTTTGAGGATTGGGAAATGTCCTGGTCAAAATTTCTAGAAAGGAAATCCCCCTCCTTCCTACCCCTTTAAAAAATTGATGTAAGAAAAAGACAGGTTTAGGAGCATTATTATCAGGGGCAATCAAATTCTGAAGAGCTGAGAAAGTGAAGTTTCTTGAAAGCTTGCTTTATTTCTATGAAGAAAAAGTTTTTACAAAAAACAGGAATACAATTTCACTTAAGAGACTGCCTCAAATACAATGAGGAACCTACATGAAGCAGCAGGGAAAATGTTCACACATGTTATATATCTCACATGTGTTTTAACATGTGGTTAATGTCAGCAGTTTAAAACAAAGTTATTGTATTTATAAAAGAAGATATTATATTTAACCATGCCAGGGTTCTCTTTCTAAAATTTCCATGTAATTGAATACATCTTTCTGTAAAAGTTTTACTGTGGTAACATACATATATAACATAAATTTCCCGTTTTAACCATTTTTAAGTTTACAACTGAATACATCTCTTTTATCGAAGTTTAACAACATGAGAAAAATCTAATAGTATTGGCTACAAGCTATGAAATGGAAACTTAATAAATACAAAGAATTTTTAAGCACCAAGTACCTATTATTTAATTAATCTTTTGCTGAATTCCTTTTTAATACACTATAATTAGTCTAAGCCTTTTCTGCCTGTCTAAAGTCTTCAAACCTGGATGTCTTCTTAGCACTCCAATCCCAAAGTTTACAATTGAGTAACCATCTATGCTCTCAGAGAAGTTCTACAAGTCATCCAAATTTCTGTTCATAATACCATATTTCTCCTGGCACTGCAGACCAGGAACCTAGAAGTGTCCTTTGACTCCTTCTCCTATCACTCTAGAATGCTCTTGCCAGTATTTCTCCAAAAATCTCTCCCCACAGCCTCCCTAAAGTACACCACACCATTCAACCTTACATAATTTTCCAAACCCCTAATCCTACTCCCTGCCAACTCACCACCCTCCAATCCATCTCCAATCCAGGTTTCCTAAGACAGATATGAACTCATGAGTAACAAACTCCGAGATATCCAAAGATTCTCAAATCAAATGACATAACACATTTACATTCAACTTCCTCCAGTGTAAGGCCTCAAAGTTAACTTTTAGGCTCAAATCAGACTCCTTCCTGGTGAAGCACAGTGTTGTAGTTAATATTTAATACCTGTCTGCAAGACGATGGTGTTTTCCCTTGCCATTCCCTCTGCCTGGAATGCCTTTTCCTTCTCTTCAGCTGTCCTACTCCTACCCATCTGTCCAGGGCCAGCTAAGACTCCAGCTTTCCACAGTGCATTCTCTGACCTACGAAGGCAGCAGGGAGGCTGCTGTCCTGGCTTCCATATCCTGCACTTCCCAAACCACACTGCACAGATATTTGATTCCACCTGCCAGGTTTGGGTCACTGTTATAGCTATAAAAACACAGGCATGAACTAGCAAAAGGGAATCGTCCTTGACTCTGCCAGTTTAGGGGAGGAGGCAGATGTGAGGTGGGCAGTTGTATTTTGAAGTCTGGGGTAGAAGCCCTGAAGGCTCTAAGGTGGAGCAGAGCATGGTGCAGTCAAGCAAGGGGAAGAAAACCAATGCTGCTGGAGTTTGACAAGCAAAGGAGAGTTTCCTGAGGGATTGGTGAGGAGGGCAGGGGCCAGATAAGAGGTGCTTTGTTGACTGTGATGAGAGATCTGGAATTTCTACTCTAGGAGCAGGAAGTTGGCAGAGCCAGGGAGAGCATCCTCAGCTACTCTGTGGGACAACTCACTCTGACAGCTGTGTGGAGACTGATTTGGAGGAGGCACATTCTGAGGTGGGGAGACCAGTTGGGAAGCTTTTTATAGAAGTACAAGAAAGAGAATAGGGTGACATGAAGGAAAGCACTGGCAGTGAAGAAGAAGAAAGGCGCTGGGTGCTCAGAGGATATGAAATAAAAGCCAGAGGAATGAAGAAAGCAGTCAATCCACATACATATTTCTATTGGCAATATCTCACCCAACAATGCAAAAATCTTTGAGCCCAATTTCTTGTTTATTTGTTCTTCACATACTTACGAAAAGGAGGCATTACATTAAGATCCTTTGAAAAAGTTAAATGACGTTGGAGACAATACTGTAAAGCAGTATCAATGGAATCTCTTCTGTACTAGAAAATAAGCATCATTTGGCCTTTAGTTATTTTAAAAAAACAAATTTGAGTGGAAACCTGAATGAAATAAGAATGTGAAAGCATTTGTATATTTGAGAGAAAAAAACAAAACAAAACAAGTACAGTGGAGAGTAGAGCAAGTGTAAAGTGTAAAGGGCCAAAGACACAAGCATGCTTGGGGAAGCTGGTATGCCTGCTCTGGATTCAGGAAGCAAGTTACTTGTATAGGAAACAAATTTGGAGTGTTAGAAAGGGATGCTTCATTTAAAGACTGGTGGACCACAAAAGGACAAAGTTTTGTACTTTTTTTGTACATGTGTGTTTGGGTGTTCTTTGTCTTCACTCCATGTGAAAGGAAGCCATTGGAGGGTGTACCCTCCAAATTTATACAAAGATGAAAAGAAAATGGCAACAGCAATTAGTTCACTTCAAATAACCACGTGGGTAAAATTTCTTCCTGACAAGGCTACACATAATTATTCACTTGTTACCTCTTTGTTTTAACACAAAGACGGATTCCTTGCCATTATGCAGACGTATCATTCCAAATTGCAAAACTGCAGAAAAACAGCAAAATATTGTCCTCGTTTTGGGCTCAGAAAGCAGAACTGGAGAGCAAAAAAAAATGTTATCTTCCAAATTATACCCTAAGGTTTACAATTAACCCTCACCCTATATCTTGTAAGAGATGAGAACACATCTATGGGTCATGATTCCTCTAAAAAACATCAGAGCAAAGATAAAGCCACAAAAGGAGAAGCTGTTTTGGATTTAGATCTAGTGTTAAGTATTTTGCCATAATTATTTAATCTCTGCCCAGTTGTCAATCTCCAAATCCTCACAAACTTTTATTACTAAAATGCTTCAACTTCTCCTTTTATTCTAAAATCTAATAACTAATAACTGAACACAATCCACCCTAAGGTCTATCCAAATAAAAATGTTTATCTGTCCTTACTGTGTTGACCTTATGCTTGTTTTTATTTCTTACCAGACCGAATGTGTCTTAGAAGAGGGAATAGTACCATTTGCACTAGTCCAGAAGGAAAAGAGAAAGTGCTTTCTGCAATAATATGATAAACTCCACTAAACAAGTTGATTTTTGACTGCTTTATTCAGAATAAATAAGTACATATCATTCTCTGCCTTTGGAAGACTTCAACCTAACGTTTCATGAGCGCTTTCTATTTTCTATGTATTTCCTTGTTTGGACTCTTGGTAAAAGTGAGGATCCTGATCACATTTTACTAATAAGCAACATGTGTATCAGCTAGATTCTTAAAAGATTTGAACATTTTAGCGACAAATTTATGCTAAATGCAAAAAGCTAAACACCAAAACTCTCAAGTCAAGCCTACACTGGTGTTGACACTTTTGAAGATTAAGTGGTGAGGAAAGTGGGAGAGACTCAAGAACTCTGACTAAAGTAATGTCCTACCAGCACACTTATATCACCATCTTGACTCACGGTGCCACTAGAACATTATAAAGTCTCTCTCTGTTCTCACTGAGTGATTTCAGGCTGTGAGCTATAGAGCTTCTGTTTAATGAACATTCTATAGTACTCTCACAGTACAACATTATTTACCAAATTAGCACTTAATAAAGGATTTCCATGGAGTAGCTGCTTTGGTAGGGCATTTCTCCGTTTCTTAGAGAGTCTTTTTTTCTCTTACACAATTTTAAAAATATGGTCAAAATCTAAGTCAAAACTCTCTGCCAAGACTGTCAATAATTCCTCATTTTCCTACAGAATTAAATTTTAAATTGTTTGCAGGCTGAGACTGTCTCCTGATTCTTTCCTGTTTCATGGCACTTACTACCACCTCAAGTACTCAATAAAGGCTGCTAGCTGGTTTTCCAATGAAGTTGCAAAGGAACACGGAGAGTCTAAACAAATCTTACCCCAAATTGACTTCCTTGCATCCTTTTGGTCTGGGATAAGGGAAATAAAAATGGTGAGCAGGAAGGGGAATAAAAATTACAAAGACACTGTTTGCTGTGAAGTAGGTATGGTTTGTACAAGTGGGCCCAAAATAATTTTATCACAAACTCCAGGAGACCGGAATTGAGAGGCTGTGGAGGAAAGTATGTGCCTGCTTTCAGTGCTCTGGAATAAAATTCCCTAAAGTTTAGCAGGAAGAATTATTTAGTCCTCCTTGACCACCCACCCCCCCTAAAATTCTTAAGATGAGAATGCCAACAAAAACAAACTCCCTAAAGATTCACTCCAAAGAGCAGTGACTATCACCTCAAATGCTAAATATTATTTTGAGGTTTACATGTGAATCACCTACGGAAATAAAATCAAGAATCCTTTGAGAAAGAACTCTACATTTTTTAAAGTTTTGAAACAAATTAAGAGAAAATAAATAAAACTAAAATAACCATTCAAGCAAAAACAAGTGCTGCACTCTCCCATTTTAGTAAAGCAGCTGTAAGGAAACTCAGGGAATGGAAAATTAATAAGAAGAGTATTTGGAATGATGGTGTGCAAAAATGGATAGAACACAGTTTCAGTAATAAGAGTGAGTCCCAGTCAATGTTAACACTAAATTTAAAAACCATCCTTTCCCTACTATTTTCAAATAAACATAGATACTGTCATTATTTTTATTGCTTTTCAACTTTGATGTTCCTAACCTAATTATATGAACAATTTCAAATCAGTATACAGTTTCTGGTTGCACCACAGTGTACTAACTGAAATAAGAACATCTAATATCCTTTTGCTCATTTAGAATTTAAAAATGTACCAGACATCTTGAACATTGAATCACCTGAATGACAAGTAGCTACGACGATTGAGAGGAGACTCCAAATGCTTCTTTTATCATATTCAAGGGTAGCAAAGTAAAATTTAAAACTTGAGACTTTTGGAGTCTCCTCCAAATTTGAGACATTTGGTACCCACTGATTGCCAAACTGGGGGGAATGATTTATGTGGTTTATCCACGTATTCTTAGATTCTTGCATTCCCCATCTAATTCTAAATTTTCTGTCAAGTTGACTAGTTTTCCACATTAGAAGCAAAGAAAAGGGATCTTCAAATCACTATTTAGAAGAAGGATCTTTGTATGAATTTATGAGTCTGGCTGCTATGCTATGGAAACCAGTTAAAAATCAATGCTGTGTGGCACTAAACTGACTGTTGAAACAATCAATTTAGAAATTCCATTGCCTTAAACCACCTACTAGCAAAAGTATTAGTAAAGCATGTTGTGCTTTTCACTTTCCACATGTCCTTGCTCCTAATGCAAAAATACTAATATGCATACATCATTTTTAACCAGCATTTACAAAGAGATTAGAATACAACATATTGGTCAAATCATGATTCCTTTTCAAGTGACAAATATTTCATGCTAAAACTTAGTAAAAATCGCCTTTATTGTTCATTTAAGAAAGGAAAGAGATTGGTACAAACACCATAAAAAAAGTTACCACCATCTTTTCAAAATGATTTCTAATTCTCCCTCTATGCCAGCAATGTTCACTCCATCTCTAGGTGAGAGGGGGTATTAGATTCACCAACTATTCGCTATACCTTCTGCAGTCAGACCCACAGCTCTAACTTCAACTAACAATTTTACTTACTAACGTTTAGACAAGCATTCAATGCCTTTATGTAAAGATTGTGCTAGGGACTGTAGCAAATAAAGAAAACCCAGAGAGGTTCCGGTGGAACAAACACTACAAATAATTATTGCATAGGCAGAATCTGAAAACTCTGTATTAGCATTACTTGACAAGGAGAGAGAGAGTACTTTCAGCCATGTAATAAAGGAAGAATTTGTGTTGAAAAGTGGCATATCTACCTCCTTAACTGGTCTCAGTCTCTTCTGTCTAATCTTCTACCCCACCTAAGCTCCTGTTACCTGGGTGTTTATCCACGCAAGGTGCTCAGTTAGCATATCTGAACAGCACCCCAAACTCAATCCCAGCCTAATTCCCTCCTGACTTTAAGAACCAAAGCTTTAATCCTACCCTGGCCATTTCTATTTGTATGCCATGCTCCCACCCCTACTCCACCCTACATCTCTCTTTTTGTACTGTCAGTTGAAATTATGAAAATCAGCAGGTGTATAATCATTCGACACTAGGCAAACCTAGTGTTAGTTTGTACTTCTTTCCTTCTTCATATATGTTGTGGGTAAACTGATATTAGGCAAGGGAATTCAGTTGTTCGACATCAATGAACAGTTCACCATTCACCAAATATGCTATGATCCCACTCCATGCTGTAACTTTCTCCCATATTTCCATCTTACAAACTCTAGATGTCCTTCAGGGTTAAGATGTAATTTACCTTGAAATATTTCAATTCTTGTTTAAACTGAGTAGGATCATTAACTTCCTCTGAATTATACTACTTATGCTCTGGAGTCCAATGTACAACTAGTTCTCTACTGGTCATTCCAGTTGTCTCTGGAATATGCAGCCCTATTCTCTATTGATAGTTGATGGAGATGATACTCTCTCTATCCCCAGTATATATCCAGATTGCTATCCAGTGACCATAAGGAGAGCCTAGCTTAGAATGGAAGCCAAAACCATGCACTGCAGAGTAAAAAGCCGGAAAGAGCCTGGGTTCTTGATGACTAGATGGACCAACCTTGAAGCCTATCTCTGCACTTAACAGTTACAAAAGCCAGAAAATACCCTTATGTAAAGCTAGTTTGCATTGTCTTACAAAGGTAAGTATCGACTTCAATCCAAATTCCTCATGGTTTTGAACACAAAAATCTGTTTTATAGGTCTACTTACTCTGAGTAAGGTTGGGTAAATGGGATAAATTCACCCCAATGTGCAGCTGGAAGTCACTGTTATTCATTAGGAATAAATAAAAGTATTAACTGAATGCTTTTTGTGTCCAGAGCATTTTGATAAGGGCAAATGATTGACACTAAAATTTACAAAGCAAACCAACAACAAAAACTGCTTCTCACTTTAAAGTACTTAAAATGTATTTGGAGTTTCACAGATAAATATAATAGGTATAAAAGATCACTAGCAGCTGAGAATATAAATTGAGCCAATTGTGGCCATCAAAGAATTTTACAGAACTTTATTGTGAATCTGATTCGTCAGAGACATAATTGGATCTTTGAGTCAGAGTTTTTGGAAGGAAAAGATTGCAGGTGAGGCAGAGAATGAGCAAACCAATCTATAACAAAACTTAGACGAAGAAGCTGGTGTTTTCAGACTGAAGCTTGTGAACACGACTTCAACTTGTATTACATTTTTCATACCTCCGTTTTTTTAAGAAACATTGAAGGAAAACTTTTGCTCTTCATCTCATCTCTGTAAATACTTCTTTGTCGATATAGCTTGGTTTCCACAGCTGGAGAAATTATCATTACTCAAAATGATTTGGAAGCAATGGTAAAGTCATGAAAGAGTAAACTGTGTTTCACCTTACTTTCCATCTCTTCCTCTGACTGTGGGAACACATAGATCAATACTCTTCAGCATGAGAATTTTGCAGGGAAATTTTCATTTGTAACAAACAGCAACAAAAAACCTTAAGCATGTCCTGTCACTTTCGGTTTAGGAGAAAATGCACTAATAAACTCTTACCCTTGGGTCATCTTTGACAACAAGCAATACCATGCCAGCTCCTATTAAAGACCATTCCTATCACTGGCCCAAAAATTTCCTTTAAAATTACCATCTTTTGTATCCATGTAACAGGATGTCAGCTTTAAAAGTGCCAATGAGAGATAGGACCTGTCACCATACTTTTTTCAGCACAGTTTCAACTCAAGACAGCTGCCCCTCAAGGGTATGTTTTTTGGTTAACAATATTTATTTGGTGGTTATCTGGACAAATAAGAAAATATCTTCTTCTACATTGTTTTCAAATAAAACAGCAAGCAAAATATCCCCCATAAATATTAGATATATAACTACCCAAAATATATTGAAAAGAAAAACAAAACTGCCAACTCTACCAAAATATATTGCTAAAATGTTAGCAGACCCTAGAGGAACACATTCAAAACACCATCATATTCTAACCCAATATAAATATGTTAAATAGCAGTCCTCTCTTAAAAAAATAAATAGGAAAAAAAAAAAAAGGAAAGAATGAAAGGGAAAACTTCCTATGAAATTTAGGGATTTTCCTTTTATCAATTATGTTGAAATAATTATTTATTTCATGAGCAACACTCTTAAAACTACATACGTTGGCTAACTCCAAGTAATGAAAACCAGGCTTTGATACAATGGTAAGATCTATTTGTAGAGTCAGATTAAAAAGGGAGATCTAATAATGACTCAACAATTCTCTCTTAAAATAGGCATAAAACAGATATACAAAAAATGGACTATCTAAAAAGAGAGCACCTGGAAAAAAGCTTTGACTCTTTCTTCTACAACCTGTCAAATAATTACCTCACAGGGCCCTTTGCTCAAAATACATATAACTATAAAGTTTTCAAAAGCGCTCTAGGTGCACTATCGAAAGGCTGTATATCCTTCAGTCGCTACATGTTGGGAAACAGTGAGCATGAGTACTCAACAGCGCACCCACCCTCCCGTTATCCACGGCATAGCAATCACACCAAGCTGTACCCAAAGACACCTTCAGACTTGCAAAGGTAGGCTCTGGTGAGAGCAATGCTGGAACAGGGCTCAGCAAAATCGTCTCTCTGCCTGAACACTGGAGTCAAATGCTATCATTGTTTCTGATTATTCAGTAAATTGATGCCATGATTTTATGAACTTATGCAAGTGATATGGGCAGAATCTGGAGACGTGAGAGAAGTTTAAGTACAAATAGAGTCATATCCAATCTACAAAGGTAAACTTTCCTTGATGAGTTATAGGGTCCCCCGAGACAAGAACACACAAGAGACTGGCAGCATCTTATAATAATGTGAGAGATTAGAGGAAAAGACTGAGCCCAGCATTAGGAGACATGGGATTAAATTCTGGTTCAGTCAATTATTAGATTTTTGTGGCTCTGGGCAATCATCAAATAGCCACAATTTCAATTCCCTTCTCTGAAAAAGTATTAAATGTTAAAGTATTAAAATCCAATAAATCTTAAAAATGAAATAATGTATGTAAAAGACATTTGATGCCAATAATTATAAACTATATTATCTTGAGTATGGATGTAACTAATACTCTCCCTCCAGCCGCTGCATCTTGGGTACAAGGCTCTGTTCTCTGCCTATTGGCTCTTTTTTCTCTTACCGCTGCCTCAAGGTTCTACCCTTCTCTTGGGCAGCATCCAATCTCCTCTCAAAGAAGATTCACTCACAAAGGCCTTTGCTGACACCTCTGAATCATCTCAGCCCAGTCTAAATATTTTTATTAAGGTCTCCCAAACTTCTTGAATATGCTTACATTCTTTACGATTACTTTCAGTATTATATTGATTGGTGCTTGGTACCCTAGTCAGCTGAGCTGCTTCTCCTCTAAGTTTTCACATGGCCGACTTCCTAATTTTACAGTCTTAGCTCAAGTGTCACCTTCTCAAAGATGCCTTTCCAGCACACTTTAACTGAAATATTAACCCCTATCATTCCATGTCTTTATTTTTCTTCACAGGGCATACCATTACTTGATACTACATTTTAAACTTTTGTTTATATTATGTGCCTAACATACCTTGGTGTTTAGCTCCATGTGGGCAGGGACTTTATAGTTTTTGACAACTGTATCTCTAGAACCTAACAAAGTGTCTGGGATATAATAGGGACTCAATAAATGTTGAATGAATGTAACATACATAGTGCACCTGTACTTTATATCCAGTAATACACTACAGATATGTACTAATATGTCATTAACCATCACAATTCCTCTCATAACTTTAGATTTCAAGAATATTAATGAGGATTTCTTAACAGTTCTAATTTTCTAAAATTCTACACAGGGCCAGAATTCAGGCATATCCACCACTGGGGTTTCGTACTGGTGAAATTTACCTGTCTACATGCGGACAGAATACTTGACCTTGACCTCATTACCATGATGCTTTGAAAAAGAACAAAAGTAATAACTGTAGAACACTTTTAAACAAAAGGAACCAATCTACGGTTAAAATGCAAACTAGATGATGGCGTATGGAATAAGGTATTTTATATGCTTAGCCCAGTTAGAGCTTTTTAAAATAGATCCCCCTCATTAGAAAACACTCATTGGAAAACTGATTGACAACCTTTACAATTGCATTCTTAATTTGACCATAAGATATTATCAGAACTTTTATAAAATGATATGGACTTTATAGCAGCTTATGATAAAGAACACTGTGGTTTCAAAATCAATCCAAATATCTAAAAATTGCTTTACTTCTAATACAGCCACATAACTTCATGAAGTGAAACAATTTTACTTTACCTCTCACAATAAGTTGGGCAAAATTGGACACACCAGAACCTCGTTCTGACTGAGTTACACAGCGATACAAATCCTGGTCAGTTTTTGTCACTTCTTGCAATCGAAAGGAAGCAGCAAATCTTCTATGATTAATGTTCTTAGTCTGGGCTACTGGTATATCTTCTCCATTTCGTCTCTGCAAACAGAAACCAATAATTAAAATACAGGTTCTTAACCTTTCCATAAATCTAAAACATCTTAACAATCAATATCTGTGATAAATTATTCCTGCTGCTATATTAGGGGGGAACATCTATGTAGACTCACAAATTTTTACCATTGTCATTCAATCCAAAAAAGGGTGCAGGTAAATACTGGTATCTTTTAAAGTATTATAGGGCTGATATCATGGTAATAGTAAGTTTTCCACAAAATTGCTACTTTAACAGGACAGTTAAAGCTCCCAGGGCAAATGATTCCCTGCCCCCATTTGGCATGTTTTCTCAGAGTTAAGTGTATAAGCTTTTCTTAGTCCTTATAATAAACTGCAGCTGCTATAACAGGCTTGTCCCACCAGGAAATTGAGACTATGCCCTATGCATCTTGGTATTCCAAATGTGTACCATGTGTCTGCCACGGAATGACAATAAAATACATATGAATAATTCAGAGTCAAACCAAAATTTGTACTTTTTGCAATCTTCTATCTTTTTGGCATTAGTGACAGCCAATTTATACCATTTCAAAGAAGAAGCAATCAAAAGAATCTAAACGATAAAAGGGTACCCTTCCACTTTCAAAATGAAATATTGGAAAATATATTCAAGATATCCAGTATCTGTCTCACACAGGACTAACAAGCATAAACTATAAAGGAAATGATTGAAGAAGAACAAAACTAAAATGCAATTTACAGCTTCTATATATTGAAAGATAGCATAAATAAAATGAAAAAAAAAAAAAACAAGACATAAACTGTGATAAGATATTTCTCATGGAAATAACCATCCAAAGATAAATATCCAGGATATGTAAAGATCTTCTACAGTTCAATAAGAAAAAAGATGAAAACCCTATAAAAAATGGACAGGCTATAAAAGAGAAAATGTATATGTCCTATAAATATGAAAAGAGAACCTCAACCTGAATTTTAAAACATTGATATGTCAAAGATATCACAAAGGGCAAAGAAAAGCTACAATCAAGAGAAAGGGTAAGTCATGATCCTCCAACTCATTTCTTGTCAGTGAAACACTAAGTAAAATATTGTGATATCATTTCATACTATTAGTTTTGGAAAACAGAAGCCCTAAAATTACTGGTGGAAGCATAAAGTATTAAAATCATTTTAGAAAATATGTTAATATCTTATAAATAGAAGTGAACTAAACTAAGTGAACTAGGATTTGCAGTGTGCTGGTAAATGTTAAACAGCTAGTTCTCCTACCTAAATAAATAAACTGGTTTATAGCATTTACTAATTTCTGTATGGTAAAAATTCCCACCATGGCTAATTTCAATTAGCAAAGCGATGGTAACTAGCTCTCTAAATTCCTGAAAATTTAACAATTCACTCTCACCAGCCAGTACTCACTAGCTACCTCATGCACTACAAGTATGCATGTTTAAATCTCAAAAAGTGTTCCTTAACAAAAAGAATGCAAACTGTTAGCTTCTATTAAATTGGGATAGTATATACATTAGTGGCAATTGTACTGTTTCCTATAGTGCTTTGTATGTTTCAAATGTACATATTTTGTATTTTTGTATTTTAAAAAAGATATAAATAATGAAGGGGGCACCTTTTTTAAACTCTAAGATCTATTTTATCTTTAATCACCCTTCTCCAAATCCGAAATGATATAAATTCATGTTTATGCAGTATGTACATGTATGTGTTTGCATATGCACTTAAGACTTAAGGCCCAGTTGTGATTTCTAATGTTTTCATTCATTCAGTGTTTTCTTCATTCTTGCTTTACCCACCAATTCCATGACTTTTGTACCAACATCTCCTCATTCCCATGAGTACATAAATCCATAAAATCAGCGTATATTCTTTCCCTACAATCACATAAACAAACAAACCGAAAAAACCATTACTCTCGCAAATCCCAGGCTGCATTTTTTTCCGATTAGCACAATTCGGTACAATCTTCCTAATTAAAAGGCAGACCCATGACTCAGCACTCCTTTCCCCAGTACACATGCTCCCGGCATTTTCCTCGATGGTGTCCTCCAGTTGCTCTCTCAGCCTTTCTCAGCTCTTGCACGAGACCAGAATCCCTCCTGCCTGCCCTGCCTTCTGAGTTCTCTCGGGCATGCACCCACACTCCCACCCATATCCAACACTAAGCCTTTCAAAAATCCTCTTGTGTAATGATTCTGGGTGCCATTAAAGTCTCCCTCTCAATCAGCATCACATCTTTTCCTCTGAATTGCCATTCCTCCTCTGACAAAACCACTTGCCACCAAACTTTTTTCAAAGGAAGGTACAGTTTCTTCTACAATCCTACCATCCCTTCAGGGAAGGCTAATATTATCCTAGTCTCTAATTTGCATACCACTCTTCCACTATCCCATCCAACAACCTCTCAACCTCTGGAATTCCCAGTATACCCAAATATCATTCTGTCGCACTTATCCACCACACCCTATTATCCTTTCCACCACACTCCAGTGAATATTCCCATGATCCCAAAACTCACCCAGGCCTCAGTGATGCCCAACATCCTCCCTGACTACTTTATAACATCCAATTTTCTGTGCTAGGAATATCCTCTGGAATCCCAGGTGACCACAGGATTCTACTTCTTACTCCTTCAGTCTCTGTACTGTCAGTAAGAACTCACTTTGTGACCCTTTACATTGTAACAAGCCATTCAAATATTTCGTTAGCCTAAAATGATTCTAGATTTTTACCTTTTCACAGTTTATGCATTGCCAATATGGGATTTACACTACTTCTTTGCATATACCCTGCAGCCACTGACTTTTGCTGGAATCAGTCACTTGTTCTTATGAAAAATCTCTGTTATCCAACAATGGAGCTCGGCCACTCTTAGATATCCCTGGTTGATTCCCACAGTGACTTGAACTATAGACTCTGACTCCTTCCTCTCTGCCTCTGTTCCACATCCCATCAGCTTATAAATACTCTTTCCCTTCCACTCCCAGTGTTCCTCTCCTAGACGTTACCTGAAAACTTCATCAAAGATAATCACAAAAACTTCTTGAACAGCTTTTCTATCTTGGATCTCTTCTACCACAATATATTCGATATATGTCCTTTTATCTCTCTGGGGACTGAAATCATCCTGAAGGTAGGGTTTCATATTTTTTTTCCTTCTAATGCACCTAATTGGTATGATCTTCATTTAGTGGATGCTCAAATACTTTGTTAAAATGAATTAAATTCACTGATATTTTGAGAGACAGAATCTCATAAATCCTCATGATAACCAAGTATTTAATATCATTAATTAAAATTAATAATACAATTGAAACTATATTAATATAGAGACTCAAGGACAACTAGAGATTATGTATCCCAAAGTATTTATTTTGGAAATAAATATACTACAGCTCAGAGGTTGAGAGGGGCCCTGCTCAGGGTCATCTTGCCAGGAAATCACAAAGTCATACATTTGTGTGTTTTACTATACTGGCACAACTACAAAATACATGCTTAAATAGGACACACATTATTTATATAATTAATGGGTACAGTAGACTTAGGTGTTATTTAGGTCTTGAAAGAAGTTAAAACTAAAAATTATCATTGTCAATTTGCAATACATAATACATAATACAATTGTCAAAATTACTATTGTCAGGTTTACAATCAACAATCGTTTAATACGCACCTTCATATACCTGACATTAAGGTGGCTATTACCTCAGTTCCTCACTGCTCTCTCTTATGAACCTACTATGATGGTCATTTCTATTTAAAGATCATAAAATCAAGATTCAGAGAGATTAGGTACGTGACATATAGCCAGAAAGTACTAGGTGTAAAACTCAAAACCAAATTTGATGACAAATTCAGTAGGTTTTCCTCTGAATTAAACCCAAGCCTGGTTTTTATCATAGGTCCAGGCAAATGAATTGAATATTTGCTGTTGAGCCTTAAGCAATGCACTGTTACAATGAGAAAATATAAACTGCTTTACTAGTTGTTTTATTTACTCAGGTCCCAGTAATGCATTATAGTTAAAAGAAGCAATTGACTGGCAACACAACTGGAAAAAGACCTTGAATAAAAGGGGGAAATGGTAAAGACAAATGAGTTCAA